>CAUJNA010003794.1:1137166-1432166 GCA_963377175.1 Effrenium voratum
AGGAGATTCCGTTGGTTCACCAAACGAAGAACCCCTGGCTGACGCCAGGCTTGTATGCAGAATGTTTCGGGTCCACTCCACTGTGCTTGGAGCGCATCCATTGCACAAAAGGGGCAAAAATCCGGCTTGATGCATCGCTGGGGACCACTCACTCAAAATGGGTTAGTTTCGCAGACGGCTATATGTGCATATTCTGCAATAAACAGGTGTGGGTCAAACCTGTGGGTGTGGAACATGGTTTCTGGACCCTGTTCCTGACCTTATACTAAAGGTTCGAATAAGGGTACCAACTTTTTTCTGTAGTCTACTTTAGTAGGGGAACCCTCCCCCAAACAAGCTGGTGAGAAGGGCACCTAGCTGGGAGAGTTATAAGTTGGCTCGCAGCATCTCGCAGCCACATGAAACTAGGCCACCGACATGGCGACGCACGCTGCTTGGCCGCCGACGACAACTGCAACCCTTGGCAACAAGAGCAACAACAAACCAAGAACAACATGAACAACCAACAACCAGTTGGGTGCGTCTTGCTTTGATGGTACCCAGTTTTGGTTGGTTTAAAAGGGCCAAAAGGAAGCCAACCATTTTTGGAGGGTCCGCTAAACACACCCATTTATGCCATTTGCAGCTACAACGTGGATGAACATAGCCAAAGTCACGTTGCAAGATTCGCGCACTTCCACAGAACTCCCATTCCCAAGGTTCTCCCAGCATACAGGCAGACATTTATGGGGGTCCCAGAGACATGGTTGTCAGAATTTACAAAAACTAAATACGCTTGATGCCAAAGTAGTTGATTACCAAAGTTAGTGTACCAGTGCAAAGGTGGTATCACAAAAATATCACCCGTGACAACCCTACTTTCCACAAACATGCACAGCAAAGCCTACGAATATTCGCTGATACGCATCGTCTCTCTCTCTCTCTCTCTCGCTCTCTCTCGCGGTCGTTCGCCTGGTCTGCATCTCCGACTCCTGGCTGAAAGGACGAGGTTCGCAGCATTTCATCCGACCCTGGGGGAGTCTATCCGGGGCCCATTGTCTTATGACACCTCAAGACCGGTTGCACTCATGCAGGGGGTTTGTTTTGGGCTTCGGCCAAGGCCAAGGAACCGAAAAGCCTGAGGAAAACCGGATGCCCAAAGATTAGCCTCACGTGTGATAACTTGTGGGCGAAATGGAAACCCAACCACTAAAACAAGCGCAAAAATCACCAAGCACCTTAAGGAACCGGATAAAGGTAAAGTATCATCCTGCAAACGACACTAGCAACAGCCAGGTCTTGGAGCGTGAAAAGACGCCATCGATCACTTGGTGGTTTCCTTTTGGCCGGCTTACTTTTTAAACCATAAACAACCATAACAACTTGTGGGGTCCATGTCCTATTTGGAGACACCCCCATATCTGCATGTAAGTGTAGTCAAGGTGTGGGATCTATTCACTTGTCTCCCCCCAACTCTTGTGTGCGTTTCGAGAACCAGTCGCCTCATTGCAAGGAGTCTGTGGTCGCGTCCGTCGGGATACTGACCAAGACTGTGTGCCGTCCAAGCTGAATCCTCAGGGAAATCCACCCTCTGGGTTAGCACCTCTGGCGTCCGCGTGTATTTTACACGATAACTGGGCTGTTCCTAGATCCCCTGCTAACAACTGTGCCAATCTGAAGGAAAACACCGAGTCGGTGGGTTTTTCGCACTTGACCCCAAGGACAACGGAAAACTCTTGAGCAGTGCCGAAGACTTCAACTGTCTACCACTCCCTCGTATTGTAACCTTCACATTTCGAGACGCAGGGGCAGGGATGGAGAAAGTCAAGGGAGGCGTTCCCAGCAAAGCTCATGTCGACGATCACCCTGATGATTTTTAGGTTTGTGTGTGTCTTTTTGGTTGGTGGAAACTGGGGTAGTTTCTAAACCCAGTTATTCACTTGTAGCAGGGGATCTGGGAGCGGCGCAGAACCCAGGGTACCAATTTCTCGGAGCCAAGGGAAGCTTCTTCAAAGTGATCAAGTGTACCTGGAGTCTCCATGACCCTGCAAAAAATGTTTCGTTACCCACAATTGAGGGGTTATGACCCCTTTTTCCAGGGCTCATGAGGACTCCAGGTAGATACATCTCTCGACACCTGGAACCGGATGGCAGGGGTTCCAAGCGCAAAAGCGCCCAACGAGCTTGACCTCGCCTCGTGGCCCTTCTCCACCTCCACTTCTTGTCCTAGCTGCAACGGCGTGCTGCCAAACCCTACCTGAAGGGGGAGGGGGGTTGGGGGTCCCCCAATTCCATTTATTTACTCTTCCCCATAGGGAAAATGGCCCCATAAATGGAATCCAGGGGTCACCCCCCTATTCCATTTTGAAGGGGGTGGGGATGCTGCCAAAAGGGAGGGAAGGACGGGTGGTGAATGACGGCCGGTTCCCGAGCATAGTGTCCAATTTTAGGGGAAATAGATGGATTTCCCTGGTAGATGAGAAAGAAAACCACCAGGTAAACCAGGAATCGCCATCCATTTGACTAGCAAAGCAGCCAAAAAGGACACCTATATTCCCTAGAGTCCCGTTCTGACGCCTGGAAAAACAAGGTCATAAGCCCTTAATTTTGGGTAATGGCCAACCATGTTCAAAGGGTCAGAGGGAGACACCAAATGGATGGAGGACCAAAAGCCGGGGGCTTCTGGGGGTGCTGTCCACCCCAGCAATCGAAACTATTCCGGTAGAAGGATACATCCCCAAAAACCACCTACTTAGAAAAATGGATCTGTCCAATCCTCTGAACAATTTCTTCAAGCATCAAATTCAAGAAAACAATTCCAGACCTTGCTGGTTGGCCGGCCCAAAGCTGTTGGATTGCCAGTCAAACGTAAAATCCTCTGTTGAGGACGTAACATACAGGACGACCCCCAGAAATTGTGGGTTTCTCTTTACTTTCCCTTTAAAGCCCCAAATCTAATTTAGTTTCATGTGTCCCTTTCCATGCTGGAAATCCTTTTAGTGTTCCCTTTAGTTTCCCAAAACGGTAGTCTCCAAAATTCTATATAGCTTTCTCAGTGGAGGCGAGAGCGTGGAGCGAGTCTACCCCAAAAACCACCCGAAGGACCGTGGACCGACACCTGCCGGTGGCTGCACCTGCGCAAAACAGCCAATCACTTTCCCCTGGGAAGGCCACAAAAAATCCAAACTGTTTGTTTACATCAGTCTAGGTCAAGGGATTTGTTTTGTTAAAACTGACATTCGTTTGCTGTTGTGTGAAGCCCTTAAACACTAGACTGGTCTTCACGTTAGTCTTATGTCGAGGAACTCAGGAAGTGAGCATATTGACACATTCCGGCTTGGCGATTGCCACACACGCAACCATGGAAAATGGAAATCCCAAAGAGAGGGCGAAGGGTCCGGTGAGGCTTCTCAAAAAACATGTTGAGAATCCCAAAAGGGCGCCCTTGGTCTTCCTGGACCCCCTTTGACCGATCCAACTGTTTTCTACCGACGTGACGCAAAAAGAACGGGGTCAGGCAGAAAAACGGGGATCGCTCCTTTGGAGGTCCACCGCAAATTAAGGCATCGAGACTCGGGTCTCGCAAGGCGGGACCCCAGCAAAACACTTGTGCTGACAGCAAGAGCTCTCGGGACTTTCTGGGTGTTCCTCAGAATTGGGGTCGGACTTCCAGGTAAAGGGGGTCATTTCCTATTTCTTGCTGCTCGAGGAATGAGAAATGGACTGACCCCACCAAAGAAAACCTCCCAACTGGTGGTTTCCTTTAAGACCCAAGCCTGCGTTCATTCCATTTTTCACATTCCCAACCGATATCTCGCACCCATCGCAAGAGGTTGAGACACCGGCGGGGAGACGGGCTCAGCGGGGCGATGATACCTCCGGCGCGCCGCCATGTCGCGCGAGGGCGACTTTGATGCTTTCTCCCTCAGGCGAACAGCCAAGCGGAAGCTCCCCCAATTGGCCGACCCTGCACAGGGATCACCAAGTGGGAAAGAGATACACTTCACTCAGCCGAAGTGGAAGCCTGTGCATTGTAGTAATATGTAGTAATGATGTACAGGTTGACGCAAGTGAAGACGGGGCTCCTTTCGGTTTCGGCTCAAGAAAAACATCAGGGACACCAATGACTCCCCTCGAACATCATGGTTTTCCTGCTGGTTTCCCTTTGAATCTCCAAAGAAGGGGGAGTCCTCCAAACAAAAACACTAATAGGCTAATCTAGTGGAAACATCCGCCCTTTGGCCTCCCTCGAAAGTTGCTCAAGAAACGGCCACTGAGCATAAAACCGTCCAAGTCAAGTGGGATAAAAGTCAACGCCCGCACCTCCGGTTTTGACCAAGCAGTGACCTGTTGAATTGGGTACGAATGTCAACTAGGACCCGAAATGCTGGACATCAAACTTTGGTGGGGATTTCTGTCCACCAACCCCTTTTCAGGGGGTTCCAAGCAGCAAAATTCATAGCCAATCACTTGGACACTAGCAGAAACCCGCCACAAAAGCGCGTGCTGAGCTGAGCTGTCGGCCGATGCCGCCTTCGGGCCTCTGCGTGCCTGAAGGCAGCGAATTTGGGGGATGTTTGGTGCGTCTTTTGCTGGAAGGCCCCTCTGTGGTTCCTCACTTGCCAGGACCCCGAAATGAAAGGTTGACCTTGAGAAGGGCCATGACTAAAAATGGACCAAAACGCCAAAAGGTCGGCTTTGGGCAACTGAGGTTCTGATTTTATTCCCCAGCTGAAAGCGTGTTTTGGGGGTCGAGAGCTGCCCAAATAGGCTCTGGGGTGGTTTGGGGCAGCTGAAAGAAGGAGGATTGAAAAGAAGGGTTCCAGAAACAAAGGGTGATTAACTTTTGCGGCCACTACAAATGGACCAAATCAGGGAACCAAAGGTCAAAAGGGCGACTGAGGTGCTTATTTTATTCCCCAGCTGAAAGCACTTGGGGGGTCGAGAGCTGCCCAAAATCGGTGGCTTCGGGCAGCCAAAAGGAAAGAAGGAGATTCGGTTCAAAAGGAGATGGTTCCAGGGGGTTCCAGAGCTGGCTGTGGGTCAAAAGCAATGGGATCCCATTTTGGGGTAGGTGAATTCACCACCCATTTTAGAACCCATTTTAGTGGTTGGATTGGGATGTTCACTGGGGGTACGGGGCTAGCTGTTGGGGATACCACCTGGGCTTATTTTTTGAGGGCACCTTGTGGGGAGGTTTTATATGGGCAACACCTATAGACGGGCCAGAAAGGTGTAGTTGTTCGAGCTCCCTGGTTTTATGTCGCATCCATTTGCAGGGTTCCGCTAGAAGGATGCACCCACAAAACAAGATGCTAACTGCTTGGCTCCCTACTTGTGCTTGCTCACTCGGACTCTGTCACGGCTTGTCTCCCCACTTTTCTCCCCCACCTTTCTCCCTACCTAGAGTCTCCATGACCCCGAGAAAAAGGGGTCATAACCCCTGAAAAAATGGGTGATGACCCCATTTTTTAGGGTCATGGAAACTCTGGGTACTTATCTCCCTGTGCTGACTTTGATCTTGTGTCCCTCCCACTTGTCTCCCTGCTTGTGCTTGCTGACTCGGACGGATCGGTTCTGGTAGAAGGGATACCTCCCAAAACTGCTTGCTTGACAAGAAGCTGGCAACAGCGATCCGCGTTATCTGACCCAAATCTCAAATCAGGGCGCTTGTTTTCCAGGGAACTGGCTGGTTGATTGGGCGCTTCCAAAGGGAAACCAAAGAGAACCACCCATGTTGGGAATCCATTGCCCAACTTTGACTGGATATCCTTGCGACCGCGACACAACCATCGATGCTCGGATGCCCAAACTCTAGTTGCCCAGTGCAGCGCTATCTGTTGGCTACAAGACTGATAAGACCAGCAAACAACTCTGGCCCACACTTTGGGACATGGCAACGGCTGTGGAAGAGTTGCACTCTTACGGGCTGGCCAAACTTCCTTCAAACCCTTATGGACATGTCAGCCGACCGATCTCACACCCATCGTCCCTAAAGTCAAGAACCACCAAATGGCCCTCAATACATTCCAACAGCATCTTTCTTTATAGCAACCAAACCAAGGTGATCGCAAAAGGACACCCCCCGAACCCACAGCAACCCCACGAAGGGTCTTCAGCCTCAAAAGAGACAGCCCCACATCCCAAATCAGCTCCCAGCTTTGCGCAGGTGGCAGCCGACCGGCCTCAAGAGACCGAAAATGGAACCCAAGTGTGCTCCCTTTAAAATCAACTAAAACCAAAGGGGTTCCCCCCCAAAAAAATCACCCCCATCTCAGGAATCAACCCCACCCTCCCCCAACCCCCAAATCCCCCATGGTTGTTTTCCTCCAAAGGCCTTGGTAAGGCCTGGATTGATTATTGGGGTAACGAGGAGAGGGTTGAGGAAGGGAGTGGATCTGATAACAGGCACGCTGGAATGTGTGCTGTGTTGTCACTTCTTCCTATTAATCAACCTACCCCTAATACTAAAAACTCCCTCCGAGTTGGTTTTTAGTTACAGGGGAGGGGACTGTTTTTTTTATTAGGGGGAGGGGATTATAGGGGGAGGGGATTATCTTTGCATGTGTCAACTTTTAGTGTGTGAGAAGCATAGGACTTTCAATGTGGAGTTCATGACATATAATCCTTCAAGGGGAGAACAAAAGGGTCAAAAGATTGGTTCCGGACTGAAGACTCTACTGGTCCCAAAGCTTGCTTCCTGGAATTTGGTTGAATAAGTGACGCCTCCGACCATTTCCCCCTCAAAAAAAATGGTCTCGAAGTGTTCCAAATTCCTTCAGTGGTGCTATGCTCAAGAGCGCTTTGCATATGTTGGTTATTGTACGCATGGGAAACGTAATCAAGAATCCTTTGGCCGGTGTCACCTCTTGCTGTCGCTGAGGGGTTGTCATCCTTATTTAAGATATCAAAGGCTGAACAAAGTTAAAGGATACCCCTTAGTTTGTCAGGAATTGATCCTTGAAGAAACCAGCAAGTTTCATGATTGTTTCTGCGGGCGCATGAAGTCGACACATCCATAAGTTCGAAAGTGAAACTTGGCTCCAAGGCAGGTTTGTCTGGACATGACATCAACATGTGGCAAATGCCCGAGTGCAATCTTAGGGTGGAAAAAACATATTTTGTGCTGCGCGACATGCAGCTCTTCCAAAAACATCTAGCTTTGATTAGCCCGCCTTTGTGGGTGATTTACACAATCCTAGGAGAGGAACAAGGAAAGCCCTTTCTGCCGTGGCTTGTGGTTTGTCAACTTGCAATTCAAGGAATCCACCGCGTTGTTGTTCACGTCACTTCCGACAAAAGGCACCAGATTCTTTCCCACAACAAAACTACTTCGCATGTTTGCCATGCAGCACAAATTCAAAAAACACTCTGCTGGTTTCAATACGGAAAGAGAATCAGTGCGACACCAAGCATGTAAAAGGATCCCTACACTGTGACGCCTACCCTCAACTGCCAAGATCTTGATGGTAAAGTGCTCTGGGTAATCTGTAAAAAACAACGTGGCCGGTTTCCTTTTTTTTCCCCCTGGAAAAACCAGTAGGGCCTGTGTAAGCAGAGGTGACCAGTAACCAGTGCGATCAATTTCTTTCCAAACTAACCTGTTTCTTGAGGGTACCCCATTTTTTGTAGTTTTTGCAGGGAAACCACCAATATATGTTCCAGGCCGTGGACCCCCCCCCCCCCCAACCCCCCCCCCCCTGTGGGGGTGGGGGGCTGTATGGTCTAGGGAAACCCATATCTATGGGGGCGGGGGGGGGGGTTCCACGGCTGAGGGAGCAGAGAGGCAGAAACATTCCAGGTGTAGGCGCAGGCGACCAGGTGTTCTAACCAAATGTGTGTTCAACGTGTTGTTACGCCTGAAGTTGAGGCTCTTTTTTTAGGGTCATTCACGCGGATGTCATTGCATTGCCAAGCCAGGAAAAGCGAATTTCATCCTCTGTGGCTTTTGTCAATGGATGTTGAAAGCGGGGTAGCAGAAAAACAGTTTTGCCTGGTATGTTCGAAGGGGAATATAACCGTTCTCTACGGTGTTCTGGTAGTTCCATGTGGCGCAGGATCGATTCCACCAATCTTAGGCTTTATCTTTCCGGTTAGATGGGGCAGGGTCGTGAGCTTCGGCAAGGTGTCTAGGCGGACGTTCGTTTTGGGCGGCTTGCGAAGCTCGAGTCGGGAGGGGGGGGCGGGAACCGCCGCAGAGCGGCATGGCCTAGATGGAGGCTGTCGGGGAGAGGCGCCGGGCGGCATGTCTTTGCCGCTGGAGGTAACTCCACAGCGGGCTCCACGGAGCCAGGCCTGGGGAAAAGCAAATGATCTCGAAAGCTACGATATCAGTGTTGTGTAGATATATATGTTGCTCCAGCTTGCTTCCTGTTTGGGGAGACAACAAATGACGAGAAGCAAACTTCCTGTCACTCTTGCTGCAGGAATTAGATGCGGCTCTTTCCTTTGTCCGGCTTTTTCCAGAAGCATGGTCTTGGAACGTACTTCTCCTAGATTCTTCGAAGAAGAATGCACTGGTGAGCAGGCCGCAGCTGTCGACACAAGCCTTTCTCCAGCATCTTCCCGCTCCTGTGACCATGACTTTATCACATTTTTTTTTCACGCTTGGGGTTCTTCTTTTTTCCAGCGGGGAGAAGGGGCACTGGGAACAGATGCTTGTCAGGACTGGCTCCAGATGGATGCGCACTTCTTTATGCGCCCTAACCTGGCCTCCCTGGTCATGGCTGACTTGGACGACCATGACGGATCTTTACAAGATGTGCTGAGCCTCGCTCCTCGAGCACTGGTGCAGACATCCCCACGTTGCTTCCAGATCTGGTATACGCTCGATCAGAGGTTTGCCGCCTCGGACGCTGCCACCGTGACGAGGGAGCTGAGTCAGATCCTCGGCGGGGATACGCGGAGCGCCCGCACGACTCAGGTCGGGCGAATGCCCGGCAGCATCAACAGAAAGCCACATAAGATGGCTCCTGCCATGCTGCTGCACTCATGCCTACAGAACCTGAACGAGGCCCAATACTTGCACATGGTGCGGCCGCCTTTGCTGCGGCTGCAAGGCGGAGGTGTCCACGTGGAGGCTCTCAAAGACAAGCCCGTGGTGGATAGATCTAGGGAAGACTGGGGCATCGCTTGTCGCTACTTCGAGAGCCATCCTGCAGCGACGGTTGACGATGCTGTGCGGGACTGCCAGCTGACCGCTACTCGCCCCAACCAGGCAGGTCCTCTTTTGGAAGCAAGGGCCCTCTATATTTTTTGGGATCATTTTGCATGTGTGTCTGCTTGCTCCTGTTTGACACTGTCGTCCTTGTTCAGGGTATTTGGGGTAGACCGCCACTTAAGTCAGTCCATCCTTGCATGACCCGCAGGAGTACTATGTCAGAAGAACCTTCGGGCAGGCGCTACGCCATGTTCGGGAACAGCTCGGGGACCGTTTGGTGACTCCGGCATCAGAGTCAAGTGCCGCCGGTTCTGGCGGTGTAGTGCCTGCTCAGCTTGGCAGTGGCTTGGGGGGTTCCCACAGCGGCAACGGCGTCACACGTGACCAGGTGTGGCAGATCGTGCAGGAGGCCTTGCGCCAGCGGGACCGTGCAGAGCCCCGGGATGACAAGCTTTGCGCCTCTTGTCGGGTGAGCAAGAAGAGACCTCTCTTTGCTTCCGGGCAGTGGGCCAGTGGGAGCGGGGTCTGCCTTGAGTGCTGACTTCTCTGCAACGCAGTGGGCCGCTGGCGCGGCGGCGAAATGCTGCCGCTGTGTGGCCAAGGCTGCACAAGATTCCATGAAGACTGTCAAGACCTGCAAGGTCTGCTCGAAGCTCTTATGTAACTTGACGATTTCCAGCCGTTCCCTTAGCTTCCAAGGTTTTTACGGTTTAGCGGGGGCTTCCATTTAATCTACTCAATGTCAACCTTTTAGCAGGGGATCTCAGGGCAGCCCAGGCAAGGACGAGTTCACTCGGACACAGTGGGACCTGCCGGCTGCTGCGGGGTCTGCCTGCAAGAGCTGCTGCCAGCAGCGGGTAGCGCACCGGCAAACCAGTTTTGCAGATGAGCGGAAGCGCGTGCCTGTGCTGGCGCGCTCACTGTGGCCCCAAGGCATTGCCCCTGAGTTTGCGGCCCGTTGGATTCTGGAGGCCGGCGACTTGGATCTGCCAAGCGAAAACCTGAAGAGCTACCAAGCAATGCTGGCCAGACAGGGTGTTGCCTCCTTTGCTGAGCGAGCTCCGGCACCACAGAAAAAGAGCGCGTTGGGCCCTGAGAAAAAGCTGCAGTACTTGTCTGCGAGCCATCAAGACATGGCCCACCTGGGCGGACGTGACGGCATACTGCAGGCTCTCAAGTCCACAGACCTGACATGGCCCCTCATGAAGCTGGACGCAACTTTTTTTGTGGAGCGGTGTCAGGATGGGCGGGGCAACGTCTACTTGAAGGGCGTGCGTGTTTCCGGGTCCCTCCCCCTGTTGAAAGCAAACTGGTGAAGCTCAGATGGGCGGGGCGTAGTCAACAGTTTCCGGGCCCCTCCCCCTGTTGAAAGCCAATTGCGAAGTTCAGATGGGCGGGGTAGCATCAACTTAAAGGGCATGCGTGTTTTCCGGGTCCCTCCCCCTCCCCCCGTTGAAAGCCAACTTGTCACGATCAGAGAAGAACGCGGAACACACGGAACCATTTTACGCCTTGTTTGGCCCTTTCAGCAGCGCAGGATTTGTCCCATTGCAGGATGTTGAGACGAGCGAGATGGCTTGTCTGCATGTGACTGTTGCAGCTTGTCATACACAGCTGTGCATTCCGCATAGACCATCTACTCATATGGGCGCACCTTGTCAGACTGACTGCCTGGGAGTCGATCAGTGTCCTTTGAGCCTTGCTCACGCTGCAGGAAAGAAACACGCATCGCTAAGGGGGTAGAGAGACGTGACTATAGAAACGTGACTAGAGACGCGACGCGAGATGTGACAAGAGTCCGCTTTCGTGTCCGCATTCGGGTTCGTGGCTTCTATCAGGTTTTCTTGGTTTCATACCTGTTATTGGACGCCCTGACAGGAGTGCAGACGGAATACCACGCGGGACACCATTGAGTCTCGGCCTCGCCACTTGCCTCGTCCAGGGCAAGCTGGAGACGTGATCGGATGGGATCTGAAAACAGTGGTGCCGGTGAGGGGGTCCAAATGGACCATGCTTCTAGCAATCGACTTCACGTCGTCGAAGGCGCGAGGGTTACGGAATCGAAGATGAGCAGGTTGGTTCCGTCATGCAGGACACACACCGCAGAAGCGGCCAGCCTAAACCCCTTGAGGTGTGGACATGGGACCTTGACTTCAAGAAGGCCAACCTCCAGGAAGTCCAATGGAGAATGATCAAGTTTTACCAAGAGGTCGAACTGCCCTGCTGCTGCTGGACGGACAATGGATCGCAGTTCCGCAACCTTCTCTCAGCGGCGATTGAACTCACTCTCGGTGTCCGTGCGATGACAATACCAGCCGGTCGTCCACAATCGAACGGGATTGTTGAGATCAGATCCCGAGCCGCAAAAGCAGTGGTCGTTTGGCCCCCTTCTAGAAAGCATGTGAGCTGAATCTCCTCCTGCTTGCAAAGCTTAAAGGTAAGGGCTAGCCCTTGATACCTTGTTGCACCCCCCCTCCGCTGTGATGTCCGAGGAAAGAAGATCTTAGATCGCGCTGTTCAAGGAGATCGAAGCCGATTAGGCACGGCCACCGTTGCCTACAACCAGAAGAATCTCACCACATGCGACTTGCCCCCGGAGACACTGTGGAGGCTCCTCAGGCCACAAGAGAGCAGATGGCGGTACTTCAACCTGAAGGCAGCGGCTGAAGCTCCAGCGACCATGACTGATGGTGAGTGGCACGCCTTCCTGGACGCAACGCAATGGGATAAGCAATCTCTACAGGATAGAGCGAAGGCCCTGCATGCCGTCATCAACCCATTGCGGCGGGCCATGCAGAGCAAGCAGCTGCGGGCGCAGATGAAGACCCAGATGAAGTGGCTCCGCAGAAAGCACAAGAGGGCAGCCATGCCGCTGCTTGCGGGGGACATAGTGCTGTCCAGAGCCACACAGTACACGACACGGTGTGGGCCGCATAAGTTCGAGACGAAGGGCGGTGGTCTGAGGACATGGGCCGTGCTGCAAGTCCGTCAAGGATTTGTCCAGGTGCAGGATGCTGCGACGGGCGAGATTGCCTGGAGACACGATTCGCACCTGAAGCTCATGCCGCGGGCCGTGGCGGCCGACAATGACAACCAGAATATGTCAGCGATGCAGTCTCCGGAGACGGTGATGCCTGCGTGGGACGTCGTCCGGGCTGCCGCGGATGGTGCGTGCCTTTTCAGGTCGCTGGCTATGGGCTGCGATGCTGCTCGTGGGGCCACAGCTGCTGCTCTGACAGACGATGCGGGTAGTGCGGCGGAGATGCGCGAGACGCTGCTCATGCACTTGGAGTGTCGCGCAGACAACGCAAAGAACGATGATCTAATAAGCCTTCAGCTGCAAGTGGAGGCCGAGATGCTGGACGACCCCATTTGGATGCAGGACCATGCTGCTGATGCCTGGTCGTGGCCGGACTACTTCGCCTTCATGTCACGCCCTGGGAGTTACGGCACGGCCGTGCATTTGCAGACTTTCGTGGAAAGCCACGAGATGGCGATCGAGGTGTGGGAGAATATCGCTCCCCATGGCAAGCTCACGTGCACGTGGCGCGAGGGCGAAGCCTTTAAGAAGGCTGTGCGTCTTCTGCGGTCGGGCAACCATTATGATCTGCTCGTCCCTCGGAGACGGTTGCGGCATAAGACCAGCTGCAAGTGATGGTCCGACCAAGTATAAAAGATGTTCTTTCGCCGCAGAATCAGACATGGAGGTGTTTTGACGTATTTGGAACATGAGCTTTGTGGTAGCAACTGATCACCAGACATTTGTGCACATGGATCTGCTGCTCTTCTCGCATGTCTCGAGAGCTTGCAAGGGTCTTTGGTGTGACGCCAAAAACCATGGATCCAGTCCTTTGTTAAGAACCCCTTTTGTTGTTAAGATTGACACAAGAAGAAAAGCTACATTTTTTCGGGGTTTCTTTTAAAAACACTCTTAGACCTTTTGAAATCAAACGGGTTTGTCTCTTTTTAGGGTGCCCCTCGGATGTGGTGTTCAAGGGAAACCTCAAAGACACCCACCATTTTAGCGGGTCTCCCTCAAAAAAAAAACACGCGGATCGCACTTCCGGCGGTGAGTGGCGGGGTTGGTGACGAGGGTCGACATAGTTTCGTGCGGATTTGCGTAGTGGCAGTTTCTTGGAAATCTCGCGGGCGAGTAGCCCTCAGGCGGGCAGGACGGGATCTGGGACCACCAAGGGGGGGGGGACCATACCATTGGGGGGGGGGGGGGGGTACGTGGCCCAGGGACTGGTACATATATTATGTATGTGTACTTTTTTGGGGGGGGCATGGTCCCCCGAAAAAAGGACGCACCCACCTATGTCTTGTGATCTCTCCAGCCAAAGCCAAGGTCCGGGCGGAGTGGGACTCGGATGCCAAAGGCCTGAAGAAAGCCGTCCAGCCCCGAAAGTATCATAGAAACGGACTTTTAGCACCCAGAGGCTCCAATCCGATTGATTTAGGGCCTTCAAACAGCCAGGTTTTGAGACCCCCAACCACCTCCGAAATGTCTAATGGAGGGGTCTTCCATTGAAAGCCGAAGCCGATCGGCGCCTCTGGGCAGGAAGCAAAGAGTGCTCTAGGAGCACTAATTCCTGGTCCATTCTTTTCCATCGTTCCTTCCTCGAAAGAACCCGATCCGTTTCCACTGGGCTGATGGTTTCCTGAAAAGGAGGAGCCAGTTGAAAATCGGTTCATGACCCCCCTTATTTAGGGTCATGACCAGCCATGTTTCATTCGGGTCGGAAGGAGACTCTAGGTACATTTGGCAGAGAACAGGCAGCCTGTTTCTTGTGACCCACTCTAGGAAACGGTTTGGATGCCGTTGTTGTGGATCCACCCCTGTAGGATATTAAAAGAGTACTAAAAAAGAACCGGCAGGAAAAAGGAATAGGCCCCTGGTTGGTGCTCAGATCCCCTGCTAAAGGTGGGGGTCCGAGTCCTAAAAGCAGACGCACCCATGTCTCCTTTTTCATCTTGTCGTGTCTGCTCATTTGAAGGCCAAGCCCAAAAAAGGCTTCTGAGCAGCTTAAAAAGCTGGCGACACATCCTAGCTCCTTTCTTTCCCTATGGCCAAGTGAACGGTCACCCATTGGGGTGGGCACCTCTGTGGGTTGTTTGTTGTCTTGCTGGTGCTCAGTAGGGAATGTGAGAATGAACCCAGGGATTTCCGAATACAGGAAACCACAAGGGATGGGTTACAAGGGTCATTCCCTAATTCCCTACTGAGCACCGGCAAGGTGTGTCCCACTCTCTTTGCGTCTTTACAGTCTGAAACAGGCATAGGTGGCCTTTGGAAAAATAGATGGCCCTGGCAAATGGAATAAACCCCATCTAAACCAGTGCCATCTATTTTTAACCCAACTAACCTATAAAGGACACCTATGGAAACAGGCGTTTCCCGGAAAGAGAAATGATCGTGTGATCAAAACTGCTAAGACATGTTATGTCGAAGCCTTGGCCTCACAGGCACCTGTAGCCCCCCCCCCCCCCCGTGTTATGCAAAACCAACCGAACCAAAACACTCACCCAAACCAACCATGTGCAAACTACCCTCCCATCAACATGGAACTTGAGGGGAACCCCTAAGACTATGTTCCTTTTAAAGGGATCTTCTGTCAGGTTGCATGTTGGGATGGGGTTTATCCTAGGTGACCTGTTCGAAAAATCTCGATGGCCCTGGTGAATGACACAAAACCAATCTAAACCAGAGGAACACGTCTAATTTAAGCAGACTAACCTAAACAGGACACCTATGCTTGGTATGCTAACACTGTTTGTTTTTTGTTCAAGCACACGAAAGTCAACAAGCCTAACCTAGAACCATGGCAAAAGTAAAGATACCGTAAACTGCACCTGGGCCTCGGTACCCCTAATTTATCGACCTCGGTTTCAACTTTGAGGATGATTCAAAGCCCTCAAAGTCCCTGATGAATCCCCCGAGATTCACATGTGCGTGTGTCTTTCTTTGAGGGTACTCCCTTTTGGGTTGTTTTAAAGGGAAACCATCATTTGGCTGTGGATCAAAATTAAACCTCCAGGAGACCGCAGGTTTTACTGCTTGGTTCCATTTACCAGGGTTCCATTTAGGGTTCCTATTCGTGAACAACTGCCATATTTGGGGTCCGAGTCCGGAAAAAAAACAGACGCACCCAAGTCTCTTTTTCTTCATATCGTGTCTTCTCATTTTACGGCCAGACCCAAGCTGGCAAAGCCTCGTAACGTCTTTACACATGCCCATGCGGGGAGAGAAAGGTCACCCATTTGGGTGGGCAGCACCGGTGGGCTTCTTTTTTAATACTAACCTTTCCTGGGCTGTCCTCAGATCCCCCGCACCCCGCTTCTCAATTTTTAGCGGGTTAAATTCGGAAATCCAACCACCAAAACACTGAAAAGCAAAAAGTCTAAGGAACCGGATGGCTGGGAGCTTACTACCTGGAGTCTCCATGACACAAGTTGGCATCTCATCATTTTCTCGAAATCAGGCCCAAACAAGATGGCTCTTCCCCAGAAATTCCCTTTCAAACCACAAAAAAAAACGAAGCGGTACCTGGAGTCTCCTTCAGACCCGAATCAAGTTTCAAAAGGAACCCCGGTCCAGCCCTACTTGCTCTGGGGGGTTGTAGGCCCAGCGGAGCACCACCAGCTCAAAATTAAACAGGAGGGGCAAACCGCAGGTTTTGTTCCATGTTTCCACTTACCAGGCCAACCCATGTTGGTACCGGTTTTTTGAGCCACAGCCATATGTTTTAGCATTGGTAATACTAAACTCTCTATCAGCCCTGTGCCAAAACCCCAAGCAGGAACTTGTGACCCCGCTTGGCGGGGCTCTGGCATGCGGGGGCGATCCCTTGTTCACTTGATAAGACCTGGGCTTAAAAAACCTTGGCTTATCTTGGGCTGAATGAGGGATAGCCCCTCGGCTGACTGGCAGCGCTTGAAAACTCCTAGTCAAGCGGGTCCTACATCAAGGGAAACTCAGCTGTAAGTCCTTGCGCCCATCGCTCGGGTTCCCCGTTTTTGGGCGTCATGGAAGATCTCTCGCGCGCCTGGAGCGCGGAGAGTCCTGGCTGGCGCGCGGGCCTTTGGGTCAGACCTTGGATTGAAGCCTTGTCATCCCTCCTACCTGGGGGGAGGGATGGGGGTAGGGCCCAGTTTACATTGGTGGACAGTCCCGAAGAGGTTCCCTAACCCCAAAGGATGCTCTGACTATGGCAACACAGAAGTGAAGCCAGCAAACAACTGCCAACAAACATGCACGTAGAATGAGACAGGTCGTTGCAGGATTCCGAGGTGGGCCTGCAAGTCACTCATTCCGGTGCCCTTCCAATCAGCAAGAAAGGCAGGATATAGCTTGAATCAAGTAACCTGGGTGGGACTGCACCCGCTCTTCCAAAAGCTGTACGCCGAACCCTCCGGGTGAAGACTCTGCCTTGCAAGCTGATTCTACATGACAAACTCAAGCAAGTCAAATGAAGTGATCATTGAGTTTTGAAGTGCCGGGGTCCCAAAAATAACCCAACCCACCTTTAGGCTGCGTTCAAAGGGAACGCAAACCAACCACCTGTGAGGTCCCCTGATTTTGGATGCACCTCTAAACCGAATCAAATATATGGCTATCAGTTTGATAGGGGTCCCCCTGCAAAGTGACTGGTGGACACAAATCCCCACCTAGATGATGTCAAAGGGTCCCGAATTACATTTCACGCACACACATATTGAACAACTATGTTGTTTCCATTCACTTGGACGTCTCTGTCATGGAACAAAAAAACATATTGTTCGTTCCCGTCGTCCTGCAACAAGAAGGCGCAGACATGAACCCTAGACCATTAAATTAACATACTGTGGTGGATGCACAAAATCCATTTCGCACCACTGTGAAACCATGGTGGCAACCATAACGTTTGTTAGTATTTACAAGGGAATCGAATCCTTCCAGGGTTTCCGAACGGTGGTGCGAAATGGATTTCGCAACCATCCACAGCGAGCCACAGCCAACAAAATGTGGCTCCCCGGTAAAAAAGGACAAGTTTCGCGAGTCCCCCGTGTTCCCGCCCCAAAGAAAATTGCCCACTGACCGAACCTCACAGAACCGTGACGTAAAAAAAACAAAAAAATGGGGCGGCCCACCATGGCCACACGTGCCTTCTCACCTTTCCACAAAAAACACACACACACAAAAAGAAAACACACACACACACATGGTTTGTTATTATCTTTCTAAACAATGCAATAGCCTCAAAAGTTCCAGATCCTTTGAGGACAATTCTCCAGAGTGCCAACCCAACGGTTTCACCAAGCTTAAGCACCCTGATTAAACGGCCTGTTGGCATTCCTTCAACGACCAGCTGGTTGCTGGGTTGCTCTTCTGTCCACTAAAAGATTGATCAGCTTACCTATTGAAACAGGTCTTTCTGGGACCCCCTTAAGGTGGTCACCCGATGGACCAGCCGTGATTGACATCCAAGAAACCCATCTCCAGGAAATTTGCCAACCAGCAAATCGCACAACCCCCTGCTCTGTGGGGGTATTTGGAGAGAATGTCCTGGAGAACTTCTCTTCAGATGGTTTCTTAAGGACCATTTCCCTACGTCCTATACCCTACCACGTACGTACAGAACTCCTGGCTCCTTAGCTCCCTCTTAAGCAAAATTGGAGACCGCCAGCTCCGTAGCGGCCCCCTTCCAACCACCAGCTATGTGGCCACCCAGTGAACATCCCAGTCCAACCACCAAAATAGGTTCTAAACTGGGTGGTGAATTCGCCTACCAACCAAAATGGGATCCCAAAACGGTTCTGAGCCACTGCCATGTGGCAAAACCTCCCGAAGCCCGAACACCGGACACTGACCTGCATGGCCCCTGCAGCGTTCTCCGCCTCCGTGCTTTGCAGCGCCTGCCGGGCGGCATTGGGGGAGGCTGGGAGAGGGCATCAAAATGTGTGCCATGGTCGAAACTCCGTTTGATTGGCCTACTTATAGCTGCCCAAAGGACCCAGAAATAAAAAGGTCAACCTTTTGGCACTTTCACTACAATCCAACGGATCAAAAAGGTCGGCTTTGGGCAAGTGAGCCTATGGTCATGCTTTCCCTTGCCAGGAATCCTTTTAATTGTATCATGGTTACTAAGGATCTCACCAGGTAAAAATGGGAACGAAAAAGGGGAAACCAGATCCTGTCAGATCCGGTCGATTCGCTTGCATTCGTGAGTTTACATATTCCCAGTGCCCGGTGTTCGAGTCACTCCTTGACTCCTATGAAAGTTGGTGGCTGTCCGTTTGGCTGAAGCCGACAGGGTTCCTTCCATTTGCAGATACGCGCCCCCCCCCGGAAAAAAAAAGAAGGGACCTAAACAGGGCAGGGCTCCTTCCATTTGCAGATACGCGCCCCCCCGGAAAAAAAAAGAAGGGACCTGAACAGGGCTCCTTCCATTTGCAGATACGCGAGAAGGGACCTGAACAGGGCTCCTTCCACTTGCAGATACGCCCCCCCCCCCCGGAAAAAAGTGGAACTATTTCCAGTAGTGAAGTCGATTCCCTTGAAAAACCAGAACACAAACAAGTTTAAACAATATCCTTCGCAAATGCCAGGTTCCACTTAACATCCCAAACTTTCCAGTCTCCGAGAACCGAATCTTTTCGAGGGTTGGGCTACACATTCCAAAAACGTTGGTGACCGCGCGAGGTGTTCTTGAAGAATTCGTCCCAATCTTGGTTATGGGCTAACGGCCAACTCCCGGCTGGAGGTCACGCAACTCGGGGTCCATCTGGGTTGCATGGGCCCAACGACATTTCGCCTACCAGGAATCCAACACCTCGCAACACATGCACCCATTTCCGGATGGCCGCCTTTTTTCGGGATGCTCTCTTCCGGCGGTTCTGGGATTTGTTGCCGGAATATTGAGCGCGATGTAAATTCCCTGTGGAAGAAAAAGGCTGCCCGCAAATTCCTAAAACGGCATAAGTCCAACATCCCCACAGTTGTACTGTAGAGCAGAGAAGCACTGCAAGATGCGCACCAAATCAGGCCGGCGTTCTTTGCCAGCACAAAATCGGAAGGTAGCTCTGACGCTAGCCATGTGTAATCATGTGTAGCCAAGCTATTGAAGCACAATGCAACCATAAGTACGCTCTCATTGAAGCATGTAGTAGCTGACAATTGCCGCCACATGCGGGTCTGCAAAGACACAGCGACGGCCTGAATGAGCTTTTATGTGCGTTCACGGTGTTTAGGGTGGGTTTGCGGTGGGCTTAGGGTGGGCTTGGGTGAGTCTAGGGCAGGCCTTGGGTCGTTTTGGGGCAGGTGTAGAGTTTTGTGTTTGGGTATAGGCGGGGGGGTTCGGGTGAGTTTAAGGTCAGTTTAGATTGGTCTATGGGGATTAGGGTTGGTTTAGAGTGAGCTTAGGTTGGTTTAGGGTGGGTTTTAGGGCGCTCGCTCGCTTGCACACTCGCTCGCTTTCCATGAACAAATCCAAGCAATCCGTGAATCCAGCGGAACAAAAACAAAAGAAACTAAACAAAAAACATACTAAACACAACTGGATGAATACAGTACCCTCTACGTATCCCAGGCTACCGGCGACTTAAGATAGGAATTGTTGCACCTCAGGTGTGTCCCGATCGCAAGATCTTCCCTTTCAAGAGGTGTCACCCTGTGTCGGATCAAATCGGTTGGCTTCAAATACCGACTCCAAATACCCACTCTTGTTTTAGGGTATCATGTAAAAGGAGGTATGTCCCTTGAAAAACCGATCGGCTTTCCAAAAAAACTGCCCTAGAAAAAGTTGGTATTTGAAGTAGGGGGTAAACCAACCGTTTTCGGGAGGCCCATGTTGAGAAGAAGGCCCCAGGAGCCCAAGATCCTAGATGAAGGTCCCAATAAAAAACTTCAAATGCCCATGGGTCAAAATCCAAATCGTACCCCCAGTGAACATCCCAATCCAACCACTAAAATAGGTTCTAAACTGGATGGTGATTTCACCTACCCACCAAAATGGGATCAACCACAACGGTTTTGACCACCGCCAAATCACCAGGTCTTGCTTGGGGCCCTTGGGGGGGGGGGCTTAAGCCCAAAGAACCAAAAAACGACTCAAATAACAAGGTCTTCGGGCCATGGAAACGGTACTCTTCAAGGCCTCAAAGACCCCCCCAAAAAAAATCAAATGACATAGATCCAACTCGGGCCATGGACCAAAAAACTGGCGTTTTGGAACGGAACTTGAGCCAACCATCCAACCAACAGCTCCATTTCAGTGTGGCGTGTTAAGTTTAGACCCCCCCCCCAGGGCTCCTTAAAAGAAATTCATTTTGCAACCATTTGAAACATGGCTTTTTCAACACCAAAATAAAAGGAAACTACCATTTACAAGGCAATCTTCAAGTGTAAAATGGAAGGATCCCTGTGTTGAATCGGCAGTTCTTGAATCAAGGGATGTGTGTGTGTGAGAGGTTTTGTTTGGAGGCCCCCCCCAAAAAACAATAGTGTTTTTTCTGCTTGGTTTCCCTTTATAACCGCAAGACAAGGCTCCCTCAAAAATAATGACACACCCATAGTAGGGCGAGTGTGTTTCTGTGTGTGCGCTTTTTTCAAAAGCGCGCGGCTTGCGGGTTGGTTTTTTATTTTTCGGGCACTCAACTAGCCTCCAGCGAGAGCGCGGGCGACAGCACCTGGCGCTGCTGATGCTCGGTGATTGCGGATGTTGGGAATGCACCTACTGTGGATGGACGAAATACGTTCGAACCACGAAATGAAACCATGGTGAGACCATAAGGTTTGTTGGTATTTACAGGGGAATCATCAGAAACCAGGGTGCTTTGGGTGGTGCGAAATGGATTTCGTCCATCCACAGTAGGGATTCCTTTCAAGGAAAATCAGAGGTAGGGAATGTGAAATGGAATGAACCCGGGGACCCATGTCCCCTCAGAAAGGAAACTAATAGTTGGATGGTGTATTTCGAGGTCATGCCATTTCTCATTGCCTGCATCTCTCGCACCAACAAGACAAACCGCGCAGAGGTCAAGACATACGAGTTAATGAGAACCCTTTGGTGGACATCATTTAGCTGGGATTCACGTCCACCGCCTTTGAGGTGGTGTCCTACTGAAAACAAAAAAGAATATGAAACATAATGCTTTTCAATTTTGACTGTTCTCAATGAAACTCGCTGGCAACTGTTGATCTCTGTGGTCTTCCCTTTCGCAAGATACAAACTACCGGTGGCTTCCAATGAAAAGCCAGAAACTGCGAGGAAGCTGCAAACCGTGTCCTGAAGAACGGGGCTCGGCGCTCTTTGCCGGAATTGCCGGAACTACGAACCCCCCCTGGAAGTCTGAACCTGAGTCTGACACCGCTGAAAACCTGCAAGATTTGGATCCGGAAAAGAAAACCAGAACGAATCGCTCGCCAGCATCTACCTGGAGTCTCCATGACCCCGTAAAAATGGGGTCATTACACAAAATTAAGGGGTTATGACCCCTTTTTCTAGGGGTCATGGAGACTCTAGGTATTTCTAATCAAGCTAACCTAAAAAGAACACCTATGAGCAGGACATGCTACCAGATCTTGTCCCGGAACTCGTCAAATGAAAACCACTGAGAGGATACCCGCCCGGCCCAGCAAAATCGGCCAGGCGGTTGTGAATCTAGATTTTATGGAAACAGGAGTTCCCATAGCATGAACTACCCTTCCTCCCACTAACATGGCATCTGTGGGGAGGTACTTGGAAGTTCAATTTCCTCTTGGGTGCCCCTCCTAGAAACATCCAAACTCACGGTTCGACAGCCACGGTTAAACATGTGTTGCGGGCCACAAGGACATGGCTGTGGCTCAAAAAACCGGTACCAAAATGGGTTACCCTGGTAAGTGGAAACATGGTTGCCAAAACCTGCGTAACCACATAGCCGTGTAATTTCAAGCGTCACACCCACATGAGAACTTGTGTAAGTCGCCCCATGTCTGAGGGGTACCCCCAAATTGTCCACAAACAACTGGAAAGCTGGACCGACAGTCACGATCGCATGACGTCAATTTGTTTTGTACCCCACGCCACCATGATTGATGCTAAATTGCTGATATGGCTGTGGGTCAAAAATAGGTGCCCCAAATGGAACCCTGGCAAATGGAAAGCTGGACAAAAACCTGCGGTCTCCTGGTGGCTTAACTTTGACTCATACCCATATCAACCCTTTCTGTAACACCAAAGTGGGCCGTCCCCTTCCCGCTTTGTAATCCCCATCTGCCTGGCAGCTGGATGGTGATACCCTCGCCTGAGCAAGCTTGCTTCTGGCCGATACAGTTGAAGGAGCCCGCCCAACGCGGGTGGGCCTGTGCTCTGGGAACTCCCCTCCCCCTCTTGGTCCAAATATAAAAACAAACCCACAAGGACACCAAGAAGCTTGGCTTTCCAATTTTGAGACACACTCACATGCAGGCATGTTCCTTGGGGGTTCGCCATCAAACCACCTTCTCGTTGGCACCAAATGGGCGAGAGTTGCTGGCACGAAAAGAAGCGCGCCGCTGAAAAAAGAAACGACAGCCAGTGGAAAAGCAACGAGCTGGCAACCCGGGCTGTCCTGCCGGCAAAACCACTTTTTGGTGGGTTAAAAACACGGAACCTTCCTCACTAAAACACCAACACCTGAAAGAACCTAAGAAGGCTTAACTGAAAGTGGGTCAAATACGGAACCTTCTCACTAAAAAAAACACAACTTAAAGAGGCTAAGGAACCTAAGGACGGCTGGGAACCGGACGGAACTCCCATCACAAATACCCAACGTGCTTCTCGTGGCTATGCCCATGTTTCCAAGCTCTCTCGTCAACCGAGCGGAGAGTTCCGGGCGGGTTTGGGGAAGGCCCAGCCTTGAACCCAACAACAACAACAACAACAAAAACAACGGTTGGACGACTTTTTCGTGGCCCCGTAATTCCTCTCCTTCTTTACAGAGTCTTGTGGGCGGAATCGCGGCGAAACGGAATAGGAGGTCAGAAGGTCGGTAAGGAACTGAGTGTCAGTCAAAGACTCAAGAAACATGAGGAATGCAGTCTATACTCTCCTGAGTGGACTGGCTACAAAGTGTTTAAACTTTCTGGCTGCCACATTTGTTTGGTCCAACCCAAAGAAAGTGACTACTTAAAGGTGCAGCGCAGTACGTGGTTAGCAAGCCTGGGTATAGCAAACTTAGGAGACTTATAACCATTGCAAGTGGGTTGCAACCGTGGTTAGCCACTTACCTGACGTGCAATGCCCGATTCAAGCAAAGTCCATGAACTCGGGGGAGTGCATCTAGTACCAAGCCACTAGCCTCCAGACATCCCCATTCCCCCGATCCCGGTGCCTCGGCTCTGGTATCCTCCTGAAGGGCGGCCGAAACCAATGAGCTGGTTGATTCCTAGGTCCAACTGGGTTTAGTGGTTGGAATCAGACCACTCTTGGAGGGGCCAACAACCACCCACAAAGAAACTGTGGGGTTTAATATGGGGTCAACATCAAAAGTGGCCCACTCCCCATCAAGAAGCACCAGTTTTCTTCACCCCAGAGGGGGTTCTCTCAGAAATGAGATTGCTAAAACGTCATGGGATGTTCATCCCCCTTGCGGAAATTGGCAAACACAAAGGAACCAAACTCGTTGAACAACCACGAAGATGGTATCTCCAAAGATACAAGTCCAAGAAGTTAGGGAGTGAGTCACGGAGAATCGCGGAGGTCCGTCCCCCCGTTACAAGTGTGGCATTTCACGACAGTCAGTCTGAAGATGCTCTGGATTTGGAGCGACCCACCCATTCAGCCCATGTCCAACCATGGCAACAACCTACTTGGTTGTGCCTTCTTGCGGGGAGACCTAAATGGGTTTCCTGTAAATGTTTTTTTTCAACTCCACCAAAAAGGGTACCCCCAAAAACAAGAAGAGATGGTACCAACTCCCAAAAAGACAGGCCGGCGTGGTGTACCAGTGGACCTTGAAGTTTCTTGTTTTTTGGTCTTGGGGGGTGAAGCCATGACACCAAGAATCCCAAAGAACAGCCTGAGTGACCCATGAGCCGCAGGCACGCCTTACGCGAAGCAAATCAAGCAGCAAAATACATATAAGCCATCAATGAATGTGAAGAATGAACCGCCTCAACCGTGGTGGATAATTATTGAATCCTACATGATTTTCACCAAGTCCCTCAAATTTCATGCCAGTGTCGCAGAAGGGACCCATTTGAGCAGTGAAAAAACCCTGTTACCCGTAAAGGAAATTACTCCAGCTTCCGCAATAGCTTGCGGAAAGCTTCCGCCAACCGAAAGGTCGCTTACGCTTGCTATTTTTCGAAGATGGAGCTTACGCATAGCTTACGAAAAGTTGCTCGTGCCTGATCCCCCGTGAGCAAGAGGCGCTAGCATGACCAAGCAACAGCCTGCAGATGGAAAGGCTGCTGCACAGGCCCAGCAAGACAATGGAGGGCCAAAAGCTGAAAACAGACTTTCGGGGCACGAAAAGTTTTTCTGCAGAAAGCGCGCGGAACCTCTGCGAGCAAGAGGCGCCAGCAGGACAGAGCAACAACTCGCCTGGAAAGGCGCAAAGGCTTTGCTGCACAGGCTCAGCAGTGACATGGAGGGTAAAACGTTCGGGACCCGAAAAGTTGTTTTCTGCGAGGATCCACCACGAGCAAGGCGTCAGCATGACAGAGCAACAGCTTGCATGGAAAGGTGCAAAGGCTTTGCTGCGCAAGCTCAGTTGAACCCGGGCCTGCCGCATGCGAAGCGGGTGTGATACCACTACACCATGTGATCCTGACGTTGCTGGTGTTGAAGCTTTCACGGCCAGAGAGGGGCAACAGCTCAAGAAAACTTTGCAGACAGCGCACGGGCGCTGCGAGCAAGAGGTGCCAGCACGGCAGAACAACAGCTTGCAGATGGAATGCTGCATAGGCTCAGCAATGATGCTGGAGGGCCAAACGGAAAAAAACTTTCGGGGCCCGAAAAGGTTTTTTTCTGCAGAAAGCACGCGGGTCCTCTGAGCAAGAGGCGCCAGCACGACAGAGCAACAACTCGGATGGAAAGGCCCCAAAAACAACTTTCGGCTCGAAAAGTTTTTTCCAGTCCGCAAGCTTTTTTGGGCTTCAGGGCCCTGAAAAGTGCCTGCAGGTGGCAAAAGGTGCCTCGCAACCAAAAAAAACTTTTCTGGCCTCGAAAAGTTGTTTTGTGCTTTCCAAGCCCGAGGCCCAAAGGTGAAAAGGCAAAGCCGCAGCAAAACAAGCCCGGGGCTCAACATGTTGTTTTCCAAGCCCGCTCAACGAAAAAGGTGAGGTGCCAAAACAAAGCTCGAAAAGTTGTTTTCCAAACGCGAGCCTTTTTTGTTCAAGCTGGCCAACGCGCTGTGCGTGGAACATTGCAAAAGGTTTGCACAAGCAACCCAACTGTCAAACAGCAGTTGTCTGAGCCTAAAAAAGGTGTTCACTGAAAGAATCCCTTTCCTTGTTGCTCGAAAGAACCCATTCCAGCAATCTGATCCCATTTTCACGCCTAAAAGCATTACGCGGACCAAAAGCAACTTCTACCAAACAATCTGAACGAAAAAAGGGTCTGACAAACAGAGCTTACGCAAAGCTAACGACGAGTCACTCATGCATGCAGCTTACGCAGGACCTTCCGATCGCTTACGAATCTCGCAAAAACGCTTACGGCTGCAAGAGTAATTTCCAGTTTCATCTAAATTGATCTACGGAGGTTTTTTTTCGCCGCTCATTTAATGACTGGTGATCGAAAAGAAGCGTAAGGAGAAGGGATCTAGTTTCCGACACGCCCATATGGAAAACCAATGTTCCAAATGACAACTTATTGATCCCTGGAGTCTCTATGACCCTTTAAAAATAGGTCCATGACCCCATTATTTAGGGTAATGAGCCAATTTTTCAAGGGTCATGGAGACTCTAGGTCAGGGGTTATTGACTTTCCCAGCGCCTCCACTGTAACGAGAAACACGAATCCCAGCCTGCCCTCGACTAAACCCAGCGTGGGGATCCTCGAAATTGGGATCCCTGGACAAACCATGTCCCTAACGAGCGGCCCAAAAGGCCTCGGGCGCTTCCAGGGGTGAGCCTGGCAAAGGCAAAATTATGGGAGAGGGGCAATCAGCCTCTGCTTTTAAACGAGGGAATTGTTTCCAGGT
The DNA here is from genome assembly GCA_963377175.1 of Effrenium voratum. Taxonomy (NCBI): domain Eukaryota; class Dinophyceae; order Suessiales; family Symbiodiniaceae; genus Effrenium; species Effrenium voratum. Next base: position 1,163,457 of record CAUJNA010003794.1, read on the forward strand.
GTTCAGAACCACCGGCTGCAAATAAAAGGAGATTGTTGAATTTGGGTAAACAAAAACTGTCGAGCCAAAACGGAAAGAAAGGAACCAGCGAGCAAACAAGTGGAGTACGCCATGGCCAGAGCTGCAGTCACAAAGAAATAGCTGTCTACTGCTTCAGCCCGAAGAGATGAACGTCAAGCTGCAGCTTCTGCAGAGAAGCGGCCAGCATGCTGAGCCGGCGCATCCACATAGCGCCACAAAAGGGATGGCAAAGACAGGTGTGGAAACATGTAATTTCCGCGAGCGTGCCATATTCTTAAGACTCCAAAAGCTGGCAATTCTTTGGATGGACGAGTTCCATTTCGCACCACCCAAGAAACCCTAGAATGATGATTCCTCTGTAAATACCAACAAACGCTCTGGTGTCAACCATGGTTTCATTTCGTGGTGCCTAAGAGGACTTCGCAAACATCCACAGCATCATCGCTGAAACTCAAGGACAAAGAACTCCTCCGGCAACGCGCCTCGCAACTTCCGGCAAACGTTGGAGGGGCGTGCGCCCTCTTTCCTTGCAGCAGATTTTATACCCCACAGCCCAATGGTTGGAGGCTGGGAACTCGCAGGCGCAGGCATGGCGCATGGCGCATGGCCGGAGGGGTCCGCAACGTGGAGCAAAGGCTACGCCAAACAAACCGCAAGTTCCTGTGATCAAAGCGCTGGCAAGCCCAACGTGGCCTAGAGGGGTTTTGATCACGTGAGAAGGCCACCCGAAAAAGCCGTGAAAAAGGCGTTCAAGCCACCACAGAGTCCACATGCCTTGATGGAGTTAGACTTAGACCAAGCCCACTGACCCCCAACACACACCACCTGGGCCTGGGTGTGTGTTTTTGGAATTCATTCCCTTGAACACTTTGCAATGTAATTGGTTGACTTGACTAAGTACCATGCATGGAAGGGTCTACCAAAAATGGTGTTTGCGATGTTTCACCTGTAGGGAGGTGTTCAGCACACCTCACGCGGGGTGTGCCTTGTGACGCTCTGAAATGTTGAACAAAAAGGGGCTAGCAAGGGAACCCGGAAACCCTCTGTTTGCCATGATTTGCCAATACAGAATATAGTTGAGTATGGTCGGCACACGCGCAATATGAGTCACAATTGAACCACCCGGAATTGAACCGCAGGTTTTCGTCCTTGTTTCCATTTTCCAGGGTTCCATGTTGGGTACCTATGTTTGACCCCACAGCAATACTGTCGATGGACAAAATCCATTTCACACTACCTAAGAAACCCTGGAATGATGATTCCCCTGTAAATACCAACAAACGGTATGGTTTCAACCATAGTTTCAAATTGGTGCGAAATGGATTTCGTTCATCCACAGTATCATTTTGCACCACTTTGAAACCATGGTTGAAACCATTGTTGGCATTTACAAGCGGAATCCTCATTCCAGGGTTTCTTGGGTGGCGCGAATTGGATTTCGCAACTATCCACCGTGTGTGGCGCGTCCGCCGTGCCCCCGTGTTTTGTCAGAGGCAGAGCTCGACGGAATTTTCCGCCTCGTGCGTCGCTGGACCGGACATCGCTGCCGAGCACAGCGCCTGGCATCAGTTCTGGGCACATACGCATGGGGGAGGGTGGTCCAAATGAAAAAAATCGGCACATTCCCGGAGAAAATGCTCATGGCATCTGGGTGTACCTCAAAATTCAAGAGATGGGGCAAACCGCAGGTGTTGGTCATTGTTTCCATCCAAGGGGCTCAAAAATTGGTACCACTTTTTTGAGCCACAGCCATTCCGGCCCCTGGAAAAAATGAAACAATACGCCCAGTAGAAATTCCTTTTACAACCAGCAAGGGAAACAATCAACATATTATTAAGCAAATGGAAGACTACGGGAACGTGGGATGCCAACGCAATATTGCAAGCGGGACATGAGGAAGCCTGGCTTGTCTGCCGCAATTCACCAGGCGTAGATCCCAAGTGAATCCCAAAGGACTTAAATCCAATCCTCTTAGTGAGGGGCAAAAGCTGTCGGACACCCGTCTGAATGTGCTCTTGATGTTTCTCTGTTTCACTAGTTGCAGCTGAGCTTCCCCTGCCAGGGAAATAAAATCGATGCGGAGCCGGCGCGCGAAGCTAAGTTTGGCATGGTGACATAATTCTGGGCGAATTGTAATATTTCACCCACTGAAATAAGGTGGTTGGGGGGCTACTTCCTACATAAACCACCACTTAGGGTGAATTCGGTCGTGTGAGGTCGTTATAGTTCTCCCAGATCATTGCCAGAGGCCGATTCCGAGGAAAAGGAAAGGCGCTTCTGGAATCTCAAGACCTCTGGAGATTTCTTGGAAGCTTTCGGGCTGGGGGAGGTCCTCAGTCTCTCTCTATCTCTTTCTCTCTCCCCCTCTCTTCTAAGCCTCCTTTTGGGAATTTCCCAAAAGGAGACTCATGACGGCAAAATGTGGCTGCCATGTTGCAGAACTTGAAGACCTGACCCGACTTTCAAAACTTTTCCAGACCGATCAAGAAAAGACAACACATCACGGCATGACAGACCAAAAAGGTCGGCCTCCAAAGAAAGTTGAAAAAAGGCACCGCACCCCACCTAGGTCCTCCAGTGGAGAGGTTAGAATAAGGGCACCAACTTTTGTCTGTAGTCTATTTTAGTAAGGAAACCCTCCCCCAAAAAAGGGCAAAAGGGCACTACTGGGGCGTAGCCACTGCTCCAAGAACAGAACAACAAACCTTGGGAGTCAATTCTGGTGCTGAAATCTTCAAATCGGTTTTTGGTGTGTACTGCACATGTCCTTTTGGTAACATAGATGGGTTCCCTGGTAAATGGATGGCATAAAACCGATCTAAACCAGTGGCTTGCCCATCCATTTCTATCCAACCTGAAATCCTGGCGAATGGAATCAAAAAACAACCGAGAAAACAAAAACCCATCAAAACTAGGTTCTCCAGATTTGAGAGGTTAGACTACGGGTACCAACTTGTTTCCGTCGTCTATTTTAGTAGGGCAACCCTCCCAACCAGAAAAGTAACGGCGAGAAAGGGCACCAATTGCTGGGGGACCTCGAAAAGGACACCTATGTCCGGAGGTCAAAACCCCATTCCCCCAGTGAACATCCCAATCCAACCACTAATAAAATAGGTTCTAAAATGGGTGGTGATTTCACCCAGCCCAAAATACTGTGGATGGACGAAATCATGCACCACCTCAGAAACTCTGGAACCCTGTAAATACCAACAAACAATGGTTTCCCCTAGTTTCCAAGTGCTGCTGGATTTCGTCCATCCACAGTACCAATGGTTTTGACCCACAGCCAACCGATGTCCGGAGGTCAAGTCAGCCGCCTGCTGAGGTGCCGCTGGGTGAGGCAAGGGTTTCAGGCCTCAAGGGCCTCAGAGCGAATGCAGTAAGCTCTGGTTCTCAGGATGCCTTGGTTGCTGCAACGACCCCCCTGCAAAAAGTCGAACTTGTCTGGGGTGTGGTGGAAAACCCAACTTGATTTCAACCAAAAAGTTGAAGTCTAAAGATCCGTTGCCCAATAGCAGTCAAGATGCAAGCGCACCAACTCAGCTTCCCTCTACTGGACTGACCATTTTCTGATCCGCTGCTAAAAGTGAATTGATTGGGTGCAAGGTGGGAGGGGTCGGAGGGGGGGGGTCAAATCCAAATGTTCATTCAGAATGACTTGTGGGTGAAATGGTTGCTAGCCACTTGCTAAGTACAATACCCCTTTCAGTAAGGGTCCCACTTCTTGGATCCGTTTTTGCTCATATGGCCACAGCTGTGAGCAAGCTGTCAAGGGACCAGGTCTCACGTCGACTAGCTCGCCAACGAAAAGGAATTAGAATGTTGACCCCGGATCAATAAACTTCGGTTTTTTAATGTGGGGGTGTTCCCTCTAAAAGTGATGAATCCCCACTAAAACCAGAAACACCCCATATTAATAAATAGGGGTTTATTACTCCGGGGTCAACATTACTTTGGGTTTACCACTAAAGTTGCCCAAGCACAACAAGTCCTTCAAGTCCAGGAACTCAAGAAGTGAGGGTGAGTTCCATGTTAGTTCTGGACAAGTTACCATTCAGCCGGAAATCAGGACGAGTCCAAGGGACCCGCATCTGTGGTCAGTTCTTCCCCCGAACCGGTGAGCTCGCCACGTACTGGCCCCATGTTGCCACTGTCAAAAGTCACCCCCGTTACAATGGAAGGTAAAGAATCAACCCCAGCTTCCGACTTTGACAACCCCCAGACAATGTCGAAATGGGCCTGTCTTTCTTGAGGCTACCCTTTTTGGTGGCTTTGCTTCTTCTGGGAAACCAAAAGGAAACCAATCAATTGTTTGGGGTCCGGTTCCCAAAAAGGGGACAAACCCAAATACTCAAACCCTTTTTGGTTGGTTTAACAGGGAAACCAAAAGGAAAACAAAGAAATGTTTTGGGGTCCGGTTCCCATAAAAAGGGGACAGACCCAAATAATGATCCCAGTAAAATTATAGGTCCTCCAGTAGAGAGGTTGGAATAAGGGAATAAGGGAACCCTCCCCCCGAAAAAGAAACGGTAAAAGGGCACCTAGCTGGGGGACCTTACTGGACTGACCATTTGCTAAAAGTGATTGATTTGTAAGCGAAATGGACAAGCGCCCCTCCCGGATGCTTTTTGGGGCCGCGGCTGCGGCCTTTGTCGCAGCTGCTGCTCCGGCGCCTGACCAAAGGCAAGCAAAAAGAGGCCACCGCTGGACGGTGAAAAACCTGAGTACCTGGAGTCTCCTCCTGACTAATAGAGAAAATGGTTGGTCATTACCCCAAAACAATGGTTGGTCATGGAGCTATTTTTAAAGGGTCATGGAGACTCCAGGTCACTAGAGGTAGACTGTTGCAATGGAATTGTAAGACAAGAGGGGGAGAAGGACATACCAGTGACATACCCGAATCCTCCAAACAAATCTAGCTACAAAATGGGTTGCAGCCACCCAAAATCATGGTTGGTGAATTGAATCCTCAAAATTCCAACTAACAAAAAATTGGATTGTAGCAACCCAGAATTATGGCAGGGGTGAATCCCAACTTGTACTTCTGGGTTCCAGGCTGTTCCAGGTATGCCTTTGAGCATTGCCAGCGACTTAAGCTGAGCCAATGGGTTTCTTTAGCTCCGAGAAGGGTATCGTTGACGAGGACAGGAGGACCAACAAAGCGAGACCCAAGGCGCACAAGTCAACACCCGGAGTCTCCATGACCCATGGAGAAAATGGTTGATCATTACCCTAATGGGGTCATGGACCAGTTTTTGATTCGGGTCATGGAGACTCCAGGCAGAGATCGGATTGATCTGGAGATCCAGCCCAAGTGAGTCATAACAAAAACCTCAGCAGTGGTGACCCCAAAGCCAAGGAGGACAGGCCTACGTAGGTGTGCTTCTAGGGCAAATCGATGGCCCTGGTAGATTCGATGAAACCACCATGTAAACCAGGAATCGCCCTCCATTTTCCCACCAAAGCAACCAAGACGGACACATCCATGCGCACCGATTTTGTTATGCTTGGGAGTGTCCCTAAGCTCTGACTCGAATCGGCTTTGAGCAAGTGGATCGAGACGTGGTGGATGAACTTTCGACCCCGGAGATTCGAGAGAAACCAACATCTCGTTGTTGGTTCACACCAAAAACGGGGACCCAACTTGGTTGACGTTGAAAGGGGAGCAAACATTCTGAAATGTTAGCGGTTAGGTGGTTGGATTTCAACCACTAACCCACAGTAAGCAAAAATGGGAAACATGGTTCCCAACAACAACCATGCCAAACACCCCCCTCCCAAACACACTTTATTGGGAAAGACTCAAGTAGACCATTTGTTGGAGGTGTGCTTGGGGGGTCCTAGACGTTTCACGATTGATGCTTCCGACGTGTAAGCGGTGCTTGCATTAAGCATGCTTGGCTCTCCTTGCTATTTGCGGCCAAAGATGGATTGAGTCCTCCGCAGTTTACCAAGTGCCACACGCATTCTGTTGGCGAAAACATCCTCTTGACCGATTCACCAACCAGCTTGGCTCCCCAGGCATTTATTAAAATACATGATGCTCTTGTTTGTTTCCTGTTATGATTCTACGTGTATGATAGACACACACACACACACACATGCGGTTGTGTGTGTCACCCTGATTTGCTTCTAGTTTTGCAACCTGCTTGGCAGTTTGACTTCGTTGCATGTTTGAGTCCGAAGAAAAGTGTGGTTTTATAGGGGCCTGGAACCCGGAGCGCGGGCAGACCTCAAAGCTTTCTGGAAGAATTGTCCAAAACGGAGACATGGGTGCATCGCTTTTTGGGAAACGGACCCATGCATTTCGGTTCTTGGTCTCCCGGCAAAAAGATACCAAAAGGGAGACTCCTCCAACAAACACAAATCATATTTCATTTGTATTATCCCGAACATTACCCCAAAGCTGGTCTGCTCATCTGGTGGCACAGGCTTAGCTTGATTGGCCAACGCGTATCCTTCAAGGAGCCCTGATTTATGTTGGCACCAGATTCATAGAGCCTGGTTGACAAGGGGGTCTCCAACAAGCTGGTGGAAATCCACCATTGCGGCCAGGATGGACGAATCCTCACGAAGAAACCCTGCTTTCCGATGATTGCCCTGTACCAACACACCATATGGTTTCAACAATGTGTTTTTAAATGGCGCGAAAATGGATTTCGCAACCATCCACAGAAGGATGGGGTGTACTCCGATCCATTTATCACACCTTCTTGGAGTCTCCACGTCCCTTAAACAATGTGGTCATTACCATAAATAATTGGGTCATGGACCCATTTTTAAAGGGTCATGGAGACTCCAGGTTGTGCTTTGGCGACCCTTTTTTTTGCAGTCCGCCTCGCGGCTCGCTTCCCGGCTGGCCTTGGCAACACCAACCAAGGCCTCCGAAGGGTCGAAACTGTGAACCTGATTGGATAATTTCGGATTGTAGGCGACCAACTCAGCTAGGTCCTCCAGATTTGAGAGGTTAGAATAAGGCTACAAACTTTTTGCTCTGTCGTCTATTTTAGTAGGGGAACCCTCCCAAAAAAAAAGGTGAGAAAGGGCACTACTGGGGGACATAGGCTATTTGCCTTTGGGCTTTCAAGGGTGCCAAGCCCTTGGTTACCTGCGGATGGTCGCGCAATCCATTGCGCACGAAATGCAGCCACGGTTGCAACCATTGGTTGGTTGGTAAATGCCCAACTAATGAGCTAATGCTGACGACCGAGCGCTTTTATGAGCGGAGTGTACGCCTCGCGATGCGTGAGCATCTTTGATTTTCACCCCAGAGCAGCATCTCATTATTGGCAGGAAGCACGGCACTAGGCTCCAAAGCTGATCTTGCACCTTGCCCTTCGTCGGGAAACACGAACATCATGTCTCGTCCCACAGAACAATGATAAGCATGTCTCATCCCAACCGTTTCGCGGATATTGCACTGGACAAGGTAGAATACTCCACCTCAGCAATGGCGTGGCCAGAACACACATCTCACACGGCTTCGGTTTTCCTTTTGGCCCTTTAAAACCACACAAGACAGGTATCCTAAAAACAAATGGACCCAGCTATGATTAGGGTAATGACCAACCATTTTTCAAGGGTCAGAAGGAGACTCTAAGTACTTTGACGAGCCACACCCAACATGTCATCCACCTGGAGTCTCCATGACCCTTTAAAAATGGGTTCACTACCCAGGGATTATGACCCCTTTTTCCAGGCGTCAGAAGGAGACTCTAGCATAGGTGTCTTTTTGGTTGCTTTGCTCGGAAAATGGATGGCGACTCTAGGGGTCAGAAGGAGACTCTAGGAACACAGACTTGCGAACGCTCCACTGAGCCAGTGGCGTCTCGCCGCGTGCTCAGCACGCTGGCTTCCATTGATCCAGCCTCGAGGCGTCCATTTTTTGGCGCCCAAGTGCTTTCCCTTTGTTCAAGACAGTCCTAAATGCGTCTGCCTAGGGACAGCCCACCAGTGGTTCCAAACAAGACTCTTACTCTCAATCGATGATTCTTCAGTTTCGGACTCGTGGATTTGACGATTTGAGCTCACGTCCGATGGAGTGGATTGGCCAAAAGAAGCCGAGCTTTTGGATAGAAACTTCTAGGGGCCAAACAAAAAGGCCCTCCTTTTGGGGTAGAAGGTCCTGAGCCTTCGGAACGGCGCCAAACAATGTTCAAAGTGTTTGTTTGCCACTAAACTAATCCAGACCCCGAAAAGTGATTAGATGACTTCGCTCTCACGGAACATCACTTTCCGCTACAGAACCCCTCGGTCGTGACCAAAACTGAAGTTCCTTTTCGAAACTCAGGAAGCGAGTGGCCTCATTTTCCCGTGGCACCGCGTGGAGAAGACCACCTTCTCGGGATCTTCCGGGTCCATGTCGCATGGCTACTCCTTCGAGCCGAAAATTCGCCTGGAGGGCACCTGAAAGAGAAGTTTCCTCTTGCGGAAAGCCCCTGGCGTCATGTTAGGCGTGGGGGTACTTGAAGGGGCGATCGAGTAGGAAGTGGTTAGGAAGCGTCAGGGGAGATCGATTCGGCACGTCAGGTAAGTGGGTAGTAACCCTGCTTATAATCCACTGAGCGGATACTTATTTCAGCATGGCTTTTGTGGGATATCTCACCATCTTTAAGACCCACTTACCTGACGTACCGAATCGATCACCCCTTTAAATAGAGGAACATGAGACCCCGCTGTTCGCATCATTTCAATGGGAAACGAACAAAAGAGAAACCAACTCTTCCGGTTGTCCCGAATGAGTGCCAAACAGCTGCCAACTCTTGGTAGGTCGAAAGTGCGAGGTGTGGGTGAGTCTTTTTGGAGTTGGTAATTACCGCTTTTTTGTGGTTTGAAAGGGAACAAGCGGAAGAACTATCCTTTTTGGGGGTCCGATCCTGAAAAATGAAGAGATACCCTTGCGTCTCCGGCATCTAAGGCGCAGGGCAATGGCGGCACGCGCCGCGCGATGCAGGCGAATGGTCTGAGGGAGAGGCAATGTCCGGGGAGGGGCCCGGGGTTCTACTTTTTGACTACCCCACAATAGACTTCAACCCAGAATTGGTTCATTCCCCCAAGAAGGACAACTGTTACGCCTATCTTGGCTGGTCAGAAAGTGGATCCAGAGGGCAGTTTCCCTCACTGTTGATTGGCCAAATGCTACGCTTGTTGTTCTGTCCGTTTTCTGATCCCCTGCTCAAAGTGAATAACTGTTCGTGGGTTAAATGGAAACCCAACCACTAAACCCTAGGAACCTTAATGCCTAAGGGGATGGGAACCGCCAAGTGTTTACCACTAATCAAAAAAGTGCCCAGAAAACTGGGAAGTAAGTTAGCGTTCCCGAACATTGGGACTCCAAACGAAGCCCCTGAATATTGTTGTGGAGCTATTTGTGGAGTTGTCTAAAACGGCAATGAAGAGAAAACACCATAGAGAACCAAAGAGATCCACGCAGAAAGCCAACAAATGCCATCTGCAGGCAATGCATTCAACATAGTGTCGACGTTGGACTTATGCGGACCGTACTGAGTTAATGGGTGGAAATAACATGATTTTAGGATAACGCCACGGAATAGTATGGTACTCCGGACGATTCAGAAGTGAGAATGAGCTTGTTGCCCCAGTGACCTTTGAATTCAAACAAAAAACAAATTCAACAGAGGAACCCACTGAGCAACTACTCCCGCACCATTGCGGGGGTGCTTGTTTCTCCTCCTTTAAACATTCCCGAAAGGAATCCCTCATGGCGAAGGGGAACCCAACGGATTACAAGTGATAGCTTCTGCGCCAGTCAGGGTAAAGAGGCCAAGACCTCCTTCCTCGCTCGTGGCTTGCCCGCGTCCCTCCTGTGGCTTCGTCATTAGAGCAGCGCATCGGCACGAGCGCCATGGCGAAGAGCGGTTGCTGCTGTTGCGTGGCGATGACGGGGCCGTGGCGGGCCGTGGCGGGCCGTGGCGGAGCTCAACGTTGCACATGACAACTTTGGCTTAAGTGCCGCCGCATCTGTCAGCCAATTGGAGCCTTTGACTGAGCTCGATGTACAAGAGGCCGGAAAGCCGCGCCTCTGGCTCGGACATCACCTTTACCTATAGTCTCCTTCTGACCCCTAGAAAAAGGGGTCATAACGCCTTAATTTTGGGTAATGACCCCATTGTAAAAAGGTCATGCAAACTCCAGGTACCAACTGGTGCAAAGTGGATGTCTTTTTTTGTGCAGAGGAAGTGCCCTGTTTGAGTCATGCACCCCAAAAAAACAGACCCACCAAGCTTGGTATCTGCCGGAAACCGACACCGACGTGCCCAAAACAACGAGAACATGACCCTTATCAAAAATCAGGTCCATGACCAACCATTGTTTCGGGTAATGACCAACCATTTTTCAAGGGTCAGAAGGAGACTGTAGGTAGTCGGACGTGGTTGGTTCGCCCAGTTGGTTCGCTCATTAAAACCGACACCGATGTGCCCCAAAAAAACGAGAACCTCAATTCTCCATGACCCTCATTATTTCGGGTAGTGACCAACCATCTTCTCCAAGGGTCGGAAGGAGACTCTAGGTACCCATAATAAAAGGAATTCACCAACCATAATTTCAGGTTTCTGTAACCCATGTTTAAGGGGTATTTTGAGGGTTCAGGAACACCAAAACGTCCCCCGCAGCAAGAAACAAACGCACGAACGGGGCCGCCCGGGCCATGAGGTGCTCCTGTTGAAGCTCTGCTAGGAGCTGCGCCTGCGGATCGATGAAACTCGCGAATCGGTCTGCAAGTGTTACTATATTCCATTTGGATTCAAAACGAGCTGGGGCCTTCAAACTGACAAGAACCTATGGACTGAGCAGTTCAAAACTGGGCTATCCTCAGATCCGCCGCTAAAAGATGCTAAAAGTCTTTAACTTTTAGTGGGTTGCATGGATATCCCCACTAAACACTCCAAAACTAAAAGGCTAAGGGGATGGCTGGGAGCTTGCTACCTGGAGTCTCCATGACACAAGCTGGCATCTCGTCATGTTTCTCGAAATCGGGCCAAAAGAAGATGGTTATTCCCCTTATTCCCTTTCAACCCATCTCCTTCTGGCCCGAATCAAAAATAGGTCCGTGACCAAATATTATTTAGGGGAATGACAAACCAATTTTCAAGGGGCATGAAGACTCTAGGTATATTACTTGGGGATATCAGTTTGTGAATAAATCCTAAATCATGGGTCATGAGTCATGAACCTAGTTTTAAAGCGTCATGGAGACTCCAGGTATATGTCCAAAAGCTGAATGCAGCATCAGATCCCCAAGTACAGGAGCGTGTTCGTGGTGAGCTTGCCTTACAAATAATTCGCCAGCTCTACGCGTGGGTACAAGGGTTCAACCCCGAGGACTTTGTTGTATGCGGGGAAGAATGTTCAACTCCAAACCTAGGATGTAAATACTGTGGATACCACCTGAGAAACCTTAGAACGATGATCCCCCTGTAAATACCAACAAACAATATCATGGTTTCCCATACTTGGTGCAGGAGTTCGTCCATCCACAGTATGTCATCATTGTCCGCCAAAATGTCCCAAATGTCACCAATCGTTGACCCAGTATGATGGTCATGGCGCCCTTAATCCTATCGTTGTAGTCCTTGTTGTCGCCATTGAACCTCCATCTTAGTGGCATCTCGGTCTAGCCAATGCCATGTCATATGCCTACAATAGACGGGTATGTGTGTGTGTGCGGCTATGTTTGAGGGTTCCCCTTTTTGGTGGGCAAATTATTTTTCATCATACAATTTATCATGATGTCTTTGATTTTTTTGAGTGTGTGTTTTTGAGGGTACCCCTTTTCGTTTGGCTTTAAGAGGAAACTACAAGGACAACCCACCTTTATTTTTGTTGAGGGGGGGTCCAAAAAAACCTCTTGGCCGCCCCAAAAGGCGCTCGCTTGAGAACCATGGCGCTTCAGGAGAGCCAGAAACAGCCTGGTGACTACTGGCCCTAAGGAAAGTTAGACCTAATAGTACGCAGAAAGGAAAGATAAAACAGCATAAAGAGATGGAAATGTATTCGGTGAGCACAACGGAATAATAAACACAATAGGTCAAAGAAAAGGAACCAATATGTCATTTCTATTGAATATCCTGTACAAACCGGGCCGCGGGTTTCTGGCGCCTGTTGGCGCCTGGTGGCTGCCGGCTCTCTGGGCACCTGCCTGGGTGTTTGAGGCGCCCGGTTATCTCCTGGCGTTTTGGTCGCCAGGTGGCCGGTGGTTTTGGCGCCCGCTCCGGGGGGAGGGCCGCTTCGGTGTTTTTGCGGTGAGGGCGGTGTTGCCAGCGCCTCGCGGGCCGCGCGTTTTTCGGAAATACAAAGTGCTGAAGGAAACTCAGGTAGACAGAAGGAAGGACTAAGAGAAAGAAAGGGAAGGGAAGGGAAGGGAAGGGGAGAGAAGGAAACAGAAGGGAAGAAACGAAAGCAAAGGAAGCAGGGAGAAAGGCCGGAAGGAAGGGAAGGGAGCAATAGAAGGACGGAAGAGCAAGGAGCAGGGGAGTAAGGGAGTAGGGCGGGTTGGTTAACCAACGTGCAATCTGAGAGCAAACTGCAGTGTACATCCCGTGTGCAATGTGTGGCAGTCATGGACAAATTAGACTGACGAACGCTGCTCTGAGAAGGTCACGCGAAAGACTGCTGGAAAGCGCATGCGGAGGCTGAAGCAGAAAACAAAGGACTGTCTGCACATGCGCGCTCTGTGGTTCATTTTTTTTTTTACTAGACACTGATTATCCCGAAAGCCTACTGCATCAACGTGGCTGTCGACGCAAGCCCAGCGCTGTGCAAAGCAGAGCTGTGCAGAGCAGAGCCGCGCACAGCAAAGCTGTTCACTGAGTCGCCAAACTGCTTGGTTGCCACCAAACTCGGTCCCCAAAAAGTTATTTGAAGTCCAGGAACTCCGATAAAAAAAATGCATTAAAAACAAAGCTCTTCCGCGAGGCAGGCGCCATCTCGATCGATCCTCTGACCCCCATGGCGATACCATGACGACCCCGCCTCGCGGAGGTGCGCCGGAGCCTGCCGAAGGAGTCCCAGCGACCGGTTTCAAGGTGGTGAACATCTGTGGAGTCACCAACCCGTTGGATGTGAAAAAAAGAGGCGTGAAAAACTACTAAACATAGTTTGTTTTTCATTTTTTAGAGGATCGAGTTCTAAAAAACTACAAAAAACAAGCTACAGGGGCAAGCACCGGTGAAATATCCACGCAACAGCCACAACTCCGAACTGTTTGGCTAAAACTGTAAACTCGCTGGTTAGGTAAGGAATGAGTTGGACCCCCCCCCCCCTCCTGAACCATAACCAGGGATCCTTTCAGAGAAGGGAACGAGATCGAACGGCGGGGGTTTGAAAGGAACGCTTACTGTATTTGCTAGTTCTCAGCGTATGAGTTGGAATAGCCCCCGAACTGAACTATTCAACTCGTTCCTAGGGGATCCCCTTCGGGTCATGCAAAACAACCCTCAATCGATGCTCTGAGAATCAGCATGCACTGTGGAGAATAGCTTCAACCAATCTTGGCCATCGTTCATCCAAGCCTGGGGTTTAACATATTTACTAGTATTTAGCCAGGGGCAAACATGGCAAATATTATTGAACTTTGCGGTGCCCAACAAAAAAATGAATAGTTCCGGTGGGTGTCTTGAAGAAGGGGTAGCCAAAAGCTGGTTCTTTCCCTTTCGTTTCCCTTTAAATCCACTGCACCAAGGGCAATTCACCCATATGTGAACTCGATCTGGTTGCACATCATTACCAACTAGGTCCTCCAGTAGAGAGGTTAGAACAAGGGTACCCTTTTTCTTCTCTCGTCTATTTTAGTAGGGGGGCCTCCCCCCAAAATTCCTTGGTGAGAAAGGGCACTACTGGGTGACCTAGTAGTTGCACATCACCCAAATCCCATTTGCCCGCAAGAAAGGACTCACCCACACCCCCCCCCCTCCCCAATCCACCCGCCCCCACCCCCCACCCACCCGCCCAGCCCCCCAAGAAAGGAATCCCCACCCCCCTCCCCCCCCCAACCCAAACCCACACCCCCCACCCACCCCCGCACCAGCCGAACCTCGAAGGCGTCCTCCAAGTCCCGCCGCTCCCGCGCGAGACCCGGCCTGGGCAGCTCGATTTTGGGTGCTATCGAACGAAGAACGCCGCTCACACGAGAAATGTTTATTTAGAAAAAGGGGGGTATATTCAAGAAATGCCTATTTAGAAGGAAATGGCGGGCCCCACCCATTTCAGGTTGGGAATCCCCCCAATTTTGGATTTCGCTTGTCCTTATGGCGTGTCAAGAAAAAAAAGGCACCGCCGAGGAAACAAAAACACACAGACCCACATTTTGGTACTATGTTTTGGTACTTGGATGTACGACTCGACAAGTTAGTATGTGCATAGCCAACTGGGGTTCTTCACCCCCTACGTAATGGCAAGGTAAGCTGCACTGAACGGGGAAATTATAAGTGGGTTTTCCCTAGGCTACCAACAACTTCCTAACTTGGCCGAACACCAAGTAGCTCGTTTCCTTTGGCTACCTATGACAATAAGCATGATCGTGCAAGAGGGAAAAACCAACAAGCTAAAGGGACAATTCCTGGCACTTCGGCCCAAGCTGCCAGGATTTCAGGGGAACCACCCTGCCCGACGTTGCGTTTTTATGGAGTCAGACGCCGCCAGTTTTACCATGCTCACGAGTCACGACTCCCAAGGCTCTTCCTCTGGCCCTCATCTCCCGATTGCATGGCCCACGAAAAGCCCAAACTGTTCGTATGCCACCGAAATGGTCCAAGCCCAAAAAGTGCCCAACGTCCGTTTTCTCAGGAAGCAAGCCGATGATTCTGCAAAGAAGCCTAGACCATGAATGATGACCATAGCTTCGCAATGTGCCACGAAAAGGAACACATCGGGCAAACACTGAACACTTGATCGGGACCAGCCAAAAACCTCACAGTGCATTGTCTGGTTGTTGTCTACAACAAATTTACCTCCCTGAGTAAAGGGCCAGCATAGGCGAGCCACTCCGACTCGCAAACACCATCCATTTGGCTTCCATGCCCCCTGTAAAAAAAATAAAAAAATGACCAGGTCATAAATCCCCTGTAAAACCAACAAGGAGCGTCATAAATCCCCTGTAAAACCAACAAGGAGAAAAAACACACAGTTTAGCACCATGAAAGTGGGTTGTCCTAAACCAGGCAAGCCTTTCGGCTTTCAACCCTCCAACATCCGGGCTTTACGTGATCCCGGGGGCTTTTGGCCGGACTGCTTGGAAGGAGTCGGATGAAGTGCGGAATGGAGAGACAGAAGGTGCATCTGGTACTCGTCATATCATGAGACTTCTCTTGATTTCCCTTGAAATCAGCTTTTAAACCGGGTACCAACTCCAAAAACTACCACCTCGAGCACTCCGCTGGAGTGCAGGTCATCTATCAGCTACCAGCTACCAGCTTCCGAGCAGGGACCCGCACTCGGAGAAGATGGGCCGCTGGTCGCCTGGTGAGTTACTCCCAAACTGCTTTTGCCAGGCCCATGAGGTTGGGCGGTGAGGGTGGGGGTGGGGGTGGGCGGATTTGGTGGTTTTGGTGGGGATGGTAGCTGGCACAACTCCCGTTTTGTCGGGGGTGGGGGGTAGTTTAAACAAAACTTCCGTCCCGGGAATCTGAGTCCAGCTTTCTGTCCTGGCAAGGCCTGCTCTGAGCGGGAGCTGGCACAATTCCCTTGTTAATTGCATTTATGCGCGTGAGTAAAAGCACCGCAAGGGGCAAGTCGGCAAATGACACTCCATTTATGTCCACTAGACCGACATGTGGAGGTTGTGCCATCTACTTTCACCCAACTGCAAGCCTCGATCTCCCATAGACCTGATCAGCATGCCGGCCTCCCGCTCCTTCCAAGGACCTGAGCTGCTCCTGCAGCAGCCGCATCCTTGCGCAGGATGTTTTTTGTTCTTTCTCAATTCGGAGGAACTGAAAATCGAATGACATAGGCGTCCTTTTCGGGGAAATAGATGGATTTCCCTGGTAGATGAGAAAAACACCCACCAAATAAACCAGGAATCGCCATCCATTTTTCGACCGAAACAACCAAAAAGGACACCTATGACAGATGACCTTTTCCCCGAGAAGCCCCAGGAATCTGCTCCCAGAGGGTCCCGGACGGTACCTCATGAGGATGGCTAAAGAGGGGGGTGTGCACTCTACCCTCTGACTTTGTAGAAACTCACTGGCTGAGTGGATGGCCCAAAAAAAGTCCAAACTTTATATTTACCAGTAAAATGGTCTTCCCAAAACGTTTAAAGTTCATGAACTCAGGAAGTCAGGAAATCCCCTCAGGTCTGCCTGGAAGGGGCAGCAAACTGCGAGTCACCTCGGACCCTTTGGACTCAGGTCCTGTGATCCAGCAGAACTCACCACCTAAAAAGTATCCGGGACCAAACGCGCCCATCCAGCGTGACGGGCAAGATGATCCTATAGCAGTTGCTTCGCCTTCCGGACCGGCATCAGCGGATGCAGCCAGGTAGGGTCGGAAGCGAGTCGCAAGGCGTCGCGAGGATGCTGAGAGGTGAAACAAAACCTTCTGTGAAGCTTCAACAATGGCTCTGCATTTCTTTAGCGAACCCCCACACCCGAATGGGTGTTTGGAGTCTCCACAACTCAAAAAAAGGGGGCATCACCCAAAATTATTGTTGGTCATGGACCCATTTTTGATTCGGGTCAGAAGGAGACTCCAGGTGTTTCCTTCTTCAGCCAACAAGGGGGTATGTGGTACCACCTCAAAGAAGACGAGCCATCCAAATGAGAAGCTCGGCTTTACAACCACCTTCCAAGGCCGCAGGTGCTGAGAAAAACCTTCTGGGTGAGCGGGCTCCAAGCGCGTCTCATTGCCCTGTCTCGGAAAAGTTTCCGGCGCGGGGACACCAGTGCACTGCTTCTAGGTCCTCCAGAGAGGTCAGAATAAGGCTACCCACTTTTATCTGTATATGTTAGGGGGTTCCTCCCAACCAAAAAAGAATCGGTGAGAAAGGGTACCAATTGCTGGGGGACCTAGGCTTCAAATCAGCTTTTCCCTGACCACGTCAGCTTGCAGCTTGCTTTGCTTCTGCAGGTGAGCGACCCAGCCGGTTCCTGCTTCCGTGTTGCAGAATTGCGAGGGAACAACAGTGCTCTTTCATCGCTCCTCCCTCTTGGATGCAATAGAATTTGACCAACCGGAAGTATGGAACTTGCAGGACTGGAATCTTCATGCGGGGTGGGGCTGCCAACCATCTGAAAGTGAGGTGATAGTTAGATTACGGATGCAAATGCAGCAAGCAAACTATCCACGTGCAGTATGTGCTATGGTCAAACCGCCTATGGTCTGTGGTCCTGGTTCCCTAAGTAGGAATCATTCTGCTTATTCATGATCCTTACTACCAGGTGGACCATCCCAACGTCAAACCCCGGTCTTTTGACACTATGACACATATTAGTTTTTGTTGTCGGAGTTAGCTTTTTAACGGACGGCTGAAACGCAACAAAAAAAGCCGCCCCCCCCCCCAAAAAAAAAAAAAAAAAAAACGGACATGCCAAAAACCGCTGGGCCGCAGGCTTGTTCACCGCCTCCTGCGCACCTAGCCGGAGCGCCGCCCACCCCGCTTGGCGGGGCTATGGCGTGGGGAGCGGTGATCCCTTGTTAACCCCTTGACAAGACCTGGGCTTCTCCTCGGCTTATGTTGGGCTTCACCAGGGATAGCCCCCGGCCCCCCCCCATAGCCCCTAAAGATCCATGACAGAGGGGCTGACCGAGGATAATTCTTCAAGCACAGCATTCATTGCAAATGGAGACACGCAACTTCTTGAGAACCCCTCGAATGCTTTACCGCGATTGCACTGGGCTGTCCGTTTTCAGATCTGCTCAAAGTCTGCATCTTTTGTGGCATGGTGGAAACTACCACTGCAACAACCAAAATCGTCTAAAAATCCAAAGGAACCAAATGGCTGGGAAGCGCCAAGAGTAGAACCCGGCGCTTTGTCCTTTCTGAGTTACTGCGCCAAGGGCCTCGGTCTGTTGTCTCGTTCAGATGTACGCGCAAATGTCTCGCAATGGAGATGTCTGTTTGCGAGCGTGCTTCAAATGCTACAGAACCTCACGAACCCAATCGGACCGATCGGGAATCACATTGACAGACACCCTGACCACTGATGCCCTCGTTCAATTTTGGAGGAGGTTTGGACTGGTTCACCCAGCAACGAAACGAGTGGGGACTGGGCTGAATTGGAGCCGCAGGCCTCCCAGACACGTTTCCGCGCCCTTCTCTCCCAGCCTGCAGAGGCCGTGGAAATGTCCGAGGCACCTCGCGCGTTGCGTGCAGGCGCTTGCGCTGCTTGCGCTGCTGCCTGGTTCAGACCTGTTACAATCGCTGGGTGTTGGCATAGGCGTCCTTTTGGATGAAAATCGATTCGGATCTCCCTGGAAGATGAAACAACCAGGGCAGTACCAGGAATCGCCATCGACTATCTACTAAAACAAGCAAAAAGCAAAGTGGACACCTTTGGTTGTTGAAACATCCACATTTCTTGGTCCACTTTCAATCCTAGGGCTCCAATAATATCTGTTATCTTCATTGCAAGATGGCGCTTCAAACCTTGGTTGCTTTCTGCTCCCCTGCTAAAAGTTTAGCTTTTAGTGGTTTAATGGAAAACCCATTAGTTGGCAAACAGTTATAAAGTCTTAACATCCAAGCAAAATGCACCAAAGAAACGTTGAACCAGCTTTTTGTTGGTTGCACCTCGCTTTTCCATGCCACGACCTGGTTGCTTCAGTTTGCGTGGCCAGGATTCAAACGCGGCCCAGGCTTTTGCAGGCTGCATCCTCTGACTACAAGGAGCTCATCGCAGACCCCCGAACAAGCTGCATTGTCAAGGATCCAACTTCAATTTAGACACCCTGGCCCAAACACGCACCATCCATGAGTCAAGCAACAGATTACCGCCGCGTGGTGTGTGTTTGAGTGTGTCAGCGTGGCGCGGTCGATGTGGTGCAATGAGTTGAACCTCTTGAAGAGGGCAAGCAGCGTGTCTCACTGCCTCAGTGGATGGGCCAAACAGTGCGACCAAACTTTGAATTTACCACAACAAGAAGGTCTTCCCAAAAGGTGAGTAAAGTCCAGGAACTCAGGAAGTGAGGTGTGCAAACCAGGCGTTCAGGGACATGAGCGGCGAATGGTAAATACTCAGCGAACCAACCAAACGACCTCCGGAAAATGCGCACGGGTTGGACGGCTTTACTACCACTGGGATAGCCACTTCCACGACTGCAAACGAACATATTAATTTGACAAATATGGGGGGGCGTCCTTTTTTAAGGGTACCCCTTTTGGGGGGTGGGGTTAACGGGAAACCAACAGCAGAACCGAAATGCATGTTGGAGGGTCCACCCACATGAAACGCGGAAAGTGTGAGGGCGCGAATGAAGTAGTGTCGACTTTGTTGGGGCAAACTGGCTGATAGCCAGAAAGACGGAAACACTGAACAACGGAGATCACTGAACAAATAGATGCCACACGTTCTATCTTTGTCATGCCGCTTCCTATGTGCAACAAGCAGGGAGCGAGCACTGTGTAAGCCGCTACCCTTGGTGGTTGAGCAAGAATGCTGCAAGAATCTGCCTGACTCTCCAGCTGTAGGCGAGCTGATTAAGAGCAAAGTTAAAAAACAAAAAAAAACTCCAAGAATCGTGGAAGCTGCCTGGCAGCTTTTGGAAGACCACGTTCCTTTTGGGGAAGTCCATGATTGTTGCAGGGAGGGTTCACGCCCGCGGAGACTTCTGTAGGCACAGGTGACGCCAAACGCATGGTCAGCTTCCTCTGATTGGTGGTTTGGATTGCTTTGGTGGTGAAGGGCTGGTTTCCTATTCAGCGTCCCCAATTCCATTTGTATAGTCTTCCCCATAAAAGGGAAAATGAAGCCAAAATGGAATTCCAGAGGTCACCCCCCTCCCCCAATTCTGTTTTTAAGGGAGTGGGGATTCAGGAAGCTGAGTTGCAAAGCCTTGTTGTTGTTTGTTGCTGTTTGCTGTTGTTTGCATTTTTATTTGTTTGTTAAACAACATGTTGCAACATGTTGTTTGTTGTTGTTTGATGTTGTTTGTCATGGTAGGAAAAGGCCCCTCGACTCGCCCGCGCCTTCGATTCTGGACTCGTCTGCGCCTGGGCCAGCGGAAATCTGACAAGTTGATGGCATCTGGCAACGAAACCGTCGCCTTCCGGACTGGCACTTACCCCTTAAAACTCCAAGCCCTTGGGAAGTTAATCTTTTACAGACATATAGCCCATGTTACCCAAAAAGTTGAAAAGTTGTGTCTTTAAGAGGTAAGGGCATCATTGGCTGCAGCCAGGTAGGGTCAGAAGCGAGTCGTAAGGCGTGACGAGGAATGCTGAGAGGTGCAAAACCTCGCTGTGAAGTTTCAAAAATGGCTCTGCCTTTCTGTAGGGACCCCCCATGCCCACATGGGTGCCTGGAGTCTCCACGACCCTTGAAAAATTGGGGTCGTTACGCGAAACAATGGGCTCATGGACCTATTCTTCAACTGTCATGGAGACTCCAGGTGTACACAGGTGTACAAAGACGCCTGAATGAAGTGGCCCAGGTCTTCTTTTACACACTAGTGACGTCCAAATGGGACAAGTCTTGGTTTTATTGCTACGTGCTTGTGGACGTCAAGGTGCTGTGGATGCTCTAACACACACGAAAAGAAAATGTTTGCGGCAATTGCTTCCATTTGCTCAAGCCCATGGGCAAAAAACAGACACACTTCCGGTAGAGATAGATTCCCTTCATTAACAAAACAACAACGTTGCAGCGCATGGAAGTTTTGTCTCTTCGCGGCATCCAGTCGACTCGGCGACGTGTCTCGCATCGCTCGGCAGTGATCCAAAGACGTCGTCAAACCGCCCGCCTCGCCACTCGCTGAGAGCTACCGCGCCAGAGTTCCGCAGGTTGAAACGCCTAGGTGCGGTGCGCGGTGCGCGGGGGGGGAGGATGCCGGCAGTTGCTTCACATCTGGGCAAATGGTCCTCCAGATTTGAGAGGTGAGAATAAGGTGTTCAACTTTTTCAGTTTTGTCTATTTTAGTAGGGGAACCCTCCCAACCAAAGAAGGGGTGAGAAAGGGCACCTAGCTGGGGGACCTAGGGGCAGTTGAAGCAGGCTATCAAGCAGACTGTCGCCGTTGCGGGCCGCTGCCACCTGTTTGACCGTTCCAATTTGTTTGCGGGTCACATTGGTAATTACCAAAACAGAACCCTGGCAAATGGAAGCTGAGGCCGCGACGCATCCTTCACTCGCCTCTCCTGTCAAAGGGCAAAGACCACCCAAC
The DNA here is from genome assembly GCA_963377175.1 of Effrenium voratum. Taxonomy (NCBI): domain Eukaryota; class Dinophyceae; order Suessiales; family Symbiodiniaceae; genus Effrenium; species Effrenium voratum. The sequence continues at coordinate 1,184,816 of CAUJNA010003794.1, forward strand.
ACTCCTGACCACCCGCCCGCTGTGAACGCCTGTCAACTGACACCCAACAACTGCAACGACTCGACCGAGTGAAGCAGTCTCCAACCTTGAGTGGGAGTTGTATGTAGCACCTCCCAAACCAATGGGTCCAATGACGTATTCGCAGCTGTTTGCCGTTCCTGCCTGGAGCACCCTTCGTTACCTAAATTTCTGCCCTTAGCCCAAACGTATTGCAAAACCAGGGGTCGTCACCAAAATATGGTAAACGTACACTTTCTCCTGCTTCGAGCGGTTTTCCCAAAACCGGGCTGGTCGGTCCTCCAAGATGATCTTTCGTTGAATTTTCGAAAGGAGCGAGCAGAAATCAAAGTGCAAAACGAGCGCAAATATCCGCAAAACGAGCGCAAATATCCGCAAACGAGTGCAAATTTAAAAACTGTAACAATGCCCGCCTTCCTCTGGATGGAAGAAGGGGATTTGGTCGAGCGTTTTTCGGGGGGCGCCCTAGAAATGTGGTTCTGAGCTTTCCAACAAACAAATGTATCGGTGTTTGTGCCCAAGGAAGGCTCACTTCCTTTTGCACCTGAGGCACCCAACGTGCCTTTTTTTTTAGGTACGAGAAAAGCAACGCTCGAATTTCCGATTTCAACGCCATCTAAATGGAAGTTTCTTGTTGACAAGAGGAACCAAAAAGGACACCTACTGTGGAGAAACAAAATTCATTTCGCACCACCTAAGAAACCCTGGAATGCGTTGATTCCCCTGTAAATACCAACGGAAAATGGCTTCCCATGGTTTCAAAGTAGTGCAGAATTTTGTCCATCCACAGTCATTCCAGGTCCTCCAGTAGAGACTGTTAGAATAAGGCTACCCTTTTTTTTCTGTAGTCTATTGTAGCAGGGGAACCCTCCCGAACAAAAAAAGGGGTTAAAAAGGGCACTACTGGGGGACCTAGGTATGACAAGAGTGGTTTAGACATGTTTCCTCACCAGGGGGGCGTTTCCCCCCGCGGAAGGGCCTCCTCGCGCAGGGCGATGTCATGACGCAGCTTCAGCAGCTCATCCTGGCGCAGGGGGCGAGTGCTCGAGCGGCTTCAGCCGAAGTTCCCGGAAAGCGACGGGTGAAACAGGACCCCGAGCTCCGACCCTTCCATTTGCTTCCGCCCCCTGGAAAACATGAAAATATTTCCAGTAGTGATTGATTCCTTTTTCAAACCAATAGGGGAAAATACAACATGTTCTTAAACAAACGGAAGGACCAAAGAACTTGGGCAGAGAAGTTCTCATCTGTGTCAGGGCCACAAAAGGATGTAACAAAGAAAAAGTCCTCCTGATAAGAGCCGATATTCGGTATTCTTCCCTAGCTAGGTCCTCCAGTAGAGAGGTTAGAATAAGGGTACCCTTTTTTCTGTAGTCTATATTTGGTAGGGGACCCTCCCACAAAAAAGAAACGGTAAAAGGGCACCTAGCTGGGGGACCTAGTTCCCGATATGAGAAGTGAAAACCCCTCAGGAAATCGGAAATGAAGAGACCAATGGGACGTCACCCTCCCCAAAAAGCCGAGATTCAATATCTTTCCCGACATGAGAAAGAAAAACCACTGAAATGAAGACCTAGAGTCTCCATGACCCTTTAAAAATGGGTCAACTTTGGGTAATGAGCCCCATTTTTTCAGGGTCATGGAAACTCCAGGGAGACCAAGGCGACGTCGTTTCGCCCCCGTTTTGCCCTCGCTGCGCCGCCTCTTGCTCCCGCACGCGGCCTTGCACCGCGCGCGCCTCGACTTCGCGCGATCGAAGTTCCAGCGAGCGAAGTCGAAATTCGAGGGCTGCCCGAAAAACCCGGGGGAAGGGTGTGAACTGGATACCCACAGGGTACCTGGAGTCTCCATGGCCCTTTAAAAATGGGGTCATTACCCAAAATTAAGGGGGTATGACCCCTTTTTCTAGGGGTCATGGAGACTCTAGGTACCAAAAGGGTAGGTGTGAACTGGATATCACAAGGGTATCCCAAAAAAGCCGAAATAAATTGGAATTCAGCTTGTGAGGGACCGACAAAAACACACTTGTGACTTTACGAGCAAAGGTCTTATGGTATATATCTAGCCCCTGCATTCTGAATGAATTTTGGATCCATCCAAACTTCGCCAAACCCTGGTGGGCTCCAAAAAATAGCGGAAACCAAACAACTGGAATATATGGAGATGTATGCAATCACCAATATTTTTTGAGGATGTTCCCCATGCAACATTATAGCCAGCCTTGAGCCAAATTAAGGGTTGAATGCTTCTTGTCGTTTTGGTTGATGTTTTTTTGTTGTCTATTTTTGTTTTGGGCTGGGGGGGGGGGGACGTGTGTGTTTCCCATAAACAGTCTAAACGGACCACTCTGACTCTCTCCACGGTTTCATGTTGCAAGTGGAACCCTTGCAAATCGATGGCTCACATTTCGGACCCAAAAAAACAATGCTCTAGGTTTTGTTGGCGCCCCGTAGGGAAGGGGTTGCACCCTTTTGTTCAGTCAATTCCCGGCATTTTGTGTGAAGTTCACCCGTGGCAACATGCGCGAAAAGCTCCTGGTATCCCACATTCTTCAGCAGCCTTTTGGTTTTCTTTGCCGGCCCAGTCAACCTGATCACAAAGAACGGGGGGTGAGGCCTGGAAAACAAGACATGATGCAGAGAAGTGGTTGCTTAGTCGCCTAGCGCGCTTCCCCCCAACCGCCCCAACACGCGGAGCCTGGCTGAGCTCTTGACGGAGATCATGGATCTCCTGCGCTCAGTGCCGAGTCGCGGGGTTTACACCCCGCCCACCAGGGGCATTGTACGTCAGGCAAGTAGGTAATAGACATGGTGAGAAAAAACACAAAAACCATGGTTATAAGTCCAGGTGACGGTGGGTTATAACCAGGCTTATTATCCACTTACTGAGTACAACGCCTTTTTACGCAATTCATATAATGCTCCCAGCTATAAGCTCATTGCTCTGATGTTCATTGTTGTCATTGTTGTTATCATTGCTGTTGCCATCATTCCTAGTCTTTTTGGTAGTTGCCATTGTCATAATCATTATGATTTTTAATGTTCATGTTGTGAAGGCCTACGTACTTGTTTCAATGCGATGCCTCAAAAAGCGCACCGTGGTTTGCAAGATGCAACCATAGCCCTTAGGAAACCTACCAATGTCAAGTCCATATGTCCCCACTTGTTCTGCGGCCAAAAGCGTTTGCTGGTTGATTGTTCACGTCTTGGTGGGGTGCGAGGACAGAGCCGGGACATTTTGTCTGAAACCAGGCTGACACCCTTGCTTGGCATCTGTTGCAACGGCGTGTGTCAAGCAAAAAAACACGCAAGAAGACACATGTCATATTATGAAATAGCCAAGAAAAACTGAACATGTCAAGTTAAAACAACAATGCAGTAATTGTGAACTTGGTGACAAGAAATACGTCATTCCTTCCGCGGCAGCTGCGAGAATATCGAAAACACAAGATCATTGGACACGTCACAGCTGACTTGAGCATAGTTCAAGGTCTCCCGAAACAGCTCCTCCAAATCATACAACCATGGCATGATTCCAACTGGGACATCTTAAGTGTAGGCTGGCATTGGGGGGGCTGTCAAAGACTTGTTACGCCTGGAATTAGTTAAAGGACCAGGATTCCTAGAAGTTTAGGGGTTATTTTAACTTTACTATGAATCGCTATAATCAAACTGAAGAGTGTGAACCCCAAGTTTGAGAAGTACGTGAAAAAGTTGAATCTGAGCTCCAATTCCAAGTGCAAATGCAATTACTTTGGAGAACTCATAAGCAACAAATGTCAACCCATTGAAAACAATAAACATGTAGGATGAATGGCTTGAAATTGGAAACTCAGCATCCCTGCGCAGGACTTTCCCGTGCAATTTCCCACAAGCTGTCCGCTCTTGCGAGTAAAACGGAAATTCTGGCAACACCTAAACTGTGACCACGTCCGGCCTGTCATGCCAGGCTGCCTGCTCCTCTTGCAGTTTTGGCAAATTGGGGGGTTCACCGGACAGGCTTTTCCTTACTCAGCATTGCGGCCATGGCCGCGAAATGGGAGGAAGAAGCCTGGCCCCGGCCATCCCGACGGCCAAAATGTTGCTAGTAAGGGGCACAAGTGCAAGTGCAAGGAGGGGCTGGGCGATATGAAAAAAGCTGGTCTTTGGCAAAGAAATTCCTTGTGTTGCGCGCAACCATCAGGAAGCCCTTGCTGGAAGCCAAAGCCATGGCGCCAAAAGCGCCGCAAAAGGCCCGGGCTCACTGCTGCGCTGATATTTGTCGCGGACGTCGCCGATGTTTACACGCTGGGCGTGACAGTCGGTCAAGCCAACCTGTTCCCTAGCAGAGGTGGAGGTGGCCCGGCCATGGTTGGAGAAAGCCGCCGCGATTTGCCCAAGCGCAAGGTTCTGCTCCGAACGCGGGCGCGCGAAACAAAAAACCACGCTCCAGCCCTGGACGAAGGTGAAGCCCTTCGAGAAATCTGTTGCCTCTTCTCAGGAACCCAGAAAACGGTTTGGATATGGCTGTTGCGGATCCGCCCCCGAAGCAAGTGACAAGATTTAAACAAGCTGCTAGAAAAGGACCAGCAGGGGGGAGACCAAGTGAAATCCACAAAAAAACGCATACAAATTATTTTCTAGAGAGATGATTGGATATTTTGTTAACGATCCTCTGTCCTAACTTAGCCATGCCGTTCGCAAGCGGATAGCCACGTCCCTGCGCAGCAAGTGCGAATCGCGAGGGCCAATGGTGCAAAACGGGTGCGCGCGCCAATTGCAACCGCAAAGGCACATACGAGTTCCCTTGGCGTCTTGGTGTTCGATATCTTGGTATTACCTTTGGCAGCAAACAAATTGGTTCAACACCAAACGCTCTTGAAGTGCGATACTTCGACACTCATGAGCTTGAGGTATTGAAAAGCCTTCGATGCCCAATATATATATATATATACGCCCAATATATATATATATATCTTAAACAATATGTTTTTTACGTATATATATATATATATGTATATAAAAGTAAGCTCAGGTGATATCCCCAACAACATGCGGTGCTCTTTTTAGTGCTCGCACCACCCCGCAGCCCTCGTAGAACCTCGTGGAACTCTCGTGGAACCCTGGTGGAACCCTGGTGGAACCCTCGTGCAGGGCCGCCCCAGACCACCCCGGAGCCTATCTGGGCTGAGACCCCAAAGCTTTCATCTGTTGGGGGAAAAAAAAACGGGAGGAGAAAAAACACACACGCCGTGGAGAAACAAACGTGGCTATAAAAAAGCGCGGCCAAAAGGAAAACTCCACGACTCTGTTGCACTTGACGTTGGAAGGGGAGCGAAAAATTAAGCAGTTCAGTGGTTGGATTTCAACCACTAAACCACAACAAGCAAAAATGTATTTTTTCCCCAACGACAACCATGGATCTTTCCCAAGCGTTAACTGGAAACCATGAGGGATCCCCACACCTACTGTGGATGGCTGCGAATTTCAAACCAGCCAAGAAACCCTACAATGATTTGATTCCCCTGAAAAAATACCAACAAACAATGGTTTCCCATGGTTTCAAAGTGGTGCATGATTTCGTGCATTCACACCTATTCTACGTGCCAACCTTACTCACCGAAGAAACCAAGAGAGTTGTTAACCGGGCCGGACGAACAAAACTGGGTGGAATCTCTCTCCGTAACTTCCCCACGGCTCGAGTGTGAGTTTGATGCTCTGCTACCAGAATGCAGACACACCTGATCTCCACTGATTGGTGGTTTGGAATGGTGGTTTGGATCCCCAAACCACCACTAACTAGGTCCTCCAGTGGAGAGGTTAGAATAAGGCTACCCATGGCTACCCTTTTTCCCGTACTAGTTTTTGCTAGGCGAACCCTCCCAACCAAACAAGTTGGTAAAAGGGCACTGCTGGGGTACCTAGACCAATCCAAACCACCAACTCAGAGTTGCCTGACGATCAGCAACCCTTTGTCCTTCTCCTGCTCTTGCCGCCTCAGTCGAATCAAGCTGGGCAAGTGGCCAAGGGTTGCTACAACCCATGTTTAAGTCGGATTCTTGGGGGTGCAGGTAGGCATAAAGAAAGACGACCACAGCCGAAGCATCTGTCTGAGGGTTTTTGTATCCTGGGATTACACCCTTCACAAATGGCCAAACATGCCCCAAAATAGCACGATTCTATCCCGGAAGGGGTCATTTGGCTGTGGGTCAAAACCAATGGTACCATTTTGGGGTAGGTGCACCACCCATTTTAGTCTATTTTCGTGGGGATTGGGATGTTCACTGGGGGTGCGGGATTTTGACCCATGGCCATTTGCCAGTGGGCGCAATCCCAGGGCGTAACAACTACAAAACAGCCCTTGGAAAGTGGACACTGATCTCGGGATCTAAATGAGATAACTTGCTCAGCAAGGAATGACCCCCCAAAAAAACAATTCCCTATACTTTACTAGGTCCTCCAGTAGAGAAGTTAGAATAAGGGTACCATTTTTGCTGTAGTTTTTTTTAGTAGGGGAACCCTCCCAACCAAACAAGTTGGTAAAAGGGCACTACTGGGGGACCTAGTTTACTTTAAGGGAATCTGTAGGTTTGAAGCTGGGCTGTCCGTTCTCTGATCCCCTGCTAAAAGTTGAAAACTTGTGGGTCAAATGGACAACACTGCACATAGGTGTCCTCTTTGGCAAAAAAGCTATTCCGGGTAGGTGATTGCACCCGCATCCAAACCAAATCAACCAACAAGGACACCTATGCCACTGTGGAAATTCCGCCCGTTTAAAACGGCATCGAAAGAAAAAACAACTCCAAAACTTCCATTTGCGTAATACCCCCTGAAAAAAGAATCCAGTAGTGATCGATTCCTGTTAAAACCAACAGGGGAAAATAAAACATATGCTTAAACAAATGGGGCAAAAGTCATTTCTTCGGATTCGCCGGTGGGCGGTGATCCCAAGGCGACAAAAAGGGGCAGGAAGAGCCTATTTCTGACTCACTCCAAACCGGGCTATCCAAAGTGATTCCAAAAGAACGACCTCTCCATCAGGTGTCATTTGGTATCCCTCTCGGGTTATCATTGTTCTGCATGTTTTGCAATGTCAAATCCTGCTAAAAGTTCAACCTGTGGGTGAATGGACACCCCACCACTAAACCCTAAAAACAACTAAAATTGAGACTGCTGGGAAGCGCCAAAACCAAGGCGGACTTGAAAAGAACAAAAGTGAAACAAGCGAATCTTGCTGTAGACTGTCGCCCTAAAAGTCCCTGTTGTCCACCAGGCGGAAAAAAGGGCGCAGCTTGACGTTGGGCCTATCCCCTTGCGCTCTTTTGCCATCCCCCTACCTTAAAGGGAGAAAAAAAAATGGAGATCTCCGCAGTTTCAATTCCCTGCTCCAATTCTACTTTCAACTCAACCCCCCCCCCTCAGCCCCCCCCCAGCACCCCCCACCCCCCACCCCCCCCCCAAAACCCCCTACCCCCCAAACCCCTCCCCAAACCTCCCACCCCATGGCTCCGCCGCGGCGCAAGCGCCGCTGCTGCTCCGCGCCGGCGCGGTGCAGCGCCTCCCATCCGTTGCTCTGGGGTCAGATGTTGCTCGCTGTTCGGCTCGTGAACACTTCCCGGTTTTGCAGCAAAACACCTGGAGGTGCAAACCAGGCGATTCCCTTTAGAACCAATAAGGGCACATGTTGAAAGTATTCGTTTCAGCAAATGGACACATGGTGTGGGCTTTTTAGGGTCCTCATGTCTGTAAATTAACGCTTCCTTATTCTTTCCAGGGATCTGAATCTTTTCAAGACATGAAACACCCAGGGGAAACAAATCCGGTTTTGGAGCAAAAAACGATGGTTGAAAAGAATGGACAAGGAATCAACCTCTAGAGTGCTAGGTTCCCTTAAAACCAAGCGGGGAACAACAGCGAACATTTGAGTCAATCAAAACCCGGTATTGAATTCCCCAGTCTACCCAGAACCATGTAAAGAATCAAGAAGGCGGATATCCGCAGCTATTTATGGTTGGCATTTTCCCAAAATCTTCAGCTACCCGAATCGGCTTTGAGCAAGTGGCTCAGATCTACCTAGATGCTCCATGACCCCAGTCTACCTATATCTTGTTGTTGGGGTATAAATGTTTATTAAAATCCTATTAAACCTTGATAAACTCATAATAACACCTTATTGAAGATTTATTCAAAGAAAGCACCACTACGTAGATTCTCGTCATAACCCCTGAATTGTGGGTAATGACCCCATTTATAAAGGCTCATGGAGACTCCAGTCTATGGTCATGGTTGCCGGTTCCCTGACTGGGAATCAGTCTGATTAAGGATCCTTACCATGCGGATGACCATCCCAGCGTTAACCCCAAGTAAAGGAACCGGTCCTTTGACAATGGCACATACCGCGGATTGGTGCAACATCCGACTTCAGGCACCACTTGGAAACCAAGGTTGAAACCAATGGTTTTTGGTTTCTGCATTGGGGAAGCACCATTTTGAAACCATGGGAATGACACTACAACGTTGGGTGGTAATTACGTTGGGGAAGCGAATCAGAAACCAGGGTTTCTGAATGGTAGAGCGAAATGAATTTCATCCACAGTAGGGAAATGGTCCCTTTGAAAGGAAAATGGTCGAAACAAACCCCCGAAACGTCTGGTTCCATGTCAATTGGTGGGAGGGAAATCATACCGGATCCGCTCTGGATAACGCATTGCTACGGAAGGGGGCATGGTTGTAGGAAAATGCAGGAAATCTGCGATGCCTTTCTTGATTCCCATGACTTACTTCATCACTTTGGGGAACTTTTTGGCACAGAGAGTCCCTACGCCTTTTTGTTAATTTCACAACCATGCTCCCACCCCTGGAGCGCTAGTTGACCAATGAAAGCACCGGATTCAAACTCAAACTAGGTCCTCCAGTAGAGAAGTTAGAGTACGGGTACCCTTTTTTGTCTGTAGTCTATTTTACTAGGGGAACCCTCCCAACCAAACAAGTTGGTAAAAGGGCACTACTGGGGGCTACCTTTTTTTTCTGTAACCCTCCCAACCAAAAAAAGAAACGGTCAAAGGAAAACCTAGCTGAGGGACCTGGCAAAGGTCGATGCCTGCCTCGTCCCAAAGGGCATAAGTTGGGGTTTGCCCATTTGTCTACCTGCAGTCTCCATGACCCGAACCAAACATAGGTCCATGACCCACCATTATTTAGGGTAATGACCAACCATTTTTAAAGGGTCAGCAGACTCTAGGTATGGACTGAACATCGCATCCAAAAGCGATTAGTTCTCTTACAGATCCCCAGTTGCAACGAGTGACTCGAAATCTAGACAAACATGTGGAACCGTTACTGGACTGCCCTCAGATCCCCTGCTAAAAGTTTAACTTTTAGTGGGTCAAATGAAAACCCCTGCTAAACACTAAACGCCTACAAAGCTAAGGGAATGGCTGGAAGCCACCAGGGTTAGTGAGCATAGGCTAGGTGGCCTTTTGGAAAAATAATTAGATGGCACTGGTACGTAAAAAGAACCAAAGGGGAACCCGTGCCATCTATTTTCAAACAAACAAGCCAAAACTTGATGGTGCGCAGTAGGGAATGAGGGAATCACGCCTATAAACTATCCCCTATTGTTTCCGTCAGGGGAATGCCCAGGTGCATTCCCTCATTCCCGCCACACTGACAGCAGCAAGTAGTGAGGTATATTCCATGCTTCGCGAACTCCCTCGGATGGGATTCCACAAAATACAGTTGGCCTTTGATTCCTGCCCCGGTAGTTGCTGAATGCCGTCTCTCCGGCAAATCCCATGGACTATGAACTATCTGTGTCAATCGAAGGCCAAGCACATCATGGATGAATCTGGTTCCCTGCCCGTCACAAAACCAGTGCTGAATTCCATGTGCCTGGAGTCTCCATGACCCGAAATAAAAATAGGTCCATGAACCCAAAATTTAGGGTAGTGACCCAATTTTTGAAGGGTCATGGAGACTCTAGGTGCTTGATCTTCTGAAAGTGCCCAGCTCGATTTCCTGTTGAACGTTCCCCGCTCCAAAGATGTTAGGGCCATGACACATGAAGCCACTCCGAAGACAAAGGACAAAAGCTTGACTCACTTTGAAGAGCACCTCAGCCTCAAGGTAACATCTCCAACAAGCTACCTAGAGTCTCCATGACCCTTTAAAAATGGGTCCACGACCCCATTGGGGTAATTACCGAATTGTTCAAGCGTCATGGAGACTCTAGTAGCGTGCCAGCCGCGCGCAAGGACGTTGAACTGCGCGCGCCGTCTTCTTTTTTTCTTGGGTCGCCGTCAGATGATGCGCAGAGAGTCATCGGACAGCTCGATCCAACGCACTTCCTCGGGTCTAGCGGTCGCAGCACAAAACACCGAGAGACTTGGGTGTGTCTCCCTAGAGTCTCCATGACCCTTAAAAAAAGGGGTCACTACCCCAAATATTGGGTTCATGGACCTATTTTTTATTTCGGGTCATGGAGACTCCAGGTCGTTTTGTTTCCCTCTTTTGGGCGGGCCCAAATAAGACCCCCCCCAACTCAATTCAGCTTTTGCCTGACTGCTTGGACTTTTGCTTTAGAGAATGGGGCTCAAATCCTCACATAACCAATGCCACGCGAAAGGGCCAGGATCACCGGGGAAGCGCGACAAGAACTCAGCCATGGCTTTGCACGCAGAAAATGGGCCTAGTTATGATGCTTGGGGCCAAGAAAAGTGGTTGGGAGTCGAAACGAGCCGAGAATTCTCCTCGTCTCACAGAAACCCAGATAAGGGACCCTCACGTCCATCAATTTTCCACTTTGACGAAAGCTTCATGCTTTCTAAGGAGCCCTTTTGGGCAAACCCGAAGGCCTGGCAAAGCCCCAGGATGAAGTGCAGCATACCAGCTACAACTCAGGGCTACCTGAGCATACCCCGCCAGCAAACCACTGCAGTCTTGAGTCTACCATGCAACAGCAAAGAAGAAAAAACACTTCATCAACAGCAAACATATTCCGCTATGCCAAAAAACACAACGCGAGACGCGACTCTGTGCAGGTGACTGCCAGCGGCCACAATGGACTCGGTGGCAGTGATATGTTTTTTTTTCTGTAATCTATGTTTGGATGGGGGTGGGGGGGGGCCGGGGGGGGGGGGGGGGCGGCCAGAAAAAGTCACCAAACTTGTTTGCCACTCAAATGGTCTTCCCGAAAAAAGCTTAAAGTCCATGAACTCTTGAAGTGAGGAAAGCCTGCAAAGTGAAGTACTTGATGATTTCAAAAACTGGAGCCAAAGAAGGAAACAAGGCTGGCGACTGCAGTGGATAGTGAAACTAAGGCAAAAGGGCCCAGGGGGTGTTTGTATTCCACTCTGAAACCTTGCTCCGTTCAAGCTGGAAACCCCTTTTGGAGGCCTTGAAACTGCGATACTTCATCATTTCAAACAGGCAAATAGGGTGTGTGTGTGTGTGTGTTTTTTGAGAGTTCCTTTGAAGGAAAACCAACAGCAAGCCAGCCATTTTGAGGAATGCGCATAGGTTAATGACAAGCCCAGTTACCTGACCCCAGTGATTCGAAATTGGGAAAACACGTTGGACGGTTCATCCCATTTCGAGTTGGTCCCGAACCCGCCAAACCTCCAACCCTTTTGAGTTAATCTTACGAAGAAATCGGATTATTTCAAGCAGATGATAATGGGGGGTTGTAATCTGTGAAAAAGGAGCGACTTAGCCAACGGTCAACCGGACATAGATCTTTTCCCTCGTCATTTTGCCAAAAAACATATGTAGCCTAGTGATACCGTTTGCCTGTGTAGTCCACCAATGGAGCCCCTTCAAACCCAGAACCAAAAAACTGGCTGGCTGCCAATGAAAACTGGGATCTGGGTATGTCACACGAGTCATACTCAAAACCTGGTACTGACATGGACCCAGAACCATGTGGGTATGGGTCAAAATTAAACAACCAGGGGACCGCAAATGTTAGTCTATGTTTCCACTTGCCGGGGTTCCATGTTGGGTACCTATTCCTGACCCACAGCCATGTAAAGAAGCAAAAGACCTCAAAAAGGCACCCACTGGTTGTGATTCTCCCTTAAGCTCACCTTCATCTACCCAAATCGGTTTCGGGGCCCTGGCGTCACACGCGAAACCGAGACACCAACAACACGGGGGATCTTATGGTAGGGAATCTCGAATTTCCCTTTGCTAACCTTTGTTTATTCGGGTTTTGAGGACGTGGCTCACACGAAACGAGACGCCGGGATCTTCCTTGACGTGGCGAGACACGCGACATCCGCGACACCCAAAACGCGGGGCAAGGGATCTCTCTCCGCTTCTCTCAGCTGGGCCGCGCAGTTCTCCATGCGCCGGCCCGTGAGGATGCTGAAGAAGCCATTGTGCCCCACCACCGCCAGCTTCTCCTGAGCGCCGATTCGCGGCAAAGCCGAGGATTTTTTGATTTTCTTTGTGAGCATGTGGGGGGAAGCGACGGGAGGGGAAGTGCTTAGTTAGCATGTTGGGTGAAAGTGGACGGCGCAAGGTTTTTTCTCCATCTTCGTCAACTCTTAAGTTTTTTTGTTTTACTTGGATACACCTAGCTACAGTGCTTGGTCCCCTTACATTGTCTCCTTTGCTTTAACACATTTGGCCTTGCCTTCCATTTTGGCTTGGTCCCCTTGAGTGCCCTTGCCTACGTCCACCTTTTGGTTTGCGCCACTTACAAAATATATCTGGTCTGTGGATGGCCGGGACCCAAGCGGATCGGCAGCTGGTAGATAGCTTATCCCAGGCAGGGTGCATTTCTTCCAACTGGCGCGAGATGGAATTTATCCTTCCGCAGTTTACCTGGAGTCTCCATGACTCGAAATAAAAATAGGTCCATGACCCCATTGTAGAAGGTACTGACCCCATTTTTAAAGGGTCATGAAGACTCTAGGTATAGATAAAACAGGGCAGCCAAGGGCTTGATCGTTCAGTCATACTCGGTGAACCGAAAAATCACGGTCACACAGGTGTACTGTTTGGAAAATGGACGGATTTTCCAGGCAAATCAAGGTCAATGGACCCACACACACACACATACTCGGTTGCTTTCCGCTCCCCTGCTAAAAGCTTAACTTTTAGTGGTTTGATAAGGAAAACCCATTAGTTGGCAAAAAGTTAAAGTCCTAACATCCCTTGACAAAATGCACCAAAGTATATACATGTATCTCACCCAGAAGGCCGCCCCATGATAAAAAAAAAAAAAGGCTCATAGACTCTAGAGGATCTCACCCCCACTCCCCGATTCCGTGCCGGCCTCCGGGCGAGCGAGCAGATACCTCTTGAAGGCTTCCACCTCGAAAATCTCGAAATGCGCGGCCCTCCGAGCCTTTGGGCTGTCCGTTTGATGTGAAACTCACTTCCGATCGAGTGGATGGGCCGAAGTTACCTAGAGTCTCCTTCTGACCCGAAATAAAGATAGCTCCATGACCAATCTGATTTAGGGTAATGACCAACCATTCTTGATTCGGGTCAGACGCAGACTCCAGGAAAGTCCAATCTTCTTTTGCCACTAAGATGGTCTTCCCAAGTCTGAAGTCCATGAAGGGAGTGAGTCAAAGTTGTTTGACTTTTGGCGTGGCAAGTACCGCACCAACCAAAGCCCCCAAAGCTCAAGGGGATGACTGCGAAGTTCCTGGTTCAAAAGTAACTTCCTGGTGTGGGGTTTTTTGGAGGGGTTTGATTACATTTCACCCAAGGGGCTTAATACGGCTTAAGTTTTCGCCTCTGAGGCTCCGGCGCGATCCTTCGGACTCAGCTCCTCTTGGAAGGAGCGCTCCTGCGGGCGCGGAATCCGCGGAGAAAGGGGAACCATCGGAAGAAAAAGGAAGCTACCTGGAGTCTCCCTCTGACCGGTTGGTTACCCCAAATCATTGGTCATGGACCTATTTTTATTTTGGGTCATGACTCCAAGCGAAAGGTGACTCCAGGCAAAGCGAAACCACCCCTCCAAGGAGAAAAATCGGAAGGAAGCGACTCAAGGCTCAAGAACCTGGAGTCTCCATGACCCGAAACAAAAATAGGTCCATGAACCCAATATTTAGGATAGTGACCAACCATTTTTTAAGGGTCAGAGGGAGACTCTAGGAAGACCAAACAAGCCACTGAAGGCCTGAGTCCCGATTTCCCGAAACACCGGCACACCAGTTGCTTCAGATGGATAGCAAACCAAGAGTTGATTCATCCTCCAGGCAAGGCCCTGCCGGAACAACCGGAAAACAACAGAAGGCCCCTGGTGTCCCTCTGGTAAAATCTCGAAGGGTTTCTCTTGTAAATGGGATTTTGTAAAGCCAACTTTCGAAAGCAGAACTCATCTATGTCTAACCAGACGCGATCAACGGTGGACACATGGCAGGAGCTCGCCAAAACCGTAAACAAATCTCACTTGCCCAAAGGACCTGGAAATAAAAGGTTAACCTTTTGGGGTGATGACTAAACATAAACCAAATTAGGAAAACCAAAAGGTCAAAAGGTCGGATTTGGACAACTGGGAAATAGTACTCTTTCACGAGTGAAGCGCTCAGAGTTGGGGTTGGTTAGAACTTGATATCAGCCATCCCCACTGAGGATGGACGCGGAAGATCGCCCTTGGTCTCGACGCATGGCTACTTTCTACAGAAATCGGCGCGCCACGGGTCCCATGTAACCATGTCTCAAAGTCCCTCTCCGCTAGCCCATGACTTCACCATGACCGCCCAGCTGGAAGCAGTTTTCTGGCAGACATGACTGTTTCGACGAATCCTTATACTTTCTGGTTTACTAGGCAGGGAATGAGAAATGGAAAATGACCCCTAAACAATCCCGAGTGGTTTTCTTTTAGGGAAACCCCAAAACCGGTTCATTGCCAACACCTGGAACGGTCATTCCCTACCTATCGCACTAGCAAGTAAGCTCTACCTGGGTTCCAAAACATGGGTTCCAAACCTGTATAAGTGTCCTTACAGAGGCACATGTTGAATGGACCCCCTTGCTGCTTCTGTTTTGCTGTGCGTTTCCCTTGAATCCCATTGCGGTTCTTGTTTGAGCAAGATTCGCAAGGGTACCCTCGACAAAAGACAACTAACTGGTGGACAAGATGGGTAGCATTCAAGACGAGGTAGAACAACCCAAAATGGCCAAACCAAAACCAGAACCCGGAAAAGTCACTTGCTGGCTGATGTTGATCCGGGATGCCCTCCTTTGGGGGTCATCACTCTTCCATTTGCTTAAGGTCCTTGGAACAGATAACCATATTTCCAGCAATAGATTCCCTTTAAAACCAGGGCAAAATAGAACAGAGACTGTTCAGCAATTGGGTGTGTCTCCTTTTGAGGGTCCATTTTTTGTGGTTTTCAAGGGAAACCAACCGGAAAACCGTCCCGCGCCGTCCCGGGCCAATGCCTAAACTACACTCTTCCTGAGTGGATTAGCAAACCAAAAGTGTCCAAACTGGTGGTTTACCACCAACCTCGGCTGGACATAGGGCCCCAGCAAATATATATATATATATATATATATGTAGGACCCCAGCAAAAAACAAACATGTTTTGCCTGGCCAGTGGAAAACAAAGGGGACCCACCAAAAAAGCAAAAAAACAAAAAAACAAAAGCGGGGAGCCAACTGGCCACCAAAAAGTGACTCAAGTCCATCTCGGGAAGTGAGCAAAGACAGGGCAAATGGGCAGTCCGTTTTCAGACGCCCTGCCACAAAATGAAAACTTGTGGGTTCAACACGGAAACCCGAGCACGAAATGAAACCAACCTTTACACATCTAACAACTAACAAGTTAAGTGGACACCCAAGCACCAAGCTAGCCCAGAGGCTCCCTTGGTACCTTCTAAGGAGGCACTTACCCCCCAAAAGCCCATCCTGAGGTACCGTCCGGGACCCTCTGGGTAACTCAACACCTCACGCCCACAGAACGGGATCGTTGGGCTACCAGGCACCCGGGAAGTGACTTGAAGAAAGGCACCGGAACTGGGCTCTCCGATTGAAAAGATCTGCCGAAAGCTGAAAGGTTTGTGGGTGAAATAGACACCCGACCACTGAACTAACTCAAAGCACTGGAAGTTTATAATTTCTAAAACGCAAAAACCCTCAGAAACCACCAAACACCTCAGAAACCGGAGTGGCTGGGAACCACCCAGCTGTTTCAGCTTCCCTCTGATCTTGCTGGCTTGGAAAAACCGGGGGTCAAACAACAAGAAACAAGCACAAACAAAAATAACAAATGCTCAAAAACCCCTCCTGAAACCAAAAACTAAAAAAACACACACGCAGAACCACTCAAAACCCCTCCTGAAACCCTGAAACCGGAGGCTTCCACTTCTTGGAAGGGGCCCTCTGCGGCTACCGGCCGTCCTTGGGCCACCAGGTGGTCGGCAGCTGGGCAAAGTCCTGCCACTGTGCGAGGCACGGGAAGCTCTTCAGCAGCTCCTGGTCTCTTTTTGGAGCAGACGTCGCATAGCCTGGGCCAATCCTAATCCATAATCCCTAAAGGAAAGCCGCTACAAAGAGGACCCCTTGCGTAACCCCATACCTTTGAACAGCCCAGCCAACCTCATGTCCCCTTTCTCAGGGATCCGGATGCATGAAAAACACCTGAACATTGCAACTTGTAAATGGAGGCTTGAGGATTCTCTTGTTTTTTGATTGGGGGGGGCTAACACCCAGTCCCAGAGGTGACATGAGGTTTCAGATTTCTTTCAATATAAGAGTGCCAATGGTTTAGATGGGCTTTATGGCCCATGTAGCAGGGAGACCCATCCATTTTACCAACAGCCCAGTCCCCGAGCTCCTGTTCCATTTTTTTTACAAATATATTTTCACCACACCCTGCGATTCCTTACCGAGGCCAGAAGACTGGCCCAAAGTACTTGCGACCCTGGGGTTCCTTGCCGAGAGTGAAAAAAGACAAGGTGAAGCATGGTGGTAAGGTGAATCAAGGTGAAGGTGAACCCTAGGTGAATAATGATAGTGGTTATAAGGTGGATAAAGGTGGATAAAGGTGAATAAGGTGAATCCTGAAAGGGGAAGCACGCTGGTTATATTAACCCCGACAGGCCTCCCTCTTTTTTTAGAGTTGGTAACCTGAGTCAGGTCAGCCTTCAGGGCGAAGGAAGGTCTTGGGTTTACAACCCTTGAGCGCATAGGTTTTACAGGGAAACCAGGAACACCCGGCACTTATGAGGTCCAGTTTTGTCAAACTCATCTACTGCAAGAACTCGTCGAGGTTCCCTTTGGGCAAATCAATTCTTTCAAGGAGACATGCTGGCCAAATAAAAACGCAACCTTTGACCAACTCATTCCCTGAGAACCAGCAAGAGTATAGCGGAGAAAGAAAAACAACCCTCCTGTTCGCGTTGCCATGGAACCTGATAGAATAGTGGACAGCTGGGCAATTACCCGCAATCTACCGGGGTTCTGTGTTTGGATGGGGTTGGTTCACTTGCAACATCTTAGGGCATGCACTAGGCAGGTTGCTTTTGTTGTGGTCGTGCTGGTTCTCACCACCTTGGGTACCTTCGTTTGTGGAACGCCTCTTGTTCCAACACTTTTTTTGGATAGGCCAAATACATGTGTCCAATTGACCAGTCCAGAAAGGACTGCCATGGACTGTCCAGGTTCCGATTAGGGGGCTTGCTTCCCGGCACTCTCCTTGTTTGCGCAAGTTGTCTACTCTTCGAATCTGCACTGGGCATCTGTCTGCTTGCGCATTGTAGCAACTTGTACGATACATGATTTCAAAACCTGACAAAGGACCTACACCTCAAGATGAGCTCGCTTTACCAGGAGAGCCACAAACCAATTACCTTCTGCCAATAGATCGTGCCTGAGGGGTCTGTACTGAGCAGCTCCATGTGACTCATCAAGGTGCAGAGAGTCTAAGTTGCCAAGCGCCCACATGGAAAACACAACAAAACCTGGTTGACGTTGGAAGGGGTGCAACTTTTTTTCAAGTTTTAGCAGTTGAGTGGTTGGATTTCAACCACTAAACCACAACAAGCAAAAATGTCAAATGTTTCCCAAAGACAACCATGAAAAGGAGATCCTTTCCCTTTTTGCCTTTCAAAGAGGAAGCCGAAAAATGCAAAAACTCACTTCCCGTCGAGATGGGCCACAGAAAGTCACCAAACTTGTTGTGACTCAAATGTTTCGAACCCAAAAAGCTTAAAGTCCAACTCGGGAGTGAGTCAAAGTTGTTTACCTGGAGTCTCCACGACCCTTTAAAAATAGGTCCATGAACCCAATATTTAGGGTAGTAACCCCATTTTTTAAGGGTCATGGAGACTCTAGGTAAGTTTCTAGTGGTGTGGAAAGTAGGGTTAAACCAGCTACAAACCGAAAAAAACAAGTCTCTCAAGTCCAGGACTTCGGACAGTGAGAGAATATGCCCAGGGAGCAGTCCGAAAACGAGCCCAGGGAGCCCCGAGAACTCCTGAACTGCCTGGTTAACCCTACTTAGATGTTCTGGGGGGTAGCTAAATGGCGAATTAGTAACCCTTGGTTGTAACCCATGCACTTACAAAGGTTGCAAGTCCCCTGTAACCAGGGTTACTAGCCATTTAGCCAAGTCCCGGAAAGGCCCGGACCATCTAAGTAAGGCGCCTTCCCCAAAATGGGGGTTCCTCCATCCAGAAAGGGTACCCTCATCAAGACTGCGAAGAGAGAAGCCGATGGGAGGCCTCAGGCGACCGCCCAGTGTCGCAAGGCATGATGCAGCGCCTCAGTTGGGGAGGGACGGGAGGGGGAACCAAGTAAGCCCGAAGCCCTTAAAGCTTGATTCAGGGCTTATTTGGGCTCCCCCCCAGCCACCATGAGAACGGTTCTTCGTCTACAATCAAAATTCAGGTAAGCGACAATCAATCCCGGCTAGAAGTGAAGGTTACCAGGTGAGTAAGGGCAGTCCTAATCATGCAATAGGAGCGCCCGCCCCGTAAAGTTGACTTGCTTTTGGGCTTCCCGGTTTACCCAAGTACCAAATTTTGATTGTCGCTCACTTCATCCAACCCACTTCGTAAGTCGATGAACACTCGTTGTTCCCACTGGACAAATTGGGTGTCCCTTTGTTCGTGGTTGCAGTCTTCCCGACGCGCGGACTTCCAAGCATCAAAGACTTCCCCCACTGACCCCCCGACCAACCCCCCCAAACAAAATATTATAAAATACATAACATAAAATACACAAAATCTAATAAACATTCAAACCTTTTTAGGGCTTCTTTATCCCTAGTTTGATCTTATGTTGTAGTTCTCCTTGAGGGGTATGTTTCAAAGGGCTCTGGTGGTCTGGCCAGCTTGAACACCGTCCACAACAACCTCCGATCGGCCGCTCGCGTGGCCATGGCAGCTCAACATGCTGGCGCCGAAAGCCCGCTGATGGCATCAGAACCACTTCCCACAAAATCCCTTGATACGTCATGAGGGGTAAACAGGGGCCTCAAGTACCTGGAGTCTCCTTCTGACCCTTTAAAAAAGGGGTCATTGCCCATGTTTCCAAGTAACCCCGTGCTTCCTGTTTCCACTTCTCAGTGAGAATTGGGAGCGAAAGCGCGCAATCCCAGCACCCACGAGCTTGTCGAAAAAAGACAGTTGGATCAGTAAGGGCTTGCCTCAGAATAGGAATCGGACCCTCCAAATTGGTGGTGTCCTTCTCTTTCCAAACCATCCCAAAATGGTACCCAGAGGGTCCAAGTACCTCCTGAGGATGGCTTTTGGGGGGTAAAAAGGGGTCGTTCAGTACCTTGTTAGAAGGTACCAAGAGACCCTCTGGGCGTATTTGATTACCCTCAGAAAAAGAAACACTCAAATATGGTTCGCCACCTCGCCATTTTTCACCCCGCCAGGGCGCTCCGTGTGGAGGTTGCTCACACAGCCTCAGGCGTGAAGCCAGGGGAATTGGGTTTTGAGGGTACGCTGCTTGGCTCGGTTGCTTTCTGCTCCCCTGCTAAAAGCTCAACTTTTCGTGGTTTAATACGGGAAAACCCATTAGTTGGCAAAAAGTTGTTCAGTCCTAACATCCCTTGGCAAAATGCACCTATGTTTAGCTGGTAAACCAAGGGACACCGAAAGGACCACCGAAACTGGGGGCAAGTGTGCTTCAGCAACCAGATGTTGGCCATACCTAGAGTCTCCCTCTGACCCTTAGAAAATGGTTGGTCACTACCCAAAATATTGGGTTCATGGACCTATTTTTATTTCGGGTCGTGGAGACTCCAGGTACTTGAATGACAACGGCAAGGAGGATGTTTAAGAAAACGGTGCTGGAAGATGTTGAAGCAACGCATGGCCCGACCCTGGTAGAGCCGAGAGATCGGTAACAAAGAACCTTTGTTGGCCAGTTTGATTCTGGAATTGTTACGGTCCGCCACCTGGAATCAAGAGGTAAGGACTGTTCATGGTGGTGGAGCTCGTAATAATTTGTATGTGGGTTCTTACTGGGGCAACCAGCTGAAACGTAAAGGAGCAAAAGCAACCATGCACTGAACCACTAGTCTTTCTTACCATACTGGCCTTTTAGGGGAGTGAACCTAGGGGCCTTGGTATGCTTTATAGGCCGCCTTTTGCCTGCGGCCCGAAAACAATAATCGGACCATGCAAAAAAGGGTCGTCCTGTTTCCAGTCAACCCCTGCGTTCAACGCGCGATTCACAACCTTTTATCTTCAAGTCCTCGAATGGTAGTGACCTGGCGAAATGGTTCGCCATTTTTTCGGGCTCCGATTCGGCCTTTTCCCTTATATAATATATATATATATATACATATATATATATATATGTAAAAACCAACTCGAGCCACCCGTCTGAGATTGAACCGTTTTCCGCTCCAAGCAACGCGGCGGCTCCAAGGAGTCGCCGAAGATGAGAAGCGTGGTCTCGATGCAGCGGCTCAAAGGCGAGGAGATCACCACCTCGAAGCAGGTGGGGTGGGGTGGGGTGGGGTGGGGTGGGGTGGGGGGGTGGGGTGGGGTGGGGTGGGGTGGGGTGGGGTGGGGGGGGGGGGGTGGGGTGGGGTGGGGTGGGGTGGGGTGGGGTGGGGTGGGGGTGGGGTGGGGTGGGGTGGGGTGGGGTGGGTGGGGTGGGGTGGGGGTGGGGTGGGGTGGGGTGGGGTGGGGTGGGGTGGGGTGGGGTGGGGTGGGGGTGGGGTGGGGGGGTGGGTGGGGGTGGGGTGGGGTGGGGTGGGGTGGGGTGTGGGGTGGGGTGGGGTGGGGTGGGGTGGGTGGGGTGGGGGTGGGGTGGGGGGGTGGGGTGGGGTGGGGTGGGGTGGGGTGGGGTGGGGTGGGGTGGGGTGGGGTGGGGTGGGGTGGGGTGGGGTGGGGTGGGGTGGGGTGGGGTGGGGTGGGGTGGGGTGGGGTGGGGTGGGGTGGGGTGGGGTGGGGTGGGGTGCGGTGGGGTGGGGTGGGGTGGGGTGGGGTGGGGTGGGGTGGGGTGGGGTGGGGTGCGGTGGGGTGGGGTGGGGTGGGGTGGGGTGGGGTGGGGTGGGGTGGGGTGGGGTTGGGGTGGGGTGGGGTGGGGTGTGGAAGGTAGGCGTGGAAAAATCTGACGGTTGTTTGCACCCTCCCTCATTAAAAGTACTCCCAACCTCAATACCCACCTTTTTTTCAGGGTCCCCCCCAAAATGAAGAGAACCAACAAAACAAAAAGCAAATAACTTGCCAAGAACCGTGAAACCCTGATTTATACAACCCCCACCCCCCATTTATTGATCAGGAGGGTCCTGTTGGAAGAAAGGCACCCCCCACGAAAGGGATTTTCTTGATGCATAACGGGGGGGGGGGTCATGAAGCAGGGGTCAACTTTGTGTCTGTCAAGACCATGGCTCATGGCTATCTTCTTTGGAATCATACTTAAAGGGGCGTTGTTAGTAAGCCTGGTAAAAATAACCCACTTAAGCCATGGTGAAATTAGGCTTACTAAGCACACACTTGACGTACCCGATCGCCCCTGTACGTATGGGATAACGGGTGTTGAGGATCCTGACCAGAATATTCCTGGCCCCAAATGACCCTGCAGTAAGCTTTTGCCCGTTTAGTGGTGAAAGTCGTATCCTGTTTTGGTGCTTTAACCTCCTGGATAACATCCCCACGTTACCCCCCCTTGGGTCCTTTTTGATCACCCACGGCGACACACCCCGGAGCACAACAACACGGCTTCCTGGTGGTTTTCTTTTCCCTGGCCAACCTCAAACACATGGGTGGCCTCAAAAAACACCAACATCCCCCCCACCATTTACCTGGTAGAGCTTGAACCACCCTCCAACACAATTGGGAGAATTGCTTATAACTGGGATCTGGGTCTCCTCTTCGTTTCGGATCTTGGAAGACAATAGTCAGTTTCTCTCTAATTGGTTGGAAGGTTAGAGGTCACCCAATAGAACCAAATACCAAGCAAGGCTAACCTGAGACCAGCTTGTTTCTACGAGAATTATTTAGAGACGTGGGCTTCACAGGAGCTTTAGGGAACCCCAAGGCTTCTCAACTTGGGGGAGCCTAGGTTTATTGCCCTAAATATATCGCAAGTTGGGGAAGAAGGAAACCAACTCACAGTTCTGGTGTGAGAGTCTGAACTCGGAGCCTAGGTCATCGCCGTAAATATTGCAAATGGAAGAAGGAAAACCAACCAACTGACCACAATTCTGGTGAGAGTGTGGTTTACTCACACCCCATGGCCCGGAATTTCGGGCCTCCGATTCACCGCGCCTTTTTTTATATCCCACCACCGACCCCCGCAATGCGTGCGACGACGCGTGCGACGACGCGCTCGCCTGCACGCTTTGCAGCGGGTGGTGTGGATCCCCGGCCCTTGGATCGATTCGGAAGGCGGCCAGCGAGAACTCGCTTCTCTAGCGCTGCCTTCCATGTCCATTCTAAACCCAGGGCTCCGAATCTTGGGAAAAAGTCCGGAGAGCCAGAGAAAACGGCGATCGGTTTTTGAAGGTGTAGATGGATGGATGTGGGATGGGATGGCTGGATGGATGGATGATGGATGGGTGAAAAGAACGATGCTTGAAAATAGTGGACAAGGAATCAACCCTTAGAATTTCCGATCGAGGGCCAACAAAAAGTCAGTCCGAACTTCTTCGTTTGCCGCAATCACCGGGCAACCATCTTCGAGCTGGGGTTTTTTGAGAAGGAACTGCCCAAAACGAACGGCTTGATTCGACCGTGACGCCTCGAGCCTCGGATGGCGTGGTTGATTTTCATTTATTTCGTCTTTAATCATCACTCTCTTAAGGGAACGCTGGCAACCTAAATCCGAACTTTCCGTTTTAGATTTGTTTAGATGGTCTGAAAAGAACGTCTCAAAACAGAAAGCCTAAACTTGTGGCTGCCAAGTCTCAACAAGAAATACAGATTGGCAGGTCCTTGTGGAAAAGCGGGACCCCTGAAATGGTAGTTTCCCTTTTTGGTATTACCAAACAAATAAATCAATTCACAACAACTCCCACGCTATGACGCGCACACTCACTGCACAATTCCAGGTATGGGTCAATTCGAACTCCATCCGAATCCGAGTGGGTACCCTCCAAGTCAGGCACAAAAGTCCAGTCTGTAGAGAAAACTGGCCTCAATGTTTTACCACCATCAAACTTTGTCAAGCTTTGGAAGAGATACCACCACAACCCTGCACGGCTCACACCGTGGTCATTAGTTTGACCATTTCTGGTGGGTACAGTCAGAAACAGGGGGTTCCCTTTAACCTGTCCCCCAATTCGGGTTATCTAGTCTTTCCCGCAGGGAAAGTGGGTTGCCGGGTCAAACTCCCCCCTCCCCCAATTCCACGTTTAATAGGGGGGGTGTTTTTGGGAAGTCAGACCACTTTTGGAAAAAATCCCCACCCAATTCTTCCACCTTCCCTATGCTAGGTCCTCCAGCAGAGAGGTTAGAACAAGGGTACCCTTTCTTCTGTAGTCTATTTTAGTAGGGGAACCCTCCCCCAAAAAGGGCAAAACGGCACCTAGCTCGGGACCTAGCTATTCCTGGGAGGGCGTTTGATGGGGGCATCACTCCTTGCCCTGGGCCCCTGGCCGCTTTTCGCCGAGGTCCTTGGCCTGTTGCTGGCCTCTGGCCGTCAGCCGCGTGTCGCGGCTGAACAAACTGCCCAGCCACCAGGGGCCTCGCACGCCAGCGACGCGCGAAAATGCGCGCGGCTGCGGCGGCGGCTTTTTCGGAGCCGAAGGCTGGGCTGAAGGTTGGGAAAAGATTCTAGGGGTTGATTCCTTGTCCATTCTTTTCCACCATCGTTCTTTTCAATAACCATCTGTTTTCCCTGAGTTTGTGGAGGTTTTCTAGAAAAAAGGATTCCTGGAAAGAATGGGGAAGGTACATCTAGAATAATGCTGATTGCCATAGGTGGGCAAACTTGATTCAAAGACACGGAGGCGCAGCATTTGCGTGGAAGATAAAACTCATGGCCTTGCTTAAGCATGGTTGAACATGGGATTGAGTGACCCTCTATTGCCCCAAGGACTGCCTGTGCACCCACACGTCGTCAATGGGTTGCAGGGTTTACGCGGTCTGGCATGCACTGATTTGCCAGGCGACTCTCCCAAAGTTGGGGAATCTGTGCCACAGAAAAGATGTTGCTTCACAAATCAGCTTCAGCCCAACCTGGTTGACGTTGGAAGGGGAGCAAACAATTAAACTTTAGCCGTTAAGTGGGGATTTCCCACTAAACCACAACAAGCAAAAATGTATTGTTTCCCAATAACAACAACCATGCCAACACCCAAAAAAGGCCTTCTCCGTGGGACGAACTCATTTTGCCGTGTTCAAATTCGACAGCGACACTCCTATTCGTATCGATAATTTGTCCTGCACGGGGGGGGACCTCAATTTCAAGTTTGTAGTTCCCATAGGTGACCTCTTGGAGAATAAATGGCCCTGGTAAATGAAACGAAACAAATTTATATGTCTAACCAAACTAACCTAAAAAGGACACCTATGGTAGTCCCCTCAAACAAACGTTTATGCCTGCGCTCCATCTTTTCCAGTGATTTGTGCTTGCCTCCCCTAGATTTTTCAAGCTACTGGACACACAGCAGGGGGTTTTGCGAAAAGGACATGGCCCTGTTTCCGTCCTCACAACCCTTTTCTCCAAGTGTCCACTAGCTAACGGGGAGGTGCGTGCTGAACGCGCCTATCGGAGGGCTTAAAATATTAAACTTGTTGGTCAACGCTCTTCCAACTTCCAACACCCCCCACGGCACGCTTAAGTGACTCGACCCTTCTGGCCATGTTGGACGCTGTTTGCACGTGTTACAATGGAACCTCCCAAAGGCAACGTCCCTTTTCTTCACTTCAAGAACCGCTTCTGCCCCCCCACCAAAGACAATGGCTTTGATTCTTCATATGTAGTGAGCCTTTGAGCAACTAAAGGGCAGCTCACAGCAACACATGTAAGAAAAGTCATTGGAGCAGTCCAATCACCCGGGGTTGATCCAACTAATATCAGCTTCCTTCTGTTTGGTGGTTTGGTTTGGTTGGGACCTTAGGAGGCACCCTTCCCCATCCCCAAACCATTGAGGCATACCTGAACCTATACCCTGGGTTCAACCCTAAACGTTGACCTAATTTGTATGACAATCCTCAGGCAAACCATGGTGGTTAGATGTTCGCCCCATTGTTTTAATGGTGGTAGCTGGATCCCGGGGTACAGAGGCCAACACATATTCCAATAAGACAAGCTCTTGGGGCACTCCAATCACCCACAAATGTTGATCCAACAAACACATGACCAATCCAAGCATCAATCCAAATAGAAATCCAAAAAATGGTAGTAACCTGGATAGAAATCCCAGACATCCTCCCAAAAACCGTCCACAACAGGTCTCCCCCAACCTGATCCTCATGAATTGAGCCCAGAAATCCTCCAAAAAAGCGTCTCCCCCGCGCCAATCCTTGCCGCGCCGCTGTAATTCCCTGTGGGGTTGTGGTCGCTGTGCCCGTGCCGGATCAGCGCCACTCTCTTCATGGCGCAAAGGATTTTGCGCGCGCTGAAGCGGCGGGTCTGGTGTTCGATCGGCAAACGCCTTGGACGGCCTTCTTTTGGGAAAACCTTGCGGGTTAAATGGAAATCCCCACTAAACACTAAGAAGCTAAAAAGTGAAGGGGGTGGCTGGGAGCCATCAAGGTTTGGGGCATCCACTTGACTTGTTTTGTTAGTTCCAACTCATACCCTGACTGTTTAAATAGCTCCAACTCATAGCATAGCCTGAGAACCGATTTCTTGATGTTGTTGCGGTTTGCGCTTGTCTCGTTGTTGCGCTTTTGCCTGATAGTTGGTCTGTGTTTGTCTTGGTAGTTTGTTGTTCTGCGTAATTGTGTTTTTGGAGCTGGTGCGTGTCGCTTGTTGATGGCATTTGAGCTTTCTCTTTGAACCAGTTGCATGAGCATGGGTGATGTCAGTCTGGCATGCCGTCAAGTGTTTCACACACAAAAGTCCGGCCCTGGATGTCATGCGTCGGTACGTACGTACGTACGTACGTACGTACGTATGCATGTCTGTCTGTCTGTCTGTCTGTCTGTCTGTCTGTCTGTCTGTCTGTCTGCCTGATGCATGTATGCATGTAATATGCATGCATGTATGCATGTATGCATGCATGTATGCATGTATGCACGTATGCACGCATGCACGTATGCACGTGTGTGTATGTGTATACGTGTATATGTGTATATGTGTATATGTGCATATGTGTATGTATATATATATATATATGTATGTGTGTATACATAAACATATTCGAGTCCTGAGTGATGCGGGTTGGCGTCGCTGCTTTTGCGGGTTTCGCTTTCAGTGTGTAGAGACAAACCGGTGTGGTTGGAAATTTCTCCAATCAGCCGAGTCGAGTTGGTTTTGAGAAACGGAAAACAATGGCAACATATGGAATTGCCTCCCACACAAGCAAGGTATACTGCCCTCTGCATTGTGGTCGAAAGCAGTGGACTGTTGCCTTTCAACATGGACCTAAAAGGGGCCAACGAATTTGGGCTGGTATCCCAAATGTCTGGATGCGATTGACGTTATTGCCTATTTGACTCTCGCTTTCCCCTCAGAAGCGCTTTCAAGGCAGTCCCAGTATTGGAAAAGCCCAGTCCTCACTGGTGCATAGGGGGTCGGGAGCAATTGACCAATTGTCCATGATGATCCATGTGGATGATCTAGCACTGACCTCAATACTTACTGGTGCTCAGCAGGGAATGAGTGAATGACTAAAAATTAGCCCTACCTATCGCATTCCCTACCTATCGCACCAGCAAGAATAGTACCCGTGAAAACTCATAGTCGCATTGTTTAGCACATGACATGTCGGATCCAAAAGCCGGCCAAGTCACCGACTCTCTCAGGGTGTGCTCTCCCCCGAGACGTTCAAGCACATGGTATTGCTTTTTGATGGAAAATCCGCTCGCGGGTGCGATGTGCAGGGAATGAGAAATGGCTCATGACCGCGAGAAAAACCATCCAACTGGTGGCCAAAACCGGGTCATTCCCTACTGAAGAAGCTCCCACAAGAACTCCCAGCTCCTTAGCCTTCCAGCCACCGGCGAGTCAAAGGGAGCATTTTAGTCAAAAGAGGACACGCAACCAGAGAAACAGGGAATGCCCCGTCTTGACATTTAATTCCTGGCGGCTTTCACCATAGATAAGCAGGGTCCGGAATACAGCAACATATCCATCTTGTGAGGTTCTTTGGGGGAAACTTCCAGCGGCTTCTTGAGGGCACCCAAAAGAATATTATTGAGAAAAAGAAAACAAACGCAAGCAAGTCTACCAAGGACGCGTGGACCAGAAGCATCCTAGAAGCTCTCGATAAGTCCAATGAAATCCTCAGGCTATTTGCTAAAGACTTCTCCAGGCGACTTCTTTTGTTTCCACTTCTGCGCAGATAAAAATGCATTTGTCATTCTCGGGTTCAAGGGTGCCTTCTGAATCGACCTGAGACGAAAGCCTTGGGGTCAGACCTGCTTTGCCTTGTAAAGTTCGGCAAATTCGTCGCAGGCCAAGTTCCTTGGGTTTTTCAGGCGCTCCAACATCCGAAAACTCGCTGCCTAGAGTCTCCTTCTGACCCGAATGAAAAATGGGGTTGAGTCATGACCCTAAATCATAGTTGGTCAAGGACCTATTTTTGATTAAAGGGTCATGGAGACTCCAGGTTGCACATGCTCCAGGCGCAGCCTGTCAGAACGGACCCAAAGGAATTCAAGATGTCCAGTGCGGGCGTCTTCTTTTCCAGCGCGGTCCAAAGGCCGAGCCCGTCTCCCACGAGCCCGGCTCCTTGGTGCCGTCCATTGCCAGCTCCGAGGCTCCGTTGCTCGGCTGGGCTCAAAGCACTGAGTGGATTTGCCAAAACACGTCCAATCTTCGTGTTGGAGCCACTCACGGGAATCCCGGTGTAGTAAACCCCTGTATATTAATAGGGGCCACTGTTGGAGTGGAGAACATCCCTGTTTTTTTTGGACGGGTTCTACTCCTCCATTTGCTTAAGCCCATGGAAAAATATAAAGCAAATATTTCGAATAGTGATAGATTCCCTTTAAACCAAACGGAGAAAAAAACATCTTAAGCAAATGGAGGTACTTAGATCCGGGGTCAACATGACCTATTGGCCCATAACACTGCACCCCCCCCCACCCCCCGGCCCGTCCCCGCCAGCTCCCGCTCGAGCTCGGAGCGCTGGCGCCTCGGCGCAAAAGCAAAAAGCAAAACCGGGCGTCGGCGAATTCGCGTGAGTCTTGGTCCCCGTGGAGACATGTGGCCATGGGTCAAAATCCAAATCGTACCCCCAGTGAACATCCCAAGCCCAACTAAAATAGACTAAAATGGGTGGTGCGCCTACCCAAAAATGGTAGCATTGGTTTTGACCCACAGCCATGTTGAAGAGGCTTGTCTTCAAGGACATGCTTCTTTGCAGGGAGCCGCCAGCCTGTCCAGACTTAAGCATGGGACTCAACCCCAACTTTAACATACCACTTTTAAGCTCGCTGGCTTGTGTTGTCGACATTTCTCATGAGCGTCTTTTTATTGCCCAAGAGACGCGGCCAAACCAACCATCGCAATACATGAGGATGGTGGCATTTACAGGGGGAATCGAATCGTTCCAGGGCTTCTGAACGGTGGTGAAGGATTTCTCAACCATCCACAGTCCCTTGCTCCCCTGGGGTGGCTTCGGGCCAAAAAAAACACATCTCAGACCTAGCTGCAAAAACGTAGATGCAATTTACTTGCAAGCTGGGTGCCAGGAAAGAAACAGTCATCGGCATTAGCCTTTGACGATAACATGAGCACTGACATAAATCCCATGGTTGGGGCGATCCCCCCGTTTGGCCGTGGGAACAAAAAGACATCCTTTTTTGGTTGCTTGACTTTAAAGGGGAACCCTTCCCCAAACAAAAGGGAAAACAAAAAAGGCACCACTGGGCAACTGGGCTTACCTCGAATCCAAGGGCTATAAAACGAACGGGCAATGGCATGGGTTGCTCCAAGAGACCACCACAAAGCAACCGCTCGATGATGGGCCCGCTGAAAACCAAGCATGGCGACGAACACGTCACCGTTCTCAAGCCTCATGTCTTTGAATGCACATCTGTCCGCAGCGTATCAATTAGATTTGGGTGATTTTGCTGGTCTTCTTGAGGTGCACATGTGTGGCTTTTCAAGCGAAACCAACGGAAAAGAACCGTTTTGGGGTTCCCCTCAAAAAGAGACCCATTTGTTGCAGATGTGCAAAAAAGATTGGCGTCTGTCTCCAACAGCCGGGTGTCCAAAGTTGCAAAGTGAGCGCAAAGGGACGGAATAATGCTAAGATGTGCTAAGTGCGGGCTTTCAAAGATCATATTGCAGTAATGTGCAAAAACGGTAAACACCCTTCTGAATGGCCTTGACAGGAAAGAAAAGGGCAATCAACCATTTGGGAGTTGTCCGTTTCTGGACTTCCTCTGCCCCTGTCCTTGTGATAAATGGGAGTTGTTTCGCCTGCAGAAAAGGTACACGTCCCTTTATGGAATCCCTAAGAGGAGTAGTTGAGAGGCCTGGGGTTCCCTAGCCTTAGGGAACCCCCCTTGGACCACAGCCCCTAGACGGGACTCCATCTGCTCTCTGCGGCTTCAAAAGGATCCAGTGGAATCAACCAAACCGCAACATCTACGACCAAAAGCCGTGCTTCCTCTAAATCAGTCTTCGGCTTCCCTTCAAAACCCACCCAAAAAAGGGAAACCCCACTCCAGGGCTCCCTCTAGTGCCCCTTAGAACATCACCCCGAACCAAGGGACACTCACCCATGGCCCAAAAAGGAGAACTCTTCAAAACCACAAAAACGGGAAAAGATATCTGTATGAATTCTAAATCGGGACCCTTTGGTGAACATAAAATAATAATAATAATATAATAATAAAACAAAAAACATATTCTTAATAAACGGAAGCCACCGGACGTCGGGAACCGCACCAACCGCGGCGTTTTCCGGAAGCGTCCGAGGCCCCCGGGCGCTTTGGCGGCCTCGCAGCTGCCGAGCCGCGCCCGGAGCTCTTGGACCTGGCATATCCGAGGGACCTCCAGGAAGTCCGGGTCACCGGTGGTTTTTGGGAACGACCGTCCAAAAAACCCGAAGGAAAAAAAGATGGCCAAAACCCACCAGGAACATCCAAAAAAACAAATAAACATATTTATATTATATATATAAACAACAACAAAAGAGGAGCAGATGGCTAAACACCACCAGGAACATCCTACAAACCCGAGAAACAACAAAAAGATGGCTAAAAACCACCAAGATAAAAGGGATCCAATAGAACCTGGGAGAATAAACCTGTACCTGATTGATAGGGGAGTGTCCCCCCTTTTTCGTGGGGGCCTGCTTGAAGGGAACAACACCCCGCTACTAGTACTGTGGAAACCCCAAAGAGACGACTGCGGCTCGAAAACATGTACCTAAAGTTGCCTCTTGGCAAATGGTAACCCCGACTGTAAATCCCAAATAAATATGGTGAATGGTTGCGAAATCCGCTTCTCGCACTACGAAATGAAACCATGGTTGAAACCATTGTTGAATTTATAGGGAACTCATCATTGCAGGGTTTCGTTGGTCGTGCAGGAGTTCGTCCATCCACAATATGACACTTACCCTCCCACATTTTTTGAACATCGAACCGTCGACGTTTGGAAGGTCCTGAAACAAAAACATGTTGTTTAAAGGGACCCCCAAACGTCAGGTTCCATGCGAATTGGTGGGAAGGTAAAATCTATTTAGGGTTTATCTACCCCCGTAAGTTGACCTCTTTTTTTTGGGCTTATCCTTCAGGGGCACGTTACAGGGGGGTGGTATCTGTGTCGAACGCTCAAAAAAAAACGGAGGAAGGAAAAGGCGCCAACCCCTATCAAGCGCCTCACTTCCCATCGTGGATGGGGGAAACAATCAGTTCTATGGGTTGCTTCCAAACATTATTTTCAACCATCGTTCTTTCGAAAACCAGCCGTTTGTTCCAGGTTTCTGGAGGATTTTTAGGAAGAAGGATCCCTGGAAGGAATGGGGGGTACCCCTAGAACAGTAACTAAACTTTTCATTCACCACTAAAATGGTGCCAAAAAGCAGCTAAAGGTCCTGGCATTCAGGAAGTGTGACCGTACTGATGGATGGACGTCCAAATTGGGAAAACCAAAAGGAGAAAACATTTCAGCAGGTCCCTACTGGGCAAAGGTTGGATTTTCGGTGGTTGATCAACCCGATTTCATATCGATAAAGGCCTCGTCCATCCCAAGTGGCAAGTGGATTCTGTCCACGGTTTGGTAAACATGACGAATCGACCCAACCTACTTTGGATGGGTTCGAAATCCATTTCGCACCACTTTGAAACCAGGGGTGAAACCATTGTTTGTTGGTATTTACAGGGGAATCGTCCTTCCAGGGTTTCTTTGGTGGTGGAACCTATGACACCTAGGTCCTCCAGTGGAGAGGTTAGAATAAGGGTACCCTTTGTATCCCTTTGTTCTGTAGTCTATTTTAGTAGGGGAACCCTCCCCCAAAACAGGGTACAAGGGCACCTAGCTGGGGACCTAGCCACACAGCGAAAGCACGGCTCTGTATCTAAAACTCCCTACTCACACGCTGGGTGTTCCTCACCCGCAACCAATGCGCGCAATGAGAGCCTGCAAAGCTGGGCGCGTGTTTTGCAGCGCCCTTGAATTCAGCCACAAGCCCGAGCTTGTCCCAGAGGGTCCCTTGGTACCTCATGAGGATGGCTGAAGAGGGGGGTAAAAAGGGGTCGTTCAGCACCTCCCTTGAAGGTACCAAGGGACCCTCTGGCTGAATTGGCGACCTGGTGAGTTTCTCAGATGCCCAGTGGCCATTGGAAAAGATTGCATCTTGTTTTTGGTTGATTGACTTTGAAGGGGAACCCTTCCCAAAAAAAGGAAGAAAGGGCACCACTGGGCAACTGGGGTTTCATGTTGGTAGTGGTACCTCACTTTGAGACAAAGGGTTGACAAATGTTGGATCCCAAGCCCCAAACCAAAAGCAGCCATGCAAAGCTGCCACTGAAATTGAGGCACATTTACAACACCTATGCTTGACCACTCAGCAACATGAACAAATGCTGATTTCTGTGATGATTCATGTGAGTGTAGTGGTCCCAAATGGTAACAGCTGCCTCTTTGTTTTGTAGGCAACCAGCCATCCTTCCCTCAAACATGGATAGCATCAAGAGGCTACCAAGACCCATTTCCGCTTGACCGTTTCCATGTTCGGCATGGCAACGTGAAGCTACTTGTACTGGACATTCAGAACAGGGCGAAAAATCACTGGGCAGAGTGACCAATTTGAACAGGCGAACTACCCCCAGGACTGGGTCGAGTAATTGAATTCTCACTGGATGCGCTTGCGTGCAGTTGAGCATGGAAACAGTGTGGTTTTGGTCATCCCGTCCACCGGGACCCAAATTCCTTCTTCCCGACGTCGCGTTCACGACGGGCCGGGAGCTCCTCCCTCGGACCAAACAACCGGCGCCCCGCGACTGCCAAGCCCCGCCTCGCGCTGGGACTGGGCCTCCGCCCTGCCGAGTGCTGCGGAATTTGGGCCCATGGAAGGTCCGCCGAGATCACCTTAATTCCAACTTAAAAACTGGCTGTAGCCCCAAAATGTGGGGTGGAGTCCCTTTTTCTGGGTAGTTTGAGGGTCCAGGACCATTTACCGTTCAGGATTGTCATCCAAATTGGGTTTGGACGGATTCGGAGGTAACAACAAGCCCAGTTGACTTCAAACCGAGCTGGGGCCTTCAAACCCCCAAACCCAAATCACCAATTCAGGTTCCCAAGTGGAAGCGCCCCCTTCAAGACGCGAAAGAGGCGATTTTTGCCTCTCGCGATTCGGTCGCTCTGTCAACTTGAAAAGACCAGCGCCCGGACTCGGAAAGTGAATCTTGACGCATCATGAAGCGCCAAGCAAGGGGACCTTCATGGGTTCAAGGTGAGACGTCCCCGGAATTGCCAAATTTGTCAAGTTATCCAATGAAAAGAGGGTCCACTCATGAAGGTACGCTAAGAGCGACAATTGTGGTACTTCTGGGATGAGGTCGCTCTCATTGAAGAACAGATGCCCGAAACAATGCGCGGGAACCAGGAAAGCCCTGTACCACGGTCAGTTTGCAATGTGTGTTGTCGGAGCGAACACCCCTTTCAGGTTGTTTTGTTCGAGAAACCAATACGGATTTGCCAAAAAAATGTGTTGTCGGATTCTTGTTCATATATGGGTGTGTCTTTTCTTGAGGGTACCCTTGTTGGGGTGGTCTTAAAGGAAAAGCAACAATGGAAAAGCACAATTCATTTTTTTGGGGGGGGTCCCCAAAACAACACATCCACATATGGAGTCTCCATGACCCTTTAAAAATGGGGTTAGTACCCAAAGCAAAAGGGTCATGACAACATTTTTAAGGGGGTCCTGGAGACTCAATGTATATTCAAAAAACAAAAACATTCAAGACATGGACCGCCCGCTGTGTCGCTCCAGGCCTCGCCAGCTTGCCGCGCAGATCCGTGGCTTCGCCTGCGAAGAGGCCCACTCGTGGTGGCAAAGAGATCACTGAATTTCCCCAAGTCAAATGGCGATCAATTTACTGGATCGCCACTTTTGGAGGTTCCACAAATGGAAATGGCTCGGAAACCCTGACCTAAGACCTTGGCATCGATGCGCGACATATGCGGAGGGCAACTTATAAGGCACCCAACCAGCTAAAATACCGCCCAGGAATCTACCAACATCCTTTTTCCCATCGGAAAGCTATGGCTCACTTCCCCAATCGAGTGGATTGGCCACAATAAAGCGTCCCCCAAAGGTTTTGGCTGCCACCAAGATGGCAATTCAAACCCATGCGACGAAAGTCCGAAACGAACCTCGGGCAGTGAGATGGGGTGGATTCGGCTCCTAGGAGCCGGAAGCCAAACAGTTCCGGAAGAGTTGGTTCCGGGGAACCAGGGCTTACTTGGGCTTGGGGGTGAATGGAGTTTCTGCAGTGGGGTCCCCTTTTTGGATGGTTTTTGCAATAAGCAGGTAAATCATGGGCTTCATAGAAAGGCATATGCGAGTTTCAAGAAAAAACTAAGTGTTTCCAAAACTGGTTGGTCCCAACCTAATGGAAAATACTGCAGCCCCTTCAATACATTGCTTCACTCATATCTCGTATGTCTTGGTCCTACCAAAAAACTCAAAAGGCAATCCCTTTCCGCCCAAAGAGAACACTCCTCAATGACTTTTCAGCCAAATTCCTTCGGGAATGAACCTTGGGATCCCCAAACGAAGAAGGAAACCATTAGTTGGAAGCGATAAAGTCCGCGCCATTCCAACTCATTACAGCCCACACTTCTTCCTGTTGTTGTTTTTGTTGTTCTCTCTCTCTCTCTCCTTGTTGGACAGGGATCACTGGATTCCCCAAAACAAGTTGATCAATTCACCGGTGATTTCCATTGAACCGATCGCCTCTTTTGAGGTTCAAAGGGAAATGGCTCGGAAACCCTATTGGATGGTACCCTTTTTGAGGTGGTTTTAAAGGCAACCGGACAAAACTCCACCACCCAAAGGCTCGCGACTGCCCGGGCCGAATCAAAATGGGTTGCTGCTTGCTGGCCCTGGTTGCTGTCCTTTTGGGTCGGACCCTCCGTAGAGTCCGGCTGAGCGTCTGGCAGCTAGGAGGGTCCGGCTGAGCGTCTGGGTTGGTTTCACCAAAAATCCCAAGCCACGATGCGCGCGCCGCGCGCTCTATGGGCCTTCGAGACGCCGGCGCTGCTCCCACAAGCTCTGGTTCAGCCGCTCCAAGCGCCGCTGTTCCTACGGGAAAATCCGTCAAACGCCCAGATCTGAGTCTGCCGGAACTCTCAAATCCGGTGGTTTTAAAGGGAAAAGGAAAACCGGTGCAACATGGTTGGTCTAAAACAGCAAGATTCTTAACTAAAACTCCTGCTTCCTGGAAACCCGTAAAAAAGTCGGAACTCACCAAACCTAAGTTTGGATGGCTAAAACCCATTTGTCAGTTGCTTTTTTTGGGTTCAGGTGGATTTGTTTGAAGGTACCCCCTTTTTTGTGGTTTTAAAAGGGAAGCTAAAAGGAAAACCGGGCGAAAACCGGGCGCCATGGTTGGTCTAAAAAGCAAGACCCATGTCTGCAAAAAAAACTGGTTCCGGGCCATTATGGAACTTGGGGTTCTACATGTCCCCCAAACGGCGGATGTACCTTACTTTCGAGTCTGCAAGGAGTCTGAGCCTACAACTCCAAATCATATAGTAAGAGTTTGATCCCCAAATAAAGGACCTACGGTAAGCTTACGTTTTTCCCGTTCATCTTTAAGCATCCTTCCTGAGCCCAAGGCTTCAACTCCATGTTCGCCCACCCCCCACACAGAACAAAAAATACCCAGCAAGCCCAACATAGGAACGGAAACAAACAAAAGCGCTTGAGGGACACATTGGATACGTTGCTTGTGGTACCTACTGTGGGTGGATAAAATCCTGCACCACTTTGAAACATGGTTGAAACCATTGTTTGTTGGCATTTACAAAGGACTCGTCATTCTAGGGTTGGGTGGTGCGAAATGGATTTCGTCCATCCACAGTAGTATCCAATTCTAGTCACTGCGTTGCCTCTTTGGGATAGACGCCGTGCCTGTACCCCGAAAATCATTGCCAGTGGATCCCAGGAATCCGTCTCGGAAGCGCTTCGCCGCGTTCCTTGAATCTCGAGAAACGTAGATCCCGTGAATTGGCGAGGCGATACAACCAAATACTCGCGGATTGGCCAAAACAAGTCCAAACTTGTCATTTCCTACTGGAATGGTCTGTCCAAAAAGTGTAAAGTCCAGAAATTCTGGAAGTGAGAATAGAACCACTCGGACTAACAGCTACAAGTTGCTTTGGGCGCTTTTTGGCGCCGAATGTTCCTCCATAGAAGGCCTCGCTGAGACCAATGCTCATTGCCGGTCATTGCCTAGCTGTTTGAACAGCGTGGTGCAAAACCTCTGGATCTCAGGTTTCAGGGGCATGTTGAGCTTGGGGGCAATTTCCGAAGCATCGCGCAGCTTATGTTCCAGCTTCAACCGTTCGCAACACACACGCTGAAGAGGGGGCCCGCTTCAGCCCATCCTCAGCCAATACCTGTTGGCTGCAATCGGTCTGGACGGTTGTACCCATGGCCACAAGAACCCGTTGCCCGCCTCGACTGAGGTGAAACAAATTGGCGGTATCTGACAAGCGACAAGTCCAACAACTTCCAAACGATCTCAGACTTCGGTTGCAAGACATCCCTGGCATGGACCGACTTCACAACCGAAATAAGGAATTCCAAAGTTAACTTGGGTCCGAGCTGGTTTACTAATCCCCTGAGCTCAGGTTCGGCTTTTTGCCCCCATAAGTGTGTCTGTGTGTGCGTGCTAACTGGAGTCAATACCGTTCCACCTTGGCAACCCTGCTTTGACACATTGTCAAATGGGTGTGTCTTCTTTTGAGGGTAGCCCTTTTTTGGTGGGTTTCAAAGGTAAACTAACAGGACAGGCACTACTTAAACTACCATGTCCTTACAGAACTCCTGGTAGCTCCTTAGCTCCCTCTTTAACAAGCAAATTTGGATACCCCCAGCTCCGAAGTTCCCTTCCAACCACCAGCTAGCAACAAACAGGGTACTTGGTAAGTGGCTAGTAACCATGCTTATAACCCACAAAAGCCATGATTATAAAGTCTCCGTGCAGTGGGTTGTTTCACCATGGATACTAGCCACTTAACTGACGTACCCCACTTACCACGGTTATAAGTCTCCGTTCAGTGGGTTATAACCATGGTTACTAGCCACGTACCTGACGTATCGCATCGATCGCCCCTTTAAGTAGTAGCAAACATACTCTCCTAAATCGATCTTCCCTCTCCGGCAGCCCCCTCCTCGCGCACAGTGCCTTCACCCCGGGGCCTCAAGTTTGGGGCTGCTGAGAGGGCGGGTGGCAAAATCGGCTCGCAGAAGCGACGGGGGTTTTCATGGAACTTCCCAAACTCGGTGGGTTCCCTCGACTTCCTCCCAATGGGTGGGCGGATGTGGGTGGTGTGGTGGTGGTTTCCCATGTATTTTTTAGCCGCTACACGAAACCAGCAAAAGTTACTTCCCCCCCAATTGGTGGGCTACAACCAAGGCGAAACCACCACCTAAGGGTTACCTGGTTCCCTTTGGATAATTGAAACCCCAGAGAAGCAAACCCCATGGACCATGGCCTTCAGTGGATTCAGGGCAGGACACAGACCCGGTTGAACCAAAGGTTGAAGCTGCGCCAAGGAAGCCAAAAGGACCTCACCGCCCAGATTTCAGCTTCTCCTTTCCCTGTTTGTAGGACACCCCCTCAAAAAAAAGAGGGGTTGTCCGTTTGGTTGCCTCTAAAACCCACAAAAGAAAAGGTCCCCTGAAAAAAGTCAACACAACCATATGGCAATGCTTGGGTGGGCAATTCTTGTGTGCTCACCACCCCACATCGCCATCTGTCCCTGGTAGGGTTGCTCCGCAAATGTCCCGACACCGGGGATTTCGATGATGCCGACCCAACGCAAAGCCACGCCCCCACAAATCTTCGACTGTTGACAGGGATCCTTACATTATACACCTGAACATTGCCTTGTAAATGGTGGTTTCCCTTTATATTTGGTGAAAACAGCCATGTTTCAAATGGACAACATGTATCTTTTAAGGAGCCCTGCTTGAGGCTTGGTGATGTCTACCTCAGCTTTTGCCCGACCCAAAGTGCGATCGGTGATTCTGGCCCATACTCAGCGAGTCTGGAACTTCTACTGCAATAACTAAACAGCTAGAATGGGGCACGCCGGGGTCTTTAAAGCCCCGAAAACAAATTCGTGATAGAAGAAGAAGACTGCGAATCATTATAATCATGATCATGACTAAGTTTGATTAATTTGATTTTGGCCCTGATGGCCATGACAAGTAAGTCATGACTAAATCCTTCTCGCCCCGGACCATTCAAAGCATTTTCAAAGGAATATACGTCGTGCTGGAAGTCTCGGGCCCCGACAGCTGCGCGTGCGACTGCACCTGAAAAGGACGGCTTTTGGTGAAAACTGTCCTGAATCCGGTTTTTAGAACCGAAAGAATAACAAGAAACATATTCAATCATTTTAGGAAATGGACTGTCATTCCCCCCTTTTTTTACCAACAGAATCGAATACAACACAATATTCATTGCAGCAAATGGAACGATTATAGTATAAGCAATGGAGAAGCATGAGCAGATCCTCAATGCCCACTTCTCGGATCGAGCGGTTGTGCTTCCTTCAGCCAGCCTTCTTGCTGGTGCGGCAGCTGAATGACGAGTCCCGGTGGGAAGGAAATGAACCGGTTTTGGCTCCCGGAGAAAGGAAGCCATACTCACTGGCTGAGTGGATGGCCCAAGAAAAGTTCAAACTTTATAATTACCACTAAAATGGTCTTCAAAAAAAAAGGTTTAAAGTTTATGAACTCGGGAAGTGAGCATAGGATGGATTTTTCTTTTTCTCGGGGCTCCTTCCCTGCCTATCGAACCAAGTCTTGGAACTCCCAAGGCTTGACACCAACCATGCGTAGGGGGGGGGGGGGGAAACCTAGTGTGGTGCCCTCGTCTACCTAGAGTCTCCATGACCCTTAAAAAATGGGGTCACTACCCTAAATATTGGGTTCATGGACCTATCTTTAAAGGGTCATGGAGACTCCAGGTATGCTTTTTCCGAGCCCCAGGGATCCTTGACCCCAAGCAGGGCGCGACTTTGTGCGAGTTCATGGCTCCAAACTAGTTACAGAGCGCCCATTGGGCAGAGGGCACCCCAAAGAAGAAAAGCATCGAAACGCTTGACATGTGAGCTATGGGTGGAAATGGTGCGCCCTCTGAACATGGTTGCTCAAACATAATTCTCCAAGAAATACCAACTATTTGAGAGACTGGGGGACTGTATTAGATCTAGTGCAACTGACATGGCTGACCAATGAAAGACTGCACGCCTCAAAATGCGCCAAAAAGCGCACTACCAGGGTCCCCCGGTTCTACTATCTAAAAAGTTGTCTCACCTACCGAGGGCTAGGGGGGTCCCCAGTTCCATTTCTCTCTTGCCCAAGGGAAAATGGAACCAGAAAAACTGGCCTGTCCGCAGATCCCCCGCCAAAAGTTTAACTTTTAGCGGGTTAAATGGAAACCCCCACTAAACACTAAAAAAACTAAAAAGCGAAGGGGATGGCTGGGAGCCATCAAGAAACGGAGATCTACATCTCCTCAGTCTTCCGCGGCATGCACCGAGTGCAGCCAGGGATTCCCTTTTTCTTATTGCAGAAGTGGCATGGGTAGTAGAATGAAATTGGAGACAGCTGGATGAGTTTGAAAGGAAAACCACAAGGAACACCACCAATTTTCGAGGGTCCAACCTTAAAAAGAAAGGCCAATTTACGTCTACACCATAATTTTGGGGGTCAAACCGGAAACAAACAGGCCCATTTACGTCTACGGGTCATTTCAAGGGACCCAAACGTCATTTGTCCCCTGGCGCTTCTGTCCGAAAAGCGCGCGCGCGCCTGCTTCGCATACCCAGAACCGTTCTGGCCGGGGTCGCTCAAGGAATTTGAAGATTCTTTCCAATCATCGTTCTTTTCCAAAACCGGCCGTTTGCCTGGGGTTCCGGAGGTTTTCTAGAAAGAAGGATCCGTGGAAAGAATGGAAATGGAAGGCGGCACTCGAAAAATGCCATCCTCTGCTTAGATGGTCTGGGACGAATCGCAAAATGGCTACTAGGTCCTCCAGGTTTGAGAGGTTAGAATCAGTTGGTACCAACTTTGCTAGCGTAGTCTATTTTACTAGGGGAACCCTCCCCCAAAAAAGGGGTGAGAAAGGGCACTACTGGGGGACCTGAGCTAGTAACCCTGGTGTCAGTAGACTTTCAACTGGGTTACAGCCAGGGCTACTCCCGGACCACCTAAGCAAGTGCTTAAGTCCCCTGGGACAAATTAAAGCCTGGAAAAAAAATGAAGCAAACATGTCCAACAGGGGGAAATGACAAATGCTCTCAAGCAAATGGAAGCAATTCCCTCACAATTCTACAAGTATTTGTGTACCACTTCTGTGTGTTTTTAGATATTGATTTACTGTAAATGATGCCTTTGTCCCAAACGACGCAGGGCTCCAAGTTTTCAGTAAGCCTATGAGCTTGTTCGGGGACAGGTGAAAACGCTGAAAAGCGGACAAAACTTGAAGCCTCAAATGATAGGACCCACGGACCCTCAACCCTGGGGGGGTCCTGGAAGACCACGTTCCTCTTGAAGGGAAATTTTTGGGTGCGAGGTTGGTGGACACAAGGGCGCTAGTTGTCCACTCATTCTAGGGGTACCTTCCCCATTCTTTCTAGGGATCCTTCTTTCTAGAAAACATCCAGAATCCCAGGGAAAACGTTTTGTGTGTGAAAAGAACGATGGTTGAAAAGACTGGGGAATCAAGCCCTACAGTCATGAAAGTGGACCCTTGTCCTTGGAGCATGGCCTGAACCAAAGCACGATCGAACACCACGATCGGTAAGCGTGATTGTTCCGGAACTTAGATGGAATCGCTCAATGGCTGGCAACCCTGGTTACAGGGGTCTTACAACCATTGTAAGTGGGTTGCAACCAGGGTTTCTAGCCATTTAGCTAGCTCCCAGACCATCCAAGAAGAAGGGTATTGCAACCAACATGATGGACGTGACTTCAAGCATTTGTCAGGTAGTTTGACGGAGGATTCTGGCACATGCCACAGCATGCAGATGGCGGCTTGTTTCAGGGGCCCGTGCGCTACAAACTGGGAGAAATCTCGGATACCCAAGTGCTTGATTCCGCTGCCATGAGTACGTTGTCACCTCGGCTCTTTTGGTATCACAAAAAAACCACTAGAGTGCGCAACCCCCCGCCATCTTCCTCTTGTTTCCCAAAGAGTGGCTCCTCATACAGCTTGGAATCAGCGGGACTGCCGCGTGCTTGGACATCTCCTTAGAACAGGGCGTTGTGTGTTTCAATCTGTTCGGAGGAAGGCGAGCAATTGCGACGTGCTTCCAAGTTGCGCTCGTGTGCGGCTCGTTCTGCGGATATGTGCGCTCGTGTTGCGGGTATTCGCGCTCGTTTCGCGCTTTGATTTCTGCGCGCTGCCTTTCTGCAACCGATCATCTTGGAGGACAGCTCGGCTTTGGGAAACGCGAAGCATGAACAAGTGTACGTTTATCATATCTTGGTGACAACCCCTGGTTTTGCACTACTCTTGGGCTCAGGGAAGACATTTGGGTAACGAACGACTTCGGCCACAAACCTGCCATGCGAGTGTCGCGATACCCGGTCCTTGTAGTTGAGGCCATGCGCTGTCATCGGGTTTTAGACGGTTTCGACCCCTAATGTCAGAAATCCGCCCTGCTCTTATCACTCCGGTGTAGGCCACTCTGCTGGTTTCGGCTGGGCATGCCCGTTGCACCCACCAAGCCCAGAAACAACCCCCTGATGCGAAGTGGTTTTTGTCCAACTGCCCAGTGCTGGGTCCAACTGCCCAACTGCCTAGCAAAAACATGTCCAGTGCTGGGTCTGATGCCAGCACCTTGGGTCCTTTGTCGCCGTTGTGTTTATGTCCGACTAGCATCTGTCCATGTGCCGTCCGAGCCAAAGGAGAGGGTGCAGCACCGGATAAGCAAATTTCAAAGGGAAGGAAAAGGAAAACCCAAAGGCGACCAGAAGCGAAGCCAATGTCTAACCAAAGGGAAGGACAAGAAACCCAAAGGCGACCGGAAGCAAGCATACGTTACATGGACACCAACCATTTGACACTGCAAGGCTTGAAAGCGGATCATCACCAGAAACAAGACCACCTGGCGCAGGTAAAAATACACAGTTAAAGGACCCATCAGGCGGCAATGCTTGAGTCCTCCCAAACAAAACGTCCCACGTTTTGGGTAATACTGTGGATGGACGAAATCCTGCACCACCCAAGAAACCCTGGAATGATGATTCCCTTGTAAATACCAACAAACAGTGGTTTCCCATGGTCTCAAAGTGGTGCAGGATTTCGTCCCCCCACAGTACGAGGATCCCCTCCTGAAGCAACAGGAAACCAATTCTTTGCTTCCACAAGCTGGCGCGCTTCTTCTGCGTCCTGCAAACCAACTTAAATGGCCATGCAGTCATGTCATTTCGGCTTCTCAACCACATGCCACAAAAACACCTTAGCAGGGAGGCAAACGTGAGC
Source organism: Effrenium voratum (assembly GCA_963377175.1). NCBI lineage: Eukaryota > Dinophyceae > Suessiales > Symbiodiniaceae > Effrenium > Effrenium voratum. The sequence continues at coordinate 1,227,547 of CAUJNA010003794.1, forward strand.
TCGGGCGAAGATTTGCCATTTTTCGGGTTCTGTCAACCAAACCATGTCCATACCGGGAGGCTTCAACAGGCCTCAGAGATGTTCAAAGGGCCCCTGTTTTGGCAGATGCCCAATGCTTGACACCTTCAACAAAACAACTGCACCTGTCATGACTGCTGCCACCCATTCCTTTCACCTCTATCTCGTCATCTCACTCAGAGACGAGTCAAGGGATGAAGATTGATAGGTGAGGAATGGCCTCTCTTTGCTGCAGCATCTAGGTGTGGCACTGCTCCTAGGACCGCATGAAGAACACTGCAAAACAAACGATTGGAATCAATGATAGTCCCTGGGGGACACGCCCGAACGCACGAAAAGTGGATTTCCAGGACCGGTCCCGGGACCGGTCCCGGGACCGGTCCTGGGACCAGTCCTGGGACCGGTCCTGGGACCGGTCCTGGGACTGGTCCTGGGACCAGTCCTGGGACCGGTCCTGGGACCGGTCCTGGGACTGGTCCTGGGACCCTGGATTACTTGTAGTCAGCCAAGACCGGTCCTGGGACCGGTGCCGGGACCAGGGTCCCGGGACCAGTGGTCCTGGTCCCGGCCAGGACCGCTCCAGACGCCTTTCCAACTGGCACCCGTGTTTCAGGACACTGCGCCAGACTGGGACCAGCCTGTCCCGGTCCCTGCCGGCGACCGGTCCAGGGCAACTTCGGGAGGGCCAGTTTCAGGGCGCTCCCGGGCCAACTCGAAGTGACTTGGGCGCAAGCCGGCCCAAGCGGTAATTAACGGACTAGCTGCCATATTTCTGACTTTTCCGTTAATCCTTGTTTGTGGTCGTAGAGGATCTTATAAGTGGTCCCTGGGTTTGCGAACGTGTTTCAGGACCGGTCCTTGTGACTTTTCCCTTAATGCGCCGAGGGTCGGCGGCAGCAGGCGGGAGCCTGGTTAATATATCTTTGTCTGTCTGGTTAGTGGAAAACAAAGGGACCCCAAAAAGCAAAACAAAAACGAAAAGGGGAGCTAATTCTGGGGAAGCTCATATCACGATAAAACATGCGCTGTCTAGAGTGTAGACGATGCGAACATCTAGCACCTCATTCTGAGACCACGCGTGGATGCTGATGGACAGAATCTACCGAGCTAATGAACCCCTGGTTGAGTATATATAATATATTCCTATCTAACGTTGTAGGAGTGTCCCACTTCCTTGGGGGGAACCACTATTGGGGGGAACACCCCGTCGATGAATCCTTCGTGCGTCCCAAGCATCCGCCGGTCCGCCTGAAGGAGCGCTCCATCCGCTTTTTCACGCCATTCGCGGTGAGAGCGCAACCTCTTTGAGGTGTCGGTCGCAAATGCCAATTTCCAAATCCACCCCTGTGGGTGGATTCTCGGGCTGGAGCGCATCTTGGATGCCAAATTGGCATTAAGTTCGTCTGGACCAAGGAATTGGGGACCCTTTGGACACCAAAATTGCTGTGGGTCTTCCCAAAGCTCATGGCATTGTCAAACCCACATCCCCAAGATCGCTATCTTCGGTGAGACCGGGTCCGCCTGCATGCACCCAGAGTCTCCATGACCCTTAAAAAATGGGTCCATGACCTCTTAATCTTGGGTAATGACCAACCATTTTTAAGCATCAGAAGGTAACTCCAGGCAGAGCCGGTTGTGAATCCGACCCCACTTCTGCACACCACAGGCGTCCGAAGCGAAAAAGATTTGAGGTGCAAATGCTTCGGCCGCAGGCTGCTGCGCCAGCCGGAGCGAAGAGACAAGGTGACTTCTGTGGACCTGAGTTCATGGACTTCAGTCGCCAGTTGATTTGGGCCATTTTACACAGTTTGTTTACTTTTGTTGGCGATTGGTTTTGAAACTGCTTCACACCTTTGGCACTGAACAGGAAAGGCTGCCCCAAACCGAGGATTTCGGTGGACTTTCAGGAATACTGACTAAACACAAAGGCCAATCTGACTTCCGATCGAGTGGATGGGCCACACAAAGTGACCAAACTGTTCATTTACCACTAAAATGGTCCAAATCAAAAAGCGACTAAAGTCCGTGAACTCTCTGAGTGAGCAAAAGGGCATCGTTGAAGAGCTGGGACGATATGATCCAGCTTTGGGCTGCTCTTCAAAGGCCCCCCTCATAACGTCATAAGTGACGGGTTCGGCGTTGTTTTAGGGCCTTCTGCGATAGTCAATCACAGGAGATGTGGGTACCTTTCGTGGACATCATTTAGGTGGGGATTCATGTCCACCAATCACATATGACCAAAACCATATGACTAGCCCCAAATACACACCAGCCCATTCTAAACTCCACTCCAATCTGGGTCTGTCTTTTGTGGGGGTATCTTCTTGTTTGGTGGTTTCAAAGGGAGACCAAATGGCAAACCACCCATTTTGGGGGGCCCGGAAAAAAACAAATGAGCCACCCATCTGCAACTCGAAGGCCCAACATCGAGCCCAAGCGATTGGCTGACTCAGCAGCCCGGCGACCGAGGATCGAGGGACCCCGTCGAGGCTCGCAGCGATCAAAGCTCATGACTTTTCTAAGGGCCAACTTACATACCCCACCTGGGCTGCCCTCAGACCCCTCGCAAAAAGTTAACCTCTTAGTGGGTTAAATATAAACCCCCACTATACACTAAAAAGCTAAAAAACTAAGGGGATGGATGCACCACCAAGTATAGGACTTTTTAAGGGACGGATTTTGGGGTATGTACCTTGCCCATGTATAACCACTAATGTTGGGGTGTGTCCATTTGGGGTATGCAAGTTGGACCTTAGAACTTTTGGCCCTGCCGAAATGGTAGTAAAATCAAAGCAACTAACTGTGCCGAAAACCGCTATAACCTTTATAACCTAGTATACTTGAATAGTCTGGAAGTTGGCTAAATGGCTATGGAAACCTTGGTTGTAACCCACTTACAATGGTTGCAAGCCCCTGTAACCAGGGTTCTCGCTATTTAGCTAAGTCCCAGACCATTTGAGTAACCTTTCTCAGGGATCCTGACATTATACACCTGAACATTGCAACTTGTAAATGGTGGTGTCCCTTTTATTTTGGTGTTGAAAAAGCCAGCCAGGTTTCAAATGGGCAAGCAAATGTATCTTTTAAAGAGCCCTGGTAGATGACATGTGTTTGTCTCAAAATCAAGAATCGGAGTGCATGGGTTCGTCTCTACCCGCAGTCTACTTGACTCTTTAAAAATGGGGGTCACTTCCCCCAAAGTTAAGGGAGCCCTGTTTCTGTACAACCAATTCTGTGAAGCTTGGAGCTTTGCACTCGATCACTTGCGGTTGAAGCTCATGAAGGTGAACCGGGACGCCTGGCGTATCGGTGGATGCCCCGCGGTAGATTTGTGAAACGGCCAGGTCAGTCCGCCAGTAGGTCCCATCCTATTGGTTATAGATCATGTTATGGATCCAGCCGCTCATCCTTAAGGTCAATCCTAGGTCCTCCAATAGAGAGGTTAGAATATCCCACTAGCATGGCAACTGACAGGGGGTCCCTTCAAAAAGAAATTCGTGTTCCAGGTACCGCTTGACAGGTGCCATGTTAGTTGGAGGAAGGGTACCAACTGATTTCTGTAGTCGATTTTAGTAGGGGAACCCCTCCCCAAAAAAAGAAACGGTAAAAGGGCACTACTTGGGGGGGACCTAGGCATCTATTTCCGACCGAAACAACTAGAAAGGCCACCCATGCTTTGGATTTGTTGGGTCATTGGAAAAGCTTGGGTTACGGTCCGCTTGGAAGAAAAATGCCCATAGTCAAGTGAGTGGTTGTTCAATCAATCATCCCCTTTCAGCTGGGCGATGCAATCGGAAAACAACTACCCACACTTCACCCCCGGAGTAGGAGGAACTGGTCCAGGATCCCCTGCTATAAAAAAAAAAAAAAAAAAGAAAAAAATGAGGGTTAAATGGAAACCCAATCGTTAAACCCTAAACAACTACCTGGAGTCTCCTTCTGACCCGAATGGTGTTCCCCTTGTTGTTTCCCTTCAAAACAAACGCCTTTACAGGGTACCTTCAAAAAGGGACGAGACGAGCCGCCCATGTGCTTGGAACATGGGCAGGTGATGGTAGCCATTCTTCTCACGCCACACATTTCCGGCCGGGCTGCGGAAACTGCAACTTCTTTGGTGATAGAAGGCCTTTCACAGTGGCGGTGCAGGCCCCGTCAGAGTGAGGACGGTGAGGCAAATATTGTGCAAACAACCACAGCCTTCTCAGATGCCCAGTGGCCAAGGGAAAAAAAGGGCATCCCTTTTGGCTGGTTGACTTTTAAAGGGAACCCTTCCGAAAAAAAAAAATGGAAAAAGAGGCACCACTGGGCACCTGGGCCTTGTGCCCGGGTGAGGGAAACCCAAAACGAGAAGTGCAACAACGGCAGTTAAACATGTTGGAGCAAGGGCTCGACCAAGCCCACCTTGGTGCCGGATCGGTGGTGCAGCGGCATTTCCCATCCCCTTCCCACAAGTGTTGTGCGTGAACGGACCACCCTCTACAAGAATCAGGGGTGCAAATGCCCAGCAATCCATGCCACAAGTTCAGGACCTGATTTATTGCCCAAGGCCCAGCTCAATTTCAAATTGGCCCAAAGTTATCATCATCTTCCAGCTCCTCAGCTCATCCCATTTATTGCCCCAGCTCAATTTTATATTGGCCCTAGGCCAAGGGATGATGCTCGAAGCCACCAGGTCACCAAAGGATCGCACATATATGTGCGCGGTATGGGTCAAAACTTCTTTTGGTCTCCGTTTCGACCAAGCTGCAAAGGGCCCAAAACACACAACACCCACCCAGTGGAACCCATGATGCACAAGAGGTAAGGAACCCTGGCAACAAAGGCTGCATGTATACGCACATATATATATATATATATATGTATATATATATATATATGTATATATATAACCCCCGGGTATTCTGGGAATTCAGGCCCCCTTTTGGTCCAAAATTGCCATGGATTCATATATAGACCCATACAACCCTGGTTACTATAGTCTAGGTCCTCCAGTCCAGATGTTAGAATAAGTTGGTACCGTTTCTTTCTCATTTTTATTTTTCGTAGGGTTCGGAACCCTCCCAACCAGAAAAGGGGTGAGAAAGGGCACCTAGCTGGGGACCTAGTAGTGCTTGGTTGCTTTCTGCTCCTCTGCTAAAAGTTTAACTTTTAGTGGTTCAACACGGAACACCCGCTAGTTGGCCAAAAAAAGAAGTGGAAGCAAAATGCCCTTTTTGGGGTTCACTGCCCGCGGCCGCGCGAGTCTCTGGGTGCCTTCTTGGTAGCCGCTGCTGCAGCAGCCTGTGAAGCTTCCGGTTCCTCTTTTCGGTTTATCACAAATCAAAGACTCCAGCACTTCAGGAGTCTTCGCGGGATGGACCGAACAGCCTCGAGACACGTTCACCACCTTCAAGGGCATGTCAGTTGTCTTCTAGGGGTACCTTCCATTTCCATTCTTTACAGGGATCCGAATCTTTCTAGAAAACCACCTTAAAAACCCTGGGGACATGGCGATCGGCTTTTGAAAAGAACGATGGCTGACTTCCGAATGGACCAGGAATCAACCCCTAGATCCATTCCTCTGGGCCGTCAGATCCCCCTCTTTCCAATCACGGAAGTGGATAAGGGCTTCCCCAACAGGAAAGTAGTCTTGCAAAATTCGAGTGTCAGCTTCCACTATTGTTGGAGGAAGTAGGCGAAGGAACCGGATGGCTGGCTTCGCCACCAAGTCCTGTGAAAGGTGGTCCATGTTTTCCAATGCGATCCGGAATTCGTTTTCCCCACGGGAACGAATGCCGGTCTTCAGATTGGCTGGGAAAAACCAATATGACAGCAACTCGGCGAGGTCTCCCCTCTCAAAACCCCAAATGCAGCCCCCATCGTCAAACACATCCAAGACTTCCGGTGCTTTTTTTGTCAGGTCTGGTGCCTCCCAAGTTTCCTGTTGACTTGGTCATGTCGCAATAGCTGAACAAGCAGAAGACATCGCCGGACATCATGAAGAGGTCGAGCTCATCAAGAGACAACCACCACTCAGGTTGGTCCATTCCTAAGATATATCAAACCAAACACACCTGCACATGCTTTAAGGTTGCTGTGCCGCTTTCGTTTGCGGTTGCTTGACTCCCTCGCTCCCAACTCGCAGAAAGGTCACCCTGGAGGAGGGGAAGTTCCCTCTGGTGTGGCTGAAGTATTTCAAGAGGGCTGTTCAAACTCATCTCCTGCCAAAAGCTTAACTTGTGGGTTACATATGGAACCCACTCAACCTAAAAACCTAGAAATCTAAGGAGGGAAGCACCAAGTGGAGGGGAACCCAAACCAAAGAAACCCCCACCATACACGGATCCCGGCGGGGAAAAGGGCGGACCTTTCTCCTTCTTTTGCGGTCGGGAAGCCTCTGCAAAGGCACCACGTGTCGTTTTGATCACCAATTTGACACGGGGGAACGCCCTTCCTAGTGCTGGGTGTCCCTTTACTTTCCTTTAGTTTCCCTTTCAAACCACCCCAAAAATCCCTTAGCTGCCCTGTCAAACAAAAAAGGCGGTCCCAAAAAAAAAGACACACATACCCCAAAACATGGTTTTTCCACCTCAATAAAGCCAGTCCCAAAAAAGAGAAGACAACCCCAACATGGCTAGTTCCTCTAGCATAAAAGGTTTTAAAATTTGGGTACCCTTTTGTTCTGTAGTCTATTTTTAGTAGGGGAACCCTCCCCCCAAAAAAAGAAACGGTAAAAGGGCACTACTGGGGGACCTGGATGGGATCCGCAGAACTCGCAAACCACGTCCGCAGCTTGGCTCCGCCGACATCTCGCGGGCTCGCACCTTGGGCTTCTCGCTGCTTCCGCTGCTGGTGGATCGATGCACCTCGAAGGTGAAGAGGGCGGGTTTGCTCGGCCGGAGACTTACTTAGTCGACGTTGGAAGGGAAGCAAAACAAATAAATTTTAGCAGTTAAGTGGGGATTTCCCACTAAACCACAAAAAACAAAAATGTAAAATGTTTCCCAACGACAACCATGAATTAGGACCCCAGCCAAGAAAAGAACCTGGAAGGGTCATGGAGACTCGTACCTCTAACTTGGGGCTTCTGTTACTTCCTAATGAAACTTGTCGCTTTAGACTTCCTGGAGTCTGCATGACCCTTGAAAAATGGGTCCATGACCAACCGTTGTTGAGGGTAATGACCAACCATTTTTCCATTGTCAGAAGGAGACTCCAGGAACATGTGTGCGCTGCTTTATTTTGGGGACGCCCCTTGCCTACAGGAGAGGATTCAGGTCAGCTTGTTCCACTGCACATGGTGCCACAGAAACAACCAAAGGCACAAGGGCCGCCCAGGAACCCCACCCAGGTTGGGGGCAATTTGGTGAGGCCTTGCATTTCCATTCAAGCAGCTCCTCGGGTTTTCACTGTCACACTCCGTTCCCGAAGAGTTGAAGTCTTCTGCGTGAAGACAACCGCCCCAGTTCGAGACAACCCCACATATTCCTGAAAGTCTCCATGACCCTTTAAAAATGGTTGGTCAGTACCCTAAATAATGGTTGGTCATGGAGCTATTTCTATTTCGGGTCATGGAGACTCCAGGTTGACACAACCAATTCAGATAGGCGGTAGGAGGCAAGCAAAACGAAAATGGCGAGGCACGTCGTACTTGCAATGCTTACAACCAGATATGGCCAGCATTGTCTCGCAACACCCAATCGCTGCGAGCAAGGCAAAAGAGGCCACCTGAATATTCTGAGCCACTACCTCTAACTTGCGGGGTTTCGTTACCTCCCAAAAGAACTTGTCACTCTAGAATTAGCAGGCCATAAGCTCGCTAAATGAGCTTGGAGGCTGCCCCTTCTTGAAGTCCCTTCCCTGTGGCTGCCATTTGAACTACCTTTCTTTTTTGTGGCCCCATCAGCTTCAATCAAGCCAGAAAGGCTTTTTGGAAATATTCGCTTTCTTTTCAGCGACAGAACTCCTTTGGGACTGTTTCAAATATTGATTTGGACCCCAGAAATTGGGTTCAGTGGGTCTCTTGGTGTCCGTATAAACCAACCAACCTGCATAACCCGATTCAACCAAACCAAAACAGGACACCAGCGCCAATTTAAAGCGGACAACTTAAAGGCCCGAAACCTTTTGAGCAGTGCCCTTTTGCTCCAGCGACTTTTGATTCTAACACCCATACCCAAAGCCATCTACCACACCAAAGGTCCATACAGGCCATATTATGACCTGGGCTGTCCACACTGATCCCCTGCTGAAAGTGAGTTACTAGTCCCAGGTCGGATAATCTTGACCCCATAACGAAAAAACAACAACAGTTTGTTGTGTGTGTGTGTGTGATTTTCTTTTCATTTTTTTCCGGGGAGTCTCGTCCACCTGGGCAAAACGCTGGTTGGAATCAGGCTACTGTTGGGGGGGCCTTTCCACCCTCACTAGGTCCTCCAGTCGAGAGGCTAGAATAAGGGTACCCACTTTTTTCTGTAATCTATTTGAGTAGCAAAACCCTCCCAACCAAAAAGGGCTAGAGAAGGGCACCTTGCTGGGGGGCCCCTAGCTCAACCAATAAAACCTGGCCGTTGATTCCTCCACATTCAGCAGCCGCCCCCCACGCCCCAGGCGAGTCGCCTGCACCCCGGGGTCGGAGGCCCGAAAGGCCTGCGCCTGGCTCACCCAGCGGCCGGCCGGTTTGGGGTACACGCCGAGTGTTTTCCTTGGTGGCATACCAATTTGTGTACGTGGCTTGATAGGGGACAGCAACTGGAAAACCGAAATCCACGTTGTTGCTGTTTTCTTCGTTCTTGTTTCCCCCTTTTCCCCCGCTTTTTGGGTGGTTCTAACGGGAAGCCACAAGGAAAGCCAAAGTCGTTGCTTCTTGCGTGCTTTGGCCAAACCGGAAATGGACACCTTTGTGCGCCCAAGTGAAATGATGGTTGGAGCCTCCCACTTCCATTCAGCTTTGCAGCCCGGTGATTGAGGCCGTTTGCATCAGCTCAAAAACTCAGTTGTTCAGTGACCCTGGAAAAAAAAGGAGGGAACCCATTCTTTTTTGGGCTGGAAGACCCATTTTAGTGGGGCCACCAAAAAAAGAAAAAATGGAAAAAGAAAAAGGGAGCCACTGAACAACTGAGAAAAGAAGGACAAGGGAAAGCGAGCACCCAATATTCTTGGCTGGAATCAGGACCCCGGCAAAAAAAAATGTTTTGCCTGGTTAGTGGAAAACAAAGGGAAACCATTGTTGGTGTTGAAACCATTGTTTTGTTGGTGTTTACAGAAGAAAGCATTCCAGGGTTTCTTGGGTGGTGCAGGATTTTGTCCATCCACAGTATGTCATTGCTCTTGTCGACCAATGGGAAAGTGGCAACCGAGACAAAGAACTGCTGCCACGTCACGGCACGTGTCCAGCAGTTCTGGATGCACCCTGACATACACAACCGCACGGGTGTCGAAAAAAGTTGGCTCTAACAGTAGCAGCCCTGGCACCGAACCAAAGCTGACGACGGACTACGGTGATCAAATGGGTCCCAGTCTTGTCCTTCTAGGGGTACCTTCCATTTCCATTCTTTCCAGGGATCCTTCTTTCTCCAAAGCCTCACTAACCCAAGGAAAACGGATCCGGTTTTTCTCTTCTTCTTCTTGTATAACGATGGTTGAAAATAATGGGGAATCAAACCGTAGAGTCCTCCCATCTGAAAATGATTGAGATAACAAAAACACCAGCGCCCTCCCGATACTTTCAGGGCTCCTTTTAGTTTCTCCTTGCACCTAAAAATGGCGGCCAACAGTCCACCTGGAGTCTCCTTCTGACCCTTTAAGAATAGGTCAGACCTTTTTAGGACAACAAGAGAAAGCCCCAAGCACCAAAAAACCAAACAGAGAAAATAGCCTGTATTTATTCTCCCAATTCGAGCGCACCGTCGCGCCGATGCGGCTAGCACGAGTAATGGCCATGCAACGCTCGTAACTTGGTTGACGCTGGAAGGGGGGCACAATTTGATTTTTAGCAGTTAAGTGGTTGGACTTCAACCACCAAACCACGATAAAGCAAACAGGTAAAATGTTTCCCAACAACAACCATGGTAAGACCCAGCGATGTTGAAAAGACTCCAAACCGAAAACAAAGTTTTCGGCCTGCTCTGGCGGCTTCAGGGCCTCAATCTGATAGCAAGGTGGGAGAAATGGGCCTGAAGTCAATCCAGTCGGGAGGGACCCGTATAGACATTTTGGGGTAGGTTCAAACCAGCTTGCCATTCTTTGACAAAGGATGCCGATGTGTTCGTTTTTTTGCAGGATGTCAAGCATGCCCAACCCTTTCGTGAGGATAAGGACACAGCACATGTCTAGGCGTCGATGTCCCATTCTCTTGCAACAAGCCGCCATTTTCCCCGGGTTTCTGGAGGTTTTCTAGAATCCCCGGAATTTTCCCCGGGTTTCTGGAGGTTTTCTAGAATCCCTGGGCAATTTTCTCTGGGTTTCTGGTGGTTTTCTAGGATTTCTGGAATGAATGTGGAAGGTCCCAATCGTTTTTGTCAGCGGCCATGCTGGGCTTCAGAAACTTGGAACCGCGGGAGTTGAGGAAGGGTGACCTGTCAAAAGGACGGTTCGAGATCTCCATCGGATAGGCGCCCTCTAGTAGTGAAATGAAAACCCCCCGTTACAAGCAGGAACAAAAGATAATTTGTTTCTTATTGAGCAAATAAAAATACATAGAATGTCTGAAAGACGTGAAGGGGAACATGGTTCCGGATGACCATCCCTGGCAAAAACCCAAGTAAAGGAACCAATCGAAATGACGCCATGGCACACATGCAAACCAATTCCTTTAGGAAAGCATTGCCTCTGGGGAACTTGTGTGCCTCGTTCAGCTCCAAGTTCTTGGGGTGTCCTTTTGCTTAAAAATACACGGCACTGGTACTAGGTCCTCCAGCAGAGAGGTTAGAAGAAGGGTACCGTTTCTTTCTTCTGTAGTCTAATTTAGTAGGGGAACCCTCCCCGGCACTACTGGGGGACCTAGGGTAAATGATTCGAACCAAACTGAACCCAGACCCATCTATGTGCAACCAACCAACCGATCAAAGCAAAAACCTAGGTGTCTTAGGGTGGAGGATTAAAACCACACTATGTCCTTTGAAGAGGGCCCCAGAACAGCGGTTTTGTGCTGCACAATGGTGCTTCAAAGGAGCCCGACAAAAACATCGCGTTCAAACCATATGGCTCTTCGAGGATCTCCACTTCGCACCTCATGAAGGTGTAGGTTCTAATTCAAAAAGCAGCAAAGTGAAGATGTACTGTGGATGGACGAAATCCATTTCGCATCACCCAAGAAACCCTGGAAGAATGATTCCCCTGTAAATACCAACAAACAATGGTTTCTCCTGGTTTCAAAGTGGTGCAGGATTTCGTCCATCCACAGTAGGTCCTTGGGTTCGAATTCTTCGACATGTAGGTCCTTTTGCAAGGTGTAGGTTCTAATTCAACCATTCCCTATCAGATTGCCTTGGAAGTGTCACACTTCCTGCAACAAAGTCTCGCGTTTTTCGGGGATTGTGATGAATGGGTCGGTCCAGGAGATCCACTGCAACCCAATGGGGATGTTCTATGTTCATTCAGCGAGTACCGTATTTTTTGTGTGTCCTCTATCGTTTGCCATGTGTTGCAATTTCACATCAATAAAACACCGAAAACTAAGCACAACACGGACCATGTTGGATGGTTCTTCATGTATATACATATATATACATATATATATATATATATTATATGTATATATACATGGTTCACAGGGAAACTCAAGGGAACCGCAACTTTGGCGCCCTTGTTTCGACACATTTATGCGATTCATAGTTAATATACCTGGAGTCTCCATGACCCTTCTAAATAGGTCCATCCCCCCATTATATATGGTAATGACCCCATTTGTGAAGGGTCATGGACACTCTAGGTATAAATATTTGCTGCGATAAATCTTTAATACATATATACATATATGTATATATATATATATGTATGTATAACCCTGGAACCCTCTGGAACCCTCCCTGAAAGCTGCCCCAATGCACCCCAGAGCCGAGCTGGGAGAACTCGACCAATGGCTTTAAGCAGATGGGGAAATATCAGAAAAGGGCCGCTGGGTGTCCGGGAAACTTAAGAACCAACATGTTTTGCATTGTTTTTTTTTTGGGGGGGGGGAGGCTATTAAAAAAGGAAAGAAACACATACACACACACATAATATCCAAAACAACCACACAACATGGCCCTTTTACGGTCGAACAAGCTATGGCAAGGCTCGGATCTCTCGTTCTCTTTCGAGGCCCGGGCCCCAGCTTTCGCGGCGCCCGAAGCAGTGGGCACCTGCGGACATATGCCAAGGGAGCAACCAGTCGCGTGTCTGAACCCTCAAAATTCCATCTGAAAAATGGGTCTAGCCCCATACAAACCATGGGTTCATAATTCACCACCCTGAACCCTCAACATTCCAACTCACCTGCAACTCCAATCTCAGCTCGTGTCTAACACTATATATTATATATACATACTTGATGGCTCCCAGCTATCTAGCTTTCTAGCTTTTTAGCTTTTTGGATTTCCATTTCGCCCGCTACAGGTTAAACATTTCACGGATCTGAAAACGGACAGCCCGGGTTTATCTAGTCTCCGGTTCCTTTGGGACGACTGTGAGTCTTGGAATGCCCATGTTGGGATGTCTTGGACGCAAGTTATCGTGGAACCAGCAAGGGGTAGATCCTTCTTACCCCGTAAAAAAACTCCCTGCGCAACTTGGGGGTGTTGTTCTCATCTTTTACAGACAGAAAAAGCCCATGTGACCCAAAAAGTTGAAGATCCTTGAAGGGGTGGTAGATCCTTGAAGGCCTTGAGCCGCTCTCTCCTCTTCGACTTCCTTTTCAGAGTGTGAGGATTTTTTTTTGAGGGGCCACGTGCACCGACATTCGTCTCTTGCACCCTGCTCTGCCAGAGAGGTGTGTGTCGCAGGGTCAACTTCCCAGGAGTTTTCCTCAAACCCCATAAAAAAGGAACTCCTTGGTTGACGTTGAAGGGGAGCAAACAAATAAATCTTAGCAGTTAAGTGGGGTCCCACTAAACCACAATAAGCAAAAATGATTCAAATGTTTCCCAACAACAACCATGACTCCCCCCAAACTTCTATCCTCTGGTTGGAATTGTCCCTCCGTACGCTTAGGTCTCAAAACTTGCGATCCCCACTTGCGACAAAAGCGCAAGACGGCGTGGAACCGACCGGGACCCCAGAATTCGACACGAGAAGAATGGGGCCTCAACGAGAAGAGTGGGGTCGCGGGCGGATGAACCAAATCGCCTCATGATCGTGGGAGATAAATCCCAATCGCCCCCCAACATGGTGGTTCTTCCTTTTGGCCACGGAAGCCAAACAAGACCTAAAAATGAGCAGTTGATTCCCGACGATGCAAACGGGCTCCCTACATTTCCTCTTATAAGACCGCATAAGAAAACTCGCTGAAAATTGGCGAACAAGGGGATGGAGACATTGTGAACCCTGTCTAGGTCCTCTAGTAGAGAGGTTAGAAGAAGGGTACCCTTTTTCTGTAGTCTATTTTAGTAGGTGGACCTCCCTAAAAAAAGGGCAAAGGTGCACTACTGGGGGACCTAGCACACAGTGCAAGGGAACAAGCCAACCCTTGTACCTCACCATTTGTGGTGACTGGACATGTTGCGTTTGGAGTCGCTGGCGCCTGCTGACCAAGGCTCATAAAATGCCCCCTTACGTCAACCCATAAGTGAACTAACCTAGGTTGGCCTGAGCGTGTCTCTTTCCTTGAGGGGGACCCCCCCAAAAAACAAAATGGCAGATTTCCTGTTGGTGTCTCTTTAAAACCACCGGACAAAAAAAGGCACCAACTCTAAAAAACCGACGAGCCAGCCATACTTCTGGGGAAGCCTGAAGCGTGTGCCGACCCACCCCCGCACCCCCCCAAGACGCGCCTCGGTCCTGGCACGAATCGAACGAGGATGTGACCCCCTGCCCCAATCTCATGGGGGTGGGGCTCCAAGCTTTTCAAAGCGGCTGCAAGATAACTTGCTTTTTCTTATTGTAATATTCATGATATTTCTTAATAGAAACGAAAGGAGAATGACATCTTGGAAGGAATGACTTTATCTTCATCCAAACTTTTCTTTCCGCTTCCCCCCAATTGGGGATTGGTGGTGTGGTGGTTAAGGCGGGGTTCCATTTACCCTCTACGTCAAATCCCCACCTATAAGGATTGCCTGACAAGAGAACAGCACACAAGTTCGGCCCTTTCAAGCCTGGGCAGATCAACCTGGAAAACCGCCGGCTGTCTCTGAGACCACCCCAAATTTGCCAAAGTTAGTCCCGCCTTTTCCTGAGAAATGGACGGCTTCCCAATTTCCAACAGCTCACAGGCTGAGTGGATGGCCCACAAAAAGTCCAAACTTTAAATTTACCACCAAAATGGTCGTCCCAAAAAGTTTAATGCCCATGAACTCAGGAAGTCAGACAGTCGATGGTGACTGATCATTCCGGAGAACCCCCGAGACTGGAACCCCCCTATTTCGAGACTTGGGATCTCAAAGTAGGTTTTGGCGTCGAAAGATTGGGTTCGCATTGGCTTCCCGGTTTCTTTCTCTCAAGCAGACACCTAGAGTCTCCTTCTGACCCTTTAAAAATGGTTGGTCATTACCCTAAATAATGGTTGGTCATGGACCTATTTTTACAGGGTCATAGAGACTCCAGGCAGGAACGTTTCCTGGTCTTGGGCTTCCCTTTTCAAGAACCTTTTTCCAGGGGCTTTGAACCCAAAACAGGGGTACTCCCCCCTCAAAAAGTTTCTTGCAAAAAAAAAGGCCGGCTTGGGGGGGCATCCTAACAAGATGAGTCCACGTATCAACAGCAATACTGTGGATGCACGAAATCCTGCACCACCCAACAAAACCTCGAATGATGATTCCCCTGTAGATACCAACAAACAATGGTTTCCTATGGTTTCAAAGTGGTGCAGGATTTCGTCCATCCACAGTACCCCAGACCATCTGGCCCGCCGATCAGATCAAAAGACCTCAGGAGCTGTGAGCTATGAGTTTCTTGGGCTCCGGCCTCGCCCAGTCGTCATCATCCTCATCCCACTCATCGCCTACGGATCTTAGGCGAGGAGGCTAGGCTGGAATTCGGACCCCAGCAAAAAAATATCTCTTTTGCCTGGAATCTGGAAAACAAAGGGACCCCAAAAAAGGACAAATCAAAAAGGGGAGCTAATTCTGGGGAAGGAGTGGGGGTTGATCAAAGGGCCCGAAACACATACTGTGGATGGACGAACATCGTTCGCACCACGAAATGAAACAATGGGAATGAAACCATAACGTTTGTTGGTATTTACAGGGGAATCAGCATAGAGTTTCTTGGGTGGTGCAGGATTTCGTACATATCCACACTAGGATGACCATTGCCTAGGAAACAACTGAGAAGATATTAATATGCGTTCTCCCACATGGGAAAAGTTAGCCATGGTCAGTTGGGGGTCGAAGGGAACATTGATCAACCCCTTGTGTCAAACCCTCCGTCCAAAAGGGTGCAAAGGGAACTGACAATCTGGCATTGACATATGCTCAGACAAACGACCACCCAATGTCTTTGGTTGCCTGTGGTTGATTTCCTTCAAAAAGAAAGAAACTGGTCTCTAGGGTTCAACCATCATGAAAAAAAGAAGAATGGTGGACCCCAGTTGGATGATGGAATTCATGAACGGCAAGTAATCTGGTTATATGTTCACCCCTTTTGATTTCAGGGTGTGAACTGAACCCCAGGGTTGACACGGACACTACTTAGATGGTCTGGGAGGAATGGCTCAATGGCTAGCATTGCCCTGGTTGCAGGTTGGACCAGCGCAACCTCCGGGATTCAGCGGGTTAGCAGGGCAAAGCTCGCCGAGCGATTCCTCCCAGACCATCTGCTTGGTAAAGGGGCTCGCGATCGCTGCGAAATGGGTAGGGAAACTGGGAATGGAATAAACCCTGCGTTCCTAGGCCTAGGGGAAAAAGTTGGGGTTTAAGGTCATCTAGCTGATGGTATGGCTGGTTGTTGTTTTTTTTCCATCAGGGAGTAGGGTTTTTTCTAGGAAACCGGCTGGATGGCACCAAAAGCCCCGACCTTTGAGGCACCTAGGGCCCTTTGGACATCATTTAGACTTGGTTGACCTTGGGTTTGGGGTGCAATTTTTTGAACATTTTGGCAGTTAAGTGGATTTTGATTTCGACCACTCAACCACAATAAGCAAAAATGGGAAAAATGTTTCCCAACAACAACCAGGATTCACGTTCACCAATCACTTTTGAGGCGGTTCCATCTCTTAAAAAAAATCAGTCGGCCGACTAGCATGCATGGCCGTTTGCGTCTCTGCATCTGGGAATGATGGAAAAAGCGCCTTAAAAGTGATTGGTCAATTCGGCTCAGGTTCCGATCCATCTCCAAGTCCTGAGCACGAGGGGACCGCAGCTTTGAGTCCTTGGTTCCATTTACTATGGGCCATTTTTGACCCACAGCCATTCCTGGCATCGGATCCGTTTCTCGCCTCCAGGCGCCGGCGTGCCTGAGCTCTCGCATGCTCTCGCGCGGTCAGCGAGGTCAGAAGGTCGCCCATCGCATGGCTCGTCTTTGTGTCCGAGTTGGTACCCGGTTTTTTTCTTGTTGTTTTAAGGACAACTTGAAGGAAAACCAGCCTTTTTGGCGGGGGTCCGTGAAAACACACACACACACACACACACACACGCGCGCACGCGCGCGCACGCGCACGCGCACGCGCACGCGCACGCGCACGCGCACGCGCACGCGCACGCGCACGCGCACGCACGCACGCGCCCACACACACACACACACACCCACGCACCCACGCACGCACGCACGCACGCACGCACGCACAGACATACGTTTGAATCGCACCTTGCTGCCGTGACGACCTAAGGAAACTGTAGCAAACAACTCCTGTCAGACCAAAGATCGAGGACCTCTCCTTACGCTTCGACTCCTTGCTTATCCTCAAGACTAAGTCGCTCATTCAAAATTCAACGAGACACTCTTTGTTTGGCAAGTTAGCACACCTAGCGGGTCCAAGTACCTCCTAAGGAGGTACTTAGACCCCTTTTTACCCCCAAAAGCCATCCAGGAAAGGGAACCTGGCTTTAGAGTCGTTGAAATGCCCTCCACGGGGGAACTGGGAAGCTTCGAAAAGGAACCCGAACCGATGTGCGATCCGTTGCACGAGAGATCCGGGCTGGTGGTCGTCGGAGAGGTGTATGGCGGCGCTTCCTACGGGTCGAACACAATGCCACGTGTTTGACATGAAGTGCAAGGGCTCCGTATATTTCCCCTTAAAACATCACCCCCACCGAGAAACACTCACCTTTCACGGGCCAAAAAGGTGATGTTTAAAACCACCAAAATGGGAAATACGGGGAGGCCGGAGTGATCAAGCTTCGTAGGTGGGTGGGGGCAAAACCTGCACACCCCCAGAAAGGGTTCCCTGAAATTTCTCAGAAAGGCATATGCTTGCCTTCTGCCATGCAGGTTAGGGTTTCTGGTTTGGGGTTTAGGGGGCTTTTAGCATCTCGATTTCGGGTTTCGGCTCAGGGCTGTTTGGGGTTTGCAGGGTTTAGGTTTGGGGTTTAGGTGTAGGGAATTTAGGATTGCGGTGTAGGGTCGCTGTGGGGTGTTTAAGGGCGTTTAGGTCTAGGGTGTTTAGGGTTTTGGGGCTTGGGCTTTTCCGTTCTTGACATCTGCAAGTTGGGGAACTTTGGACCCGGAGCTGAGCTCTCGAGAATTTGCTCCAAATCACTGACCCTGCATTGTTGTATCCATATTTTCATTTAAATATTTAGCTAATTTGCATGTATATCATTTTGTCAACAAATATTTATCCAAATCATTTTTTGGCATTTGGGCATGAGTGCTTTTCGCCAATCCTTCCCGAGTGTTGGGAAGATCACATGAGTCGGGCGTAATTCAGACTGCGGATGGACTAAACCTGGAGCAGTTGGTAGGTGGTTCAAATCGGGCTTCATCCATCCCAACTGGTGCCGATTAACGTGGATTTGTCCCAGCTCTGGGGTCATTCCCCATCGCTCTTGCCATCCCCTTGGCTTTTCATTAACGGCCAGCCAAGCAGAGAATTGCAGACCATAGCCTTCGGTGAAAGAACGCAAATCGAGCTTCATCGAGCGTGCTCACGCATAGGTTGGATGTTCACCCGTTGTCAACGGCCTATTTGGCCTTAGTTGGCCTCACTCCCTAAGGGGGTCTTTAGTCACTTTTTGGGTTTGGACCATGTCAGCGGTAAATATAAAGCTTGGACCTTTTTTTGGCCAACACACTCAGCACTTGTTGTCAACTGGGTGGATTGAGGTTGAGGCTGAAGGGTGCTGGCCCCACGCTGAGTTCACTGAGTTGTCTCTCAAGAGGTGAAGGGATGATGCACGATATTTGACCCAACACCAATTCAGAGGGTCCTAGTACCTTTTGAGGAGGTACTTAGAACCCTTTTTACCCCCCCAAAGCCATCCTCACGAGGTACTTGGACCCTCTGGGATTGCATGTAGAGAGTCTTCGACGAAGAGCTCACTGCTCCAAGTCTGGCCAATGATCTGCCAGGTGCTGCTGAACATGCGGGTTTGAACTCCACACCGATAGAAAAACCCAAACTCACTGTCGGCAGGGACCCATTCCCTTTTTCAGTGGACTCCCCCTGTTGACGACTGGGTTTGTGAAAACGGCAAAGTTGCTCATTGCTGAGCCAATAAGCAAAGAACAATGGCTAAACATGATGCAGGAATTTGATCAAGTCTCCAGTTTTAACCCTTCCAGGCACTCCCTGAAAAAAAACAACCGTCAGGTTTCGCCAATGTGTCCAGATTAACCCAGCCTCAATCCCCGTTCCCCTCTCCCCTGTTTTCCCCAAATGCGCTTGCAAGAAGACCTGAACAGGAACTTTGATTGGGGACAACAAGAGGAAGGCTGGAGGGGTGGCAGGGTAGCTTCTATAGTGAAATACAACAGGCACAGCCAGGCACAGCTGAATTGTAGGCATGAGAGAGTTCGGATAGGATGGATGAGAAACTATTGCATAAGGGCGATAGGTTGGGGTTGGGATCTTATGACTTCCACCAAACCAAGCAGAACTCAAGACAGGTTCGTTGACTGGAAGGCAGCCGAGCTTTTGAAACTGCCAATCCGACATTACTGGACATGTGATAGATTCCCTTGAAACCAACAGAAAAAAAAAAAAAAAAAAAAAAAAAAACAACCCATATTAATTTCAGCAAATGGAAGTACGCAAACTTGTACAAGAAGAAGCGCGTTGTCCAAATACTGTTGACAAGTTGCATGTTTCTGGTGTGGTGTGGATGGTATAAGGCATGGGCTGCAACAACACTTGCAGCTTCGATTGAGGATGAGTGAAACTAACAATCCCGAATGCAGTAACGCTAAACATGAAAATGATCAGCAAACTGGCTCTAAGCTGGGACAAATGATATAGAGAAGTTCTGACCCTGGCACACTGTGAATTTGGCTCGCATGCATGGTCAAAATCTGCGCACTTTCGAAAAATACTCTTTTGTTGCTTTCTGTCGTTCTTTCTTTACGTTACTATCGTTGTTCTGTGTTCTTCTCTCTTTATTTCTTTCTTTCATTCTTTATTTCTTCCATTATTTATTCACTTACTCCCTCTTTCGTTAGTTGTGTCTTGTTTTTTTCCCTTGTATGTGTTTGCTAGTATGTATGTATGCCTTATCTATATGTGCTTGCTCCTAGTTTGGGTATTGCATGTTTGTTGTTGCTTCCTTTCATTCCTTCCTTCCTCCCTCCCTCCCTGCCTCCCTCCCTCACTCCCTCCCTCCCTCCCTCCTTCCTTCCTTCCCTTCCGCTTCCGCTTCCGCTTCCGCTTCCGCTTCCCCTTCCCCTTCCCCTTCCTTCCTTCCTTCCTTCCTTCCTTCCTTCCTTCCTGCCTTCCTGCCTTCCTGCCTTCCTGCCTTTCTGCCTTCCTGCCTTCCTGCCTTCCTGCCTTCCTGCCTTCCTGCCTTCCTGCCTTCCTGCCTTCCTGCCTTCCTGCCTTCCTTCCTTCCTTCTTTCCTGCCTTCCTTCCTTCCTTCCTTTCTTCCTTCTCTCCTGGGCTTAGGTGCCCTATGCGAAGGGCTGCTTTCGTTGTCCACTCGAGAACGCCGACGTGCGCGCCGCCTGTCTACCCAGTTGGCGAGCTGTTAGCCATGGTAGCTAGCTTGAACCAGCCAGTGCCGTTGTGCACTCAGATGCCCAGTGGATTTCCACGGGAAAAAGGGAACGTCCGATTTTTTGGTGGGTGGACTTTAAAGGAATCGGAACCCTTCCCAAGACAAAGTTGAACAAAGGGGCGGAATCCACTGGGCAACTGGGTTTAGCTGGTTTTCTAGCTCACTTCGCGAAGCAGGCAGCGTTAGGTAGCAAGTTCATTTGCTCCCCAGCTTGTCTGCGAGCTGGCTCGATAGCTGCTAGTTGGCTAGCGGGTCAGCTAGCTACATTGCTAGCTGCTTGATTGGTTAGGCAGGAGCTTGAGCTAGGTCGCTAGTAAGATAGTTAGCTGATTGTTCTCGAGTGTTCCAGCATTTTCTTGGTCTTCACGCGCAACGCATGCTTCCTCAAAGAAAGCGCCGCTCAATTAGTCCCAGTCTTCCACAACTTCTCGTTCGTAACCTTCCTTCGATAAGTATAACTGCATACAAAGCATGTTGACTCTTCTTTTGTCAGGCATCACCAAAAAATTTAAAAAGAGTGTTCCCCTTGGCGTCCGTTTAAGATCCCACCGAAAGCAAGGGGTTCCCTCACAAGACGAGCCACCCACCAGGTCAAGTGTACCCCCCACGAGGCCGCCTGCACCTTGGGAGTTGTTGCCACAGGCTCCACCGGCGTCTGGCGCAACAAACAAGTCGAATAGACCCTTCGATAAACTGTCCTCGGATCCCCGGCTAAAAGCTTGACTTTTAGAGGGTTGCATGAGGAAAAAACCCAAGCAAACACGAAAATCCTAAAAAGCTACCGGGATGACTGAGAACCGGCAAGTAAAAGAGTCCCAACCTGGGTATCCTTTTGGAAACATAATTAGATGTGTTTCCCTGGTAAATGGTTGGCAAAAGACAAATCTAAAGCCAGTAGATTGTAGAACCCATCTGTTTCATGCCCCAAACTAACCTAACAAGGACACCTATGGGCCCCAAAGCCGGGTTGCCTCAAAAAACCCGACCCCCTGGTCCAATTCTTTTATACAAGCGAAAGAAACATGAGTACGCAAACAATAGGTCTGTAAAAAGGAAAGGGTGAGGGAACCACAAGGGAAATCTCAACTGGGTTGTGTGTGTGTGATTCCTTTGACAGATTCAACCACGTCGACAAGAGCCACCGACTGTCGGGTGGGGGGCTGAACCAAACCCCCTCCTGCCGCTAAATGCCATATTTGTTTGTCTTGTTCCCAAGTAAAGTGAAAAGGACAACAACAAAAACCACCATGGCCATGATTGAGCAGGGATCCTTACATTATACATTGCAACTTGTAAATGGCGTTGTTTCCATTTCTTTATTTTGGTGTTGAAAATGCCAGCCATATCTCAAATGGTTGCAACATGAATTTCTTTTAAGGAGCCCTGGGGAACCACCAAGTTTAGAACGCATTTGGCTTGTCTCAGGCGTCGTCTTCAACATGTCTTTTTGTGTTTTTTTTTCTGCCTGGCTGGACGTCACAGCCTCCCAGATCTTGGATAAGTCGGGTACATCAGACGAGTGCCCCTACAAAATACTGCGGATGGCTGCGAAATCCATTTCGCACCGCCCAGGAAGCCCTAGAATGATTCGATTCCCCTCCAAACACCAACAAATAACGGTTTCCCCTGGTTTGAAAGTGGTGCGAAATGGATTTCGTCCATCCACAGTGCCACGGACACCAGAGAGATAATGGGTACACAAAGAGAAACCATACAGGCGTGTCTCTAAAAAGCAAAACACTGAATATGGGTGGCTTGCCTTCGACTTTCCTTTAGCACCCCAAAACGCGAGCCCTCAAAAACGACACAACCACATATTCACCAGGAAAGCATCATTCACGGCCAAAGAGCGGATGGCTTTTGAGTCTTTGATAGGCGATCACCATGGCCACCCTACAACGCCCCGGGGCTAATCATGAAGGAACCCAACAAATGAGGGAACCCAAACAAACTCCTGGGATTTCCAACGATTTAAACCAAGCCTCTCCCAAAAGGGGAAACCAAAGTACAATTTGTTTCGCGTCCGGAATTGTGAGGCGATCTCTTACAAACTGAAGCTGGATGAGTTGGCAGAACAGGTTCTGACAAACGGTTCAAGCACCTCGTCCGATGCCGCCTTCTTGTTCACTCGCTAACAAAAAACTCCCGAATTAACCTCGGCTCCCCCCCCAAAAAAAACAACAACAACCCAAATTTGAATGGGGAACACTCTCAAGTTCCTGTCCCAAAAAGCGCAGCAAAGGGTCAACTCAAAGTCATACGTGGCAAAAGGGATCCTTAGCGCTGAAGCTTGGGCTCCTACTTAAAGGGGCGATCGATCGAAGGGCACGTCAGGTAAGTGGCGATCTTAACCATGGTGAAATAACCCACAAAAGCCATGGTGAAATAAGTCTAAGTGAACTATAACCCTATCGACCCCATTTAAAGGGGCAGGGTACTTAGAAAGTGGGTAGTAAACCTGGTTATGTCTCACTTAGGAGGCTTATATCCATGGCAAGTGGGTTATAACCAGGCTTACTAACCACTTACTCGGTACCCGATCGCCCCTTGAAGTAGGTCACTCACTGTCTCGCCCGGGCTCTCTGAACGCGCCTCTATCCTGGCAAGCGTCGGAATGCCGTCCGAATGCGGCTCGAGTCGAGCAATATGGGTCTGGCTCGGTCTCATGCAATGGAAAACGAAAAGAAGCCGGGCTTGGCGTCGAGACGAATCCATAGGTTCCCATGGCAACAGATTGCTAACCCTTTGGGAAGGATCCTGAACTGGCTGTGGGTCAAAAATAGGTACACAAAATGGAATGGCAAGAGGAAACATGAGCTAAAATCTGCGGTCCAATTCCTGGTGGTTTAATTTTGACCCACTGCCAACTGGAAAAAGATGTGCTTTGTTTTTGGGGAGCTCTTTGGGAGCCGGAGAACAGGGGCGGACCCGGGACTGACAACACCCGACCGGCTCCTCGGCGGAAGGTCCTCGCCTGCCGTGACTTTGTGACGCAAATTGACTTAGACCGTCAAACAGCTTATATAAAGGGGCGATCGGTATACCTGGACTCTCAAACTACCTATAGAAAGGGAATTCACCCCTTAGCTTTTGGACTATAACCCATCTTTAAGGGATTTTTGAGGGTTCAGGTATACTCAAGTGGTCAGTAGCCTGGTTACCAACTGAACGGAGACTTATAACCATGGCTTTAGTGGGTTCTGGTTACCAACCAGTTGCGAAGTACCCGATCGCCCCCTTTAAGTAGGACTTCCCATTTTTGAGGGTCCAGGTACCCTCTCTTGGTGGAAGTTGTTAGGGGGTTCCCCACAAACAAAGTGTCCCACATTCAGAGGAGGGTGAAACGGCACAGTCGAAAAGGGGGCCAAACACAGACTGAACAAAAGAACCGTCACTGGATGGCCATTAATCCCGACCCATAAGCGCGGGCTGCCTCAGCCCGCTGATGACAGCCTACCATTTAATCATGCCCTCGGCGGGAAAACAGACCTATGGAAAATAATTTCTTTGATGCAACCCATGGATCCTGGGCTAGAATCAAACAACTCCAACCTCTTGCAGTCTCATGTGTAAGCTTGACCTATGTTGCGCCAACGGATTTTGCAAGCTCACCTTCAGAGGATAGCCCACCCTCACAACACAGAGATGGTTTTCCTCGAAGCAGCTCTTGTTAGGTACTTACTGGAAAAACCAGGAACCAAGGGGTAAGGAATTCGGGTCTCACCCTGAGCGACCCAAAGTCTGCACCCGGTTTACCCCAAAATAAACTTCCCAAGTGTAAAGCGTATTCTGCGGTCCATGGTGGCCTGGTAGGTATGTGAATGGTTACACACATAATAATTAGCCCCCTCTCTGCGAGGAAATAACCAAAGATCTTCTGAGTTGCTCGACTGTCAGACTGTTCTGCTGGACGTAAATTCCACTGAAGCTTTTGCCCGGCCCCCAGCCTCCGCTCGCAAACCACCAGCAGCCCGAAACCCGAAACCAGCGGCCCGCGTCAAAAATGGGGAAATCTGAGCTTCCGTCTGGTATTTTGTGGGAGCGACTCGGTGAGTCCGCCCATGTCCAAGTAACATGGACTTGAAACTTTCGAAATCAACATTCACCAAGCCAACGAATGGGCTTTGTCTGAACCCGCAAAATGGTTGGGTGTGTTAACCCTCGAAATGGCTGGGTTTGCTTTTGGCCCACCAAAAATGGCCAGCAGGGGGGGGGGGGGCTAGAGTCTCCCGTGACCCTTGAAAAATGGTTGGTCCTTACCCTAAATACTGGAGTCATGGTCGACCTATTTTCATTTCGGGTCATGGAGACTCCAGGTAGCCTGCCACCACGGCCGCACGTCGAAGCCTGGTGATGCGGCCCGCCCCGGCTGCGAAGCACCTGACAGCTGTCAGGTTCAATCGGAACGCCACTCGAGGTATACGGGACCCCTTTGGGGCTCTCCGTTTTTCGCTGAAAATGGCCGGGAGAGCGCCCAGCCAAAATGTTTCGAAAGAAATCGGTCCCAAATTCGACCAATGGACCGACACCCCCAGGTTCCCGCGGAAGCCGGGTTCCAAGGGGACGGATGCCGTCGGACTTGGATCCTGGAGGGGGTCTTCAAAACCCATTGCGAAACGTCCAGTTGCTTAAGCGCCCTCGGGGAAAAACAAAAAACAACATGTTTCCAGTCGAGATCGATTCCCTGAGAAATAAAAAAAGGGAAAACAGCAAATAGAGATTTCAGCCAATGGAGGTGCGTCTAATCCTGGTTACTGGGCATTCTCGGACAGTGACACACGATTCAACCACTCCTCTTCTAACCTCTTCTTTGAAACTACCTGGAGTCTCCTTCTGACCCGAAATCAAAATAGCTCCATGGCCAACCACTACTTAGGGTCATGCCCCACCATTCTTGCTCTGATTCGGGTCAGAAGGAGACGCTAGGTACCGCCAAGACCGACTAACAAAAGCCACTCTGGGGCCTAAGGAACCAGATTGCCCTGGAAAACCACCTCGACTCCCATCGGCGACTTGGCCTGGGCTTCTCGCTTCAAAGCTGAGCCAAAGGCATGCCACTTTCCACACAGGCTGAGCCAAGGTCAAACGAGGAATACGGAAGCAAAAAAAGGTTTCCCTGACTTGGTTGCGGTTGACCCCCCCTGCAAAAACTTTAACTTTTTTGGGGTTTAGTGGAAAACACCTTTATTTCCCCAAAAGTTAAAGTCTAAAGATCCAACCCAATAGCAGTCAAGCTGACAGCAGCATAGGAGCTCGTGAAATTGGTGACAAGCAGCCGCAACAAATTGCCTGGATATGTTTCCGCATGGGACAATGAGTGCCCGTCCCCTGGTATTTTTGGAGATATTCAGAGATCGTCCTCCATGCCCCTCCCAAAAAGAACACTTAGACTACTGGTGCTTTTTGACCAAACCTCAAATGGCGAACTGGTCTTGTCATGCTCCTTCTCTTCAAAGGGCATCCCATGCACAAATCATGGGGTTTTAGGGGAGGGGAGTCCTTTAGATGCCTTTTTTTTGTAGATTTAAGCATCAACTTGAGATTAGTCCCCTTTAAGAATCAGCCCACCACCACAACCAACAAACCAGCGAACATCAAAAACTGTAAAAACGGCAAACCAACGAGCCAACCAAGCCAACCAAGCCAACCAAGCCAACCAAGCAACCAAGCAACCAAGCAACCAAGCAACCAAGCAACCAAGCAACCAAGCAACCAAGCAACCAAGCAACCAGGCAACCAAGCAACAAAGCAACCAAGCAACCAAGCAACCAAGCAACCAGGCAACCAACCAGCCAACCAACCAACCAACCAACCAACCGACCAACAAATAAACAACACAAAGCACGCAATACAAAACAAACAAAACAAGCACACCCACACACACACCCACACAAACAAACACAAGTAAACATACAAGTAAACAGGCAAACAACCAAACCAAGCAACAGCCAAGCAAGAAAGCAGGCAGGCAGGCAGGCAGGCAGGCAGGCAGGCAGGCAAGCAGGCAAGCAGGCAAGCAGGCAAGCAGGCAAGCAGGCAAGCAGGCAAGCAGGCAAGCAGGCAAGCATGCAAGCAAGCAAGCAAGCAAGCAAGCAAGCAAGCAAGCAAGCAAGCAAGCAAGCAAGCATGCAAGCATGCAAGCAAGCAAGCACACAACGAACAACCCAACAAAAGATTAAGCTCCGGCTGGTCCCCACGCCAAGCCTGATTGAGCAGGCAGCGGCCGGACGTCCGCTGGCTGGGCATCTGCAACAGGCTCAAGCAAGCAAGGGACTACTGGCGCCAGCAGACTGCGAAGGGAAACGCGTGGAGAAGTTTTCGCGAAGCAGCTAGCGGTGTCTCTTTCTTTTCTTGAGGGGACCCGATGTAAGGTTGGTTTACATGGAAAACAAGAAGGAAGCCACTCGTTTGGGGTTCCCCGATTGTTTCTTTTTCAGGCAAACCCAGCTTCTTAGACAGGGCTCCCTATATTTCCCCTTGAAACATCACCCCCACCAAGGGATACTCACCTTTCATGGGCCAAAAAGGTGATATTTAAAACCACCAAAAAGGGAAATATAGGGAACCCTGTTAGAGCTCAACCTCTTCGAAGCATTGCAGAAGCCTGCGAGACCTCTGGTGCTGAGCGGTCCGAGGCTTCTGCGCTGACTCCACCTATGCACTGACTCCTGAAACAGAGTTGCGCCAGCAACAGAACGGCGAAACCAAACCCTCACTTGCTGAGTGGATGGCCCCAAAAAAGTCCAAACTTTAGATTTACCACTAAAATGGTCTTCCCAAAAAGTCTAAAGTTCATGAACTCAGGAAGTGAGAACCATAGGCACAAGAAACCATCCCAAGAAGGTTTGTACAAGAAGTAGCCACACACATCCAAAAGCAACTAGCAACCTACAAACTGTTTCGCCATGCGTGGCATTGGTGGGCAAGCAACAACGCAAACAAGTAAACTTCGCCCTGAGAAAGACTGCACTCGTGTCTGCCAAACACAATACCGCCTCTGTGGGGTTGATCCCAGTTTGCATTCTGGCCACCACTTTCAGCATCCACCTTCGCCCTCAGCTTTGGCTACACTGAGGCTCCCAGAAGGCCTCTGTAAAACCAAGTCTTCCAAAGGGGTCCTGGCAGCTTCTATTGGCTTCCATGTTAGTCTCGCAACACTTGTGTCAAGAACGTGCCGCACCCTGGAAGCCCCGCCTGCCACAGGCAGCGGCCGGACGTCTGCAGGTTTCAAATCTGACGGCGCAAGCAGGCGCAAGCACGCTCGGGGAACCACGAAACAAATGCTGCACCTTGCATCCTGGCAACTCCCTCGAAACAACTTTGGACCAAACATGTTTCATCCATGGCTGGGAAAAAATGGTCTCAGTCGCAGAATAAAGCGCGTTTGCCACAACTTGCATCCCAGCCCGCAGGGCGAATCTGCCACATCACCGGACCCTGTTGCCCCACCTGCGGCAGGCCGGAGGTCGGCAGGCTTCACATCTGACGGCGCAAGAAACATGGCAGATGACTCAGCTCCCGCCATCACACGTGCTCCTGGACCCAAGCAGCAAGAAACCTGTCACACGCCTTTCCGGGGTTCCGTACCATCCCCCCCCACCCCGCCTTCCCCATGTTGTGGGGAAAAAAAGTAATTAGAACCAACATGTTGCGCATGCTGCAAACTCTGCAAGAATTCCAAAGCCGGAAGTAAGAATCGCATCCCCAAGTCAAGGACCGCCGTGGTTTCCGGAAAAAATGCATTTTGCTGGTTGGTCTACCCTTTCCTTCAAGAACTCCGGACTCCTAGCTCCCTCCTCAAATAACAAATTTGCCAGGGCTCGCTTCCAACCACCAGTTAGTGGCCCCTACTTAAAGGGGCAGGGCTTATGGCTATATCTAAGTATCCTAAGTGAACTATAACCAGGCTTACTAACCACTTAGGTTCCCGATCGCCCCTTTAAATAGGGGACAACAATGAGACAACAATCTTTGTGAAAAGAAAGTTTGTAAAACTAGTTTAAACAAAACAAGTTTCCATATTGACTCACATATCCAATTAAGCCAATTCAACCCGGATAGGTCCGGGAACGCCGGCCTAGGGCGTCCTGGCAGGTCTTTGCCTCTCGCCCCATCGCCTCAAATCGGACTCGATCGGTCGGGTCCCCCGACCCCCTGCACGCCCCGGCCTACAGGAATCTCACTTTAAGAGGGCCTGTCGCGAATCCTCCCTCTGGGTGCCCTGGTCACGGTGATCACTTTAAGAGGGCCGAAAAAAAAGACCTGGAGAACCACCAGTCGCTTTCGTCGGACTGAAAAAGTGTGCTGCACTCGCCCGAAACGTTGAACAACTACCAAAGGGGGAAACTAAGCCGCCCAAACGGGGAGGTTGATCCGCAAAAACAAGTTGCGCGCGCCAATTCGACGCATTAAACTGGTGGAGGGTACAGAGGATGCCTCACATATCGCACGTGAACCATCCAAAACATGGCAAAAGTCCGGATGATGTGCGGGGTCTCCCTTCCCCAACTGCACTCCGAGGCCGCGGCCCGGTGGGGCGTGCTGGGCGCGCTGGGCCGCTCCAGCGGCGGGGTGGTGCTTCTGGGCCGGCCGGGGCCCGCACCGAAGGCGGCCGCGTGGGCGGAGGGCGCCTGAGGTGAGCGGGGGGTCGGAAAAAAACTGGCTGGCCTGCCATATCCTTACTTAAAGGGGCAGGGTACTAAGTAAGTGGTTGGGAACCATGGTTACAACCCACTTACCATGGTTATAAGTCTCCTAAGTTGGTTATAACCATGATTACTAATCACGTACTAAGTACCCTGCCCCTTTAAGTAAGGAACTCCTAGCTGCCTGGAGTCTCCATGACTCTTTAAAAATAGGCCCATGACCCCATCAAGGGGTACCGAGAGTCTCCTTATGGTTGGTCATTACCCGAAATAACGGTTGGTCATGGACCTATTTTTAAAGGGTCATGGAGCCTCTAGGTGCTTAAGGCCATATGGACATGGGTCAAAACCCAAATCGGTTGGTTCTCATTGAACATCCGATGCAATCCAACAACTAGAATAGGTCCCAGAATGGGTGGTGAATTCACCTCCCCCAAATGGTACCATTGGTGTTGACCCACAGCCATATCCCTCAGGAACTCCTAGCTGCATCTAAAAAACCTGAAAAATACCGAGCCATGTCTGTGAATTTGAATGGCATTGGGGTTCGAAGTTATTCTTCTCCCGCTTAAAAAAACAACAAATTTGGATAGCCCTCGAGGGCTCCCTTCCAACAACCAGTTAGTGGTCCCTACTTATATAAAGGGGCAGGGTATGCCAGATAAGCGGGAAATAACCATGGTTATATCCCCCTTACCATCGGGAAATAAGTCTCCTAAGTGAACTACAACCAGGCTTACTAACCACTTACTAGGTACCCGATCGCCCCTTTAAAGTAGGGGCCCAAAACGGAACCCAGGTAATTAAATGGAAACATGGACTAAAGTCTACAGTACCCTGGTGGTTGAGTTTTGAAGCCTACCCAAATGAGGAAAAAGCCGGGAAACCTCGAGGCAACCCGGCCAAAAAAAAACAACGGACAACAAGGGCGAGAAAAAAAAAAACACCAAACACGCCAACGTTCCACCCCGAGAGTAACTTCTGATCCTTCTTTCCGTTGCCCGGAAGACAAGCCATTGAAAGGAAGGACGCGCTGGAATCAGCAGGGGTGTGTCGGGGATCATGACACCATGAATCATCTGACATGTTATTACCAACCCACCCCTGGTTCCGCCCACCTGCAAAGCTGATAGGACATGGACCGCCCGGCTTATGCATATGGTTGGTAGCAATCCATAGCATGCGGTTTCCCACTCAATGGGGTGCAACTCTAGGGGCCAGGGTCGACCCTGGGGTGCCTTGAGACATGGATTCTGCTGCTCATCATGTGTTGTGTATCAGTCAGCCAGCGCATTCCATATCCTCCATCATCGACGGGGACCTCCGACAAGCGCAAGCAAGTACGAGCACCGCCTCGCCCGTTTGCACGATACTTGCGATACCGGCTGGCCCATTTGCTATTGGGAGCTGCGAGTCCGCAGAGCGGTTGCCTACCATCTTGCGGCAAATGGGTTCTACATCTCGCAAACCCCCAACCTTTAGTTCCAGATGTCGGCATCAGAAGCCGAGGCGGGACAACCCAAAACCTCCTGAAGACAAACAAACATTGCCAAACATAGAGCAAACAACACAGATGGCACAAAGGATGAACCCTGCTTGAATGAGCACGCCCCTCACAAACACTCTCCTTCTTCCCACACTGCCAGCCAATACAACACTGGGCCCACAAGGTCTTGCCGAATCCATATCTGGCAACTCTCTGAATAAAAGACAGCCGTCTGCCTCCACATAATTCAAATGACAAAAACACAATGTTTGATTTAAACCAGCTGCTGGCAATGCTTCTGATACTGTGGATGGACGAAATCCTGCACCAAAACCCTAGAATGATGATTCCCCTGTAAATACCAACAAACAATGGTTTCCCATCGTTTCAAACTGGTGCAGGATTTCGTCCATCCACAGTATGAACTCCCTTCACGGTCTCAAGGGCTGCGTTTCCCTTCAAGCCGGGGAGCTGCAAAGCTCTTGCGTCTTTCAACAAAAATATCGGGTTTGACGAGCTCATGAAGGGAACCCCCAGGCCGGTCGCCCAAGAATACTGGCACTCCCCACTGGGAAATACATGCAGGGTTCAACCAATTCCCATTAAAAGAATGGGGGCCTTGGGGCCCAACTTGGATGAAACTCCTGAAAGGTAAGTCATTGTGGTTTTATTAACCCCCTTTGATTCGACAGTGGGAACTGAACCCCCGGGTCAGTATGTTTCCTGTCACTTTTCGCTGTGTTGCCGTCCTATTGGCCAGACAGGGAAAGGACGGGAGGACGGAGAGAGAGGACCAGATTAACTTGGTTGCTGTTGACCCGCCTGCAGAAAGTTAAACCTTTTTGGGGGTTCAGTGGAAAACCCCTTGAGTTCCCAAAAAGTTAAAGTCTAAAGATCCAACCCAATAGCAGTCAAGTCAAATAGGGGGCAGCCTAGAAGGAAGCTCCAAAAAATGTTTTTTTTTGTTTTTCCTTCTTTTTTCTTCTGGACCTTGTCGACCGGGGGAGGCGAGGTTTACCAATCACGGGTACACGGAATACCAAAAAACATCCAAGAACCACCTACTTAAGGAATTGGATCCTCTAGATGAAGTAATTGCAACTCAGCCACGAAGCGCTGTAGACTAGACATCATGTTCTTACGTGTTCTTGCTTCCCTGCGAGAAAAATCCACTATACCTGTACTTGCTGGATAATTAGCCGCAAAGGGATTTGGGATGTTCGAGTAAAGATGTCCAACGAACCAACTGGAAAAGTACAACTCATCTAATCACTAGAGACACTGTTTGCTCTTTGCGGGGACGCCGCAAATTGCGGTTCAGTCCTTTTGGTTTTCCTTTGATTGCGCCACTCCAAAAAGGGGTAGCCTCAAAAAGTGACTTTCAAATGGAAAGCTCGAGGCCATCCGCCGAGCGGTTCAGAGCTTCTGGAAGCAAACCCCTGCCATTGAAACAGATCAACTACATCTCGGCTTTACTCCGCCCAAAGGACCCAGAAATAAAAGATTACCCTCCCTCCAACAATCATGGAAGCTGACAGGATGGTTTTGGAAGACTCTTTTCCTTTTGGGCAACCCCTTTGTCCACTTCGATGATTGTTGGAAAGAGGGTAACCTTCCGCCATGACTAAAAATGGACAAGTGGAAAACCAGAGGGTCGAAGGTCGATTCGCTTTGGGCAAGTGAGTTGAAGTCTGGCACGTGAAACGCGCCAGGCACAACCTACTGTCCCCCCCACCCTGCCCCCCCCACCCCCCAACCGAAATTCGGAATCCTCAAGTCGGACCCTGCCTAGCGCGGATTGGGTGACAAAAATCTAGCAGACCGCTTCTCGCGCCAGTGGATCTCAAAGACAAGGCAACTGCCAAACACCACAGACTTTGCGGGACTTTGAGTCAAGACTGGGTGCCCAAACTCTAGAAATGCTTTGGATGCCTCTTGGATTCCCCCTCTTCTGCCCCAGCCCCAACCACCAACCAGCTGTTGGTCATTTCAAGGGAACCAGGACGCGCCTGCAAGACCGGCGGATGCCGGGGTGGGAGGTCTTGCTGCCTGTCGATTTTGGAGGCCGAAACCGTGGGGTAAATTTCCCCCTCCAAACCGCGGTGCTATCCGAAGATTCGCTGCTTGGGCCGCCAGGGTTGAACCAACTGGGTGAACCAACCCACAGGCCAAGCGGCTCACAACTGACAACTTGCCATGGCAACGAGCACCCGCTTGTGAGGCAAACAAAAGTGAGGCAAAATTCTTAAGGGCCCCATTTTCGCGGGCCTGAGAAGCTTGATTCGACCGTGAGAAAGGTAAGACAGGGAGTTCGAGATGTGTTTTTTCCCCCAAAAAAAGCTGAGGATCCTTCAGCTGAAGAGTCTGCGGGAGGGCTTTTCTTGGGCCCTGGGCTTAGGATTGAGGACATGGGCAGTGGCAGTGAAGGCAGCGCTTATGAAAGCTGACCCCCCAAACCCTGTGGCAACGTTACACAAGGAAGCTGCAAAGCCCAACAAGAAGACTGAGACCATAGGAAAACAAGGAAACAGAGTGAGAGGAACTCGAAAAACAGCACGCAAACACTGAGAAACAAACACTGAGAAACACGAAACACACACATCCCTTGTAGAAAACACAACCTTTCAGGAGGTACCTCTCTGTTGTTTTGTTGTTTTTGTTTGCTTGGTTGTTTTTATGGTTTAATTCATCATTATCTGGTTCTTATTCGGGGGGGGGGGCAGTCCTACCCAGACTCCCAGTGGCCACGGGAAATCTGGGCATCTGGCCTTGTAAAGGGAAACCTCAACCCCTCCAAAGAAGAGAACAAGCAGACGCCTCCTGGACAAAAGCTTGAAATAAATATTCCTGCAGTAGTGGAAAAAACCAACACAAAACAAATATCCAGAAACGCAAACGGAAGTGGGTCTTGTTCTTCTTTGTGCGGAAATGTCCCAGAGGACCCTAGAGGAACCCCCTAAAGTAGACGATGTCCTTACCAAAAATGGGTCCACAACTTCTCACCATGCCCCATTTTGGAAACCCCTCGAAACCCCTCGAACCCCTCGAACCCCTCGCGGCTGGGGTCGGCTGTCGTCGGGGCCTGGGCACCAGTAGCGGCAGCCCGTGGTTCAGCGGCATGCTCTGCCGCAGCGCGGGCGCCGGGCTCAGACTCTGCGGCGGGCACCGGGGCGACGGCTCCTTCGGTCTTGGGATGTCTCGGGCGGGGTATTGGGGGGGGGCCGGGGGGGGCTCGGGCCAGGTGTTATAAGTGGGGGGATGCTTAGCTGGGCTATCCGTTTTCAGATCCGCGGCTGCAAGCTTTGCTTGGGTTAAGTGGAAACCCAACCACTAAACCGACTAAAACCTAAACACCTAAGGGGACAGCCAAGTTAAGACCTATTCTTGGCAATGTGGAGTACAACAAATTGTGTTCAGATTCTGCTTCGTATGTAGTTCAAGCATATGAAAGAATCTTCTTGGAGACACACATCGTTTGCAACCTCCTTCAGGCTACTGCGTTGATACAAAACAGACTCTGGGTGTCCATTTGGGGGGGGGCTGGGGAACTCTTGGTTAAAGCGTGGGTTGGCCCAACCTAAAGGAAGTGCACCTGGTGGCTGTTGAGTGGGGAACAAGTTGGTTGAGGGTCCAGGAAACTGGGCTGCTTTTAGATCCCCCGCAAAAAGTGACTCACTTTTTGTGGGGCAAAAGTTCGGAAACTACCACTAAGCACTAAGGCCAAAAAGCTGAGGGGATGGCTGGGAACCGCCAAGGAAATGTCAATTGCTTGCGGTTGTCCGCCGACATTGCTCGGCGTGTCGGATACTTACTAGAGGATAGAGGATAACCCCCCCCCTAACCCCCCCGCCCGACGTCTATTACGTAGGTTTTTGGGGGGTGGGGGGGGGTGGGTCCCCGACGTACCGCGCGGCAATTTGATGACGTTCCACTAAACGTAGTCTTCGGGGAGCCGGTGTCGCAAAACAGGGGTCCCAGGCTCGATTCCCCCTGCCGGCTTTTTTGCTGGCTTGGGCTTCCTGCATCCGTTTGCCGAAAATCTGGAAAAACTCAATGTTTTTGGACGTCCTCTTTGCGAAAACGCTGGAAAAACCGTGTTTTTTTTTGCGGGAAATACATACATACATGCATGAATGCATGCATGCATACATACATACATACATACATTTCATACATACATTACACACAAACATACATACATACATACATACATACATACATGCATGCATGCATACATACATACATACATGCATACATGCATTACATACATACCTACCTACCTACCTACATACATACATACATACATACATTACATACATACATACATACATACATACATACATACATACATACATACATACATACATACATTACATACATACATACATACATACATACATACATACCTACTTACATACCTACATTACGTACGTACATTACATACATACATACATACATACATACATACATACATACATACATACATACATACATACATACATACATACATACATACATACATACATTACAAACATACATACATTACATACATACATACATACATACATACATACATACATACATACATACATACATACATACATTACAATTACATACATTACATACATTACAATAACAATTACATAACATTAACAAATTACATTTACTTACATACAAACGACAATACATACAGCGTACAAACATTATCATTACATTACAATTACACTTACATGGACATAGACATGACATACATTACAATACATTACAACATGACAAACATTACAAAACATTACATACATACATGCATTACCATACATACATACTACAATACATACATACATACGATACATACAATACATACATACATACCATAACATACATACATACAAACCTACATTACATACATACATCATTACAAGACATACATTACATACATACATACATTACATACATACATACATACATACATACATACATACATACATACATACATACATACATACATACATACATACATACATGAATAATACATACATACATACATACGTACGTACGTACGTACGTACATACATACATACATACATAAATCCGCCGACCCTTTCTCTAAAAAGGGGAGGCGCACGGGAAGGGTAGTTGGCGCATAAGTATATCCAAAGTTTCATCCTCATCAGCATCAGCAGCTGCAGCTACGATAAATGTTATCGTCACGGTCATCGTGATCATCATCATCCTTATCATCATCTCTTTCTTATTCTCTTATCCTTATCATCATTATCATCATGGTTGTCGTCATCTCTTATCAAGCAGCATTGGTGATGCAGAGGATGCTGCGAGGATCGTTATCAGCACAGCCGTTAGTAATACTAAGGATGCTACGATGATAATTATCACCCTTGTCATCATCTTTATCATCATCTGACCATCACCTAGCATCATCTCATATCTTACTATATATAGAAACCAAAAGGGACGTTAGACATCCTTGGCAACGCAAAGGATACGATGATGATAGTTATCAAGGAACAAGTACTGATGCAGAGGATGTTGTGATGATAGTTGTCATGACGCGGATGATAACGATCCTCACGCCCCCATTCTCATCATGGTCGTCGTCATCTCTCATTAGGCAGCATTGGTGATGCAAAGGATGCTGCGATGATCGTTATCACCACAGCCGTTAGTGATGCTAAGGATGCTACGATGATAGTTATCATCCTTGTCATGATATAAGATAATGCTAGGTGATGATCAGATGATGATAAAGATGATGACAAGGATGATAACTATCATCGTAGCATCCTTAGCATCACTAACGGCTGTGGTGATAACGGTCATCGCAGCATCATGGGGGTCATCATCATCATCAGCATCATCACGGTGCTTATCATCATCATCTTCTTCGTCATCGTCCTTATCTTTTTTATATACGTTTCAAGTGTCCCGTTAGACCCGATTTGAGATGCAGAAGATGCGTGGACATGATTATCATGATGACTGCTGGTGATGCTGAGGATGCGTCATGATGATTATCATGTCCGTTCATCATCATCATCATCATCATCATCATCACGGTGCTCATCATCATCATCTTCTTCGTCATCGTCCTTATCTTTTTTATATACGTTTCAAGTGTGCCGTTAGACCCGATTCGAGATGCAGAAGATGCGCGGACATGATTATCATGATGACTGCTGGTGATGCTGAGGATGCGTCATGATGAGTATCATGTCAGTTCATCATCATCATCATCATCAGCATCATCATCACGGTGCTCATCATCATCATCTTCTTCGACATCGTCCTTATCTTTTTGTTATACGTTTCAAGTGTCCCGTTAGACCCGATTGGAGATGCAGAAGATGCTTGGACATGATTATCATGATGACTGCTGGTGATGCTGAGGATGCGTCATGATGATATCATCATGTCAGATCATCCATCATCAAACAACCATCATGCATCATCACGGTGCTTATCATCATCATCTTCCTTCGTCATTGCCCTTAACTTTTTTTAATATACTTTTCAAAGTGTCCCGGTTAGACCGATTTGAGTGTGCAGAAGATGCTCGACATGCTCTCTGTTATGACTGGCTGGTGATGCCTGGAATGCTCATGATGATGATCAATGTCATTTTGGTGTTCGTCCTCATCACTTCTTTCGTCAACGTCCTCTTTAATTTTATATACGATTTCAAGTGACCCGTTTAGACCCGATTTGAAGATTGGCAGAAGAATGGCGTTGGACAAGAAAATAACATGATGAACGTGCTGGTGAAGCTGAGGATGCGTCATGAATGATTATCATGTCAGTTCATCATCATCAACATCATCATCAGGCGTCATGATGACATATCAAATGTCACGTTGGTGCTCATCATCATCATCTTCTTTGTCATCGTCCTTATCTTTTTTTATATACGTTTCAAGTGTCCCGTTAGACCCGATTTGAGATGCAGAAGATGCGCGGACATGATTATCATCATGACTGCTGGTGATGCTGAGGATGCGTCATGATGATTATCATGTCAGATCATCATCATCATCATCATCACGGTGCTTATCACCATCATCTTCTTCGTCATCGTCCGTATCTTTTTAATATACGAATTCTATTGTCCCGTTAGACCCGATGGAGATGCATGATGATGCGCGGGGCATGAAATTATCATGATGACTGCTGGTGATGCTGATGGATGCGTCATGAATGAATTATCATGGCAGTTCATAATCATCATATTCAGCATCAGCACCAACAGGGGGGGGGGGGGGGGGTGGGGGGGGGGTGGGGGGGGGGGGGAATCACGTCATCATCATCAACTCTTCTTTTCTCATCGTCCTTATCTTTTTTTATATACGTTTCAAGTGTCCCGTTAGACCCGATTTGAGATGCAGAAGATGCGCGGACATGATTATCATGATGACTGCTGGTGATGCTGAGGATGCGTCATGATGATTATCATGTCAGTTGGTGTTCATCATCATCTTCTTCGTCATCGTCCTTATCTTTTTTATATACGTTTCAAAGTGTCCCGTTAGACCCGATTTGAGATGCAGAAGATGCGTGGATGATTATCATGATGACTGCTGGTGATGCTGAGGATGCGTCATGATGATTATCATGTCAGTTCATCATCATCATCATCATCTTCTTCGTCCCATCGTCCTTATCTTTTTTTATATACGTTTCATGGTCCCGTTAGAACCCTTATGAGATGCAGAAGATGCGTGGGACATGAATTATCAATGATGAACTGCGGGAGATGGCGAGATGAATGCGTTCGAATGATGATTATCATGTCTGTTCCATCATCATCATATCTTTTTTCATTACGTTTCAAGTGTCCCGTTAGACCCGATTTGAGGTGCAGAAGATGCGTGGACATGCTTATCATGATGACTGCTGGTGATGCTGAGGATGCGTCATGATGATTATCATGTCAGTTCATCATCATCATCAGCATCATCATCATCAGCATCATCACGGTGCTTATCATTCTTCGTCATCGTCCTTATCTTTTTTTATATACGTTTCAAGTGTCCCGTTAGACCCGAATTTGGAGGATGCAGAAGATGCGCGGCAATGATTATCATGATGACTGCTGTGATGCTGAGGATGCCCGTCATGATATTATCAGTCATTCATCATCAATCATAATCAAGCAATCATCATCAACGTGCACAACAAAACCATCATCTTTCTTCGACCACACGTCCTGTATCTATTTTTGTAATACGTTTTGCAAAGTGTCCCGTAAGACCCGATTTGAAAACAGAAGAGAGTAGGACATGATTAGCAAAGATGAATGCTGTGATGCTGAGGAATGCGATCATGAATGATTATCCATGTCAGTTCATCATCCTCCATCAATCCCTCAATCTCAGCGTCATGAATGATTATGCATGTCAGTTGGTGTTTTTTTATTTTTTCTATCATCATCTTCTTCGTCATCGTCCTTATCTGTTTTTATATACATTCAAGTGTCCCGTTATATAAAAAAATCAAAAGGGACGTTAGACATCCTTGGCAATGCAAAGGATGCGATGATGATAGTTATCAAGGAACAAGTAGTGATGCAGAGGATGTTGTGATGATAGTTTTCAAGACGCGGATGATAACGGTCATCACGCCCCCATTCTCATCATGGTCGTCGTCATCTCAGGCAGCATTGGTGATGCAGAGGATGCTGCGATGATCGTTAGCTTCACAGCCGTTAGTGATGCTAAGGATCCTACGATGATAGTTATCACCCTTGTCATCATCTTTATCATCATCTGATCATCACCTAGCATCATCTCATATCTTACTATATATAGAAATCAAAAGGGACGTTAGACATCCTTGGCAATGCAAAGGATGCGATGATGATGGTTATCAAGGAACAAGTAGTGATGCAAAGGATGTTGTGATGATAGTTGCCATGATGCGGATGATAACGATCATCAGGCCCGTGCCACTATCATCATGGTCGTCGTCATCTCTTATCAGGCAGCATTGGTGATGCAGAGGCTGCGGCGATGATCGTTATCATCACAGCCGTTAGTGATGCTAAGGATGCTACGATGATAGTTATCATCCTTGTCATCATCTTTATCATCATCTGATCATCACCTAGCATCATCTCATATCTGCCTATATATAGAAATCAAAAGGGACGTTAGACATCCTTGGCAATGCAAAGGATGCGATGATGATAGTTATCAAGGAACAAGTAGTGATGCAGAGGATGTTCAGCTGGATGGGCGCATTCTTGATTCTCCGGTGCGGCATTCGGGAAAGCCAAAGCCACACGGAATATGAGCCGCAAGGCTGTAGCAAAACCACTGATATCACATAGATGGGTCAAGGGGTGTTGGCGCCTCATCTAGGCCAGGCTTTGACATTGTGACATGTTGAAGGGCATGACGGGCAGCTAGATTCAAGCCCTAGAATAACGGCAGATAAGCGAGCACCAGACCTCCAACGAAAAGGCAACCAGCGAAAAAAGCTGCACGCCCCAAAACTTCCAAGACTCCAAAAATTGGTTGCCTCGCCATTAGTAACAAAACACCTAACTGGCAGTTGTCGCTTCCGCGGCCGATGAAGCGCTATCGGCCACCAAAGCATCGCCGAAAGCATTACGACCCACAGCCAAGCAAACGCAGGGCAAACATATATGCGTTGACACACGCGCGCGCACTATACTTTTACGCGGCCCTACGTGTAAATTCCAACTGCACAAGAATACAACATGGAACGCCACAACGCTTCCAAGACCCCACAGCACCGACACTTCCACCGCCACCGGCAAACTCTGGCATGCACGCTGGCGCAAGCTCACGGGCGGCTACGATCCCGTGTTCTGCAGCACCACACTTTGCCGACAGGTTGCTTTATGGGCAAACAAGGGTCCTGGAGGCAGCACGCATCTGCGCATGCCCCAATGTATTACCGCGCCCGCACAAATGTGCAGAAAGCCAAAACCCAAAGCCTTCCAAGACTCTAGGGCGCCAACGCTTCCTCTTTGGACCGTGCACAGCGATGCAAAGCTCTGAGCCTGTGCCGCGCAACCTGCACGTGGTATCTTCGCACATCGCCCTGCATGTGTTTTGCCCACACAAGAGCGCAGAACTAGTAGCGCCCCGACGCGCACAAGACTCTAAGCGTCAATATGCATGCGCCACCGTCGAGCCGCCTGACCCTTCCCAACCCGCTGACGCAACCCGTTACGCAAATCCGATTCCTGCTCACGCGACCTAAGCGTTCGCCAAGGAAAATAGGACGCCCGCGACCTGAGTCGATGATGAATCCACCTCGGGCCGAAGAGACTCTTTCTCCTTCGACACGGCGGTGATCAACGTGGGGACCCGACCACTCTCATCCGAGGCCGCGACGGGTCCGTAAGACTTGAACCAAACATCACTGTGTGCATGTATGTATGTATGTAATGTATGTATGTCTGTAATGTAATGTAATGTAATGTAATGTGATGTGATGTAATGTAATGTAATGTAATGTAATGTATGTATGTATGTATGTGTGCATTCTTCTCATGTGTGATGACCTGGTCGCAGTTCGTTGCTTGAATAAGCACATCTTCCCAGTGCATCTGAGGTCCATCGTGCTGTCTCACAACGGTAAAAACATACCAATAACATGTCATCTAATGACTCGTGACAAACTCTCGGTCTTGGGAAAGATGTCAAGAGTCGTTCACCTAATATGTATGTATGTATGTATGTATGTATGCATGTATGTCTCTATGTATGTATGTATGTATGTATGTATGTATGTATGTATGTATGTATGTATGTATGTATGTACGTGTGTATGTATGTTTCTTTGTTTGTTTGTTTGTTTATTTGTTAGTTTGTTTCTTTGTGTCTCTCTATCTGTCTCTATGTATGTATGTCCCGCGTGGCCCTGCACGTATACTCCAACAACACAAAAATACAACATGGAACGCCACAGCGCTTCCAACATTCTACAACACCCACGCTTCAACTGCCACCGGCAAACTCTGGCGAGCGCGCTTGCGCCTACGCTGGTATGTTGCGCAGCACCGCGATTTGCCGACAGGTTGCTTTATGGGCAAGCAACGGGGCGCCACGCTTCCTCTTTGGACCGTGCAAAGCGAGGCAAAGCTCTGAACCTGTGCCGCGCAACCTGCAAGCGGGCGTGTGTAGTGCCTACAGAGCGCAGAACTAGTAGCGCCCCAACGCGCATAAGACTCTAAGCGTCAATGCATCACCGTCCGCAAAAACACCGCCTGCCCTTCCAAACCCCGCTGACAGCAGCCCGTTACCAAAACCATCCTGGTCACGCCAGCTGAAACTAGCGCCGAAGCACGAATCAAAAAAAGAATAAGCCCGCCAAGCAAGTTAGGCAACGCGCCAACTTCGAAAGCCTCCGAGTCGAACCATGTAAATATTTTCGCCGCATAGTCCCTCCCGTGCAAGGAACA
The DNA here is from genome assembly GCA_963377175.1 of Effrenium voratum. NCBI lineage: Eukaryota > Dinophyceae > Suessiales > Symbiodiniaceae > Effrenium > Effrenium voratum. The sequence goes on from CAUJNA010003794.1 coordinate 1,269,400, forward strand.
CGCCCCCGCGAATGTGCAGATGAAACACCCAAAGCTGCCAAGACTCAGAACGCGCCCAAAGATTCCCCGTTGTGCCGTGTCAGACGATCCCAAGCTCTGATCCCGTGCCGCGCAACCTACAACACCGGCAGATAAGCGAGCACCAGACCTCCAACAAAAAGGCAACAAACGAAAAAAAGCTGCACGCCCCAAAACTTCCAAGACTCCAAAAATTGGTTGCCTCACCATTAGAAACAAAACACCTAACTGGCAGTTGTCGCTTCCGCGGCCGATGAAGCGCTATCGGCCACCAAAGCATCGCCGAAAGCATTACGACCCACAGCCAAGCAAACGCAGGGCAAACATATATGCGTTGACACACGCGCGCGCACTATATTTTTACGCGGCCCTACGTGTAAATTCCAACTACACAAGAATACAACATGGAACGCCACAACGCTTCCAAGACCTCACAGCACCGACACTTCCACCGCCACCGGCAAACTCTGGCATGCACGCTCGCGCAAGCTCACGGGCGGCTACTATCCCGTGTTCTGCAGCACCACAGTTTGCCGACAGGTTGCTTTATGGGCAAACAACGGTCCTGGAGGCTGCACGCATCTGCGCATGACCCAATGTATTACCGCGCCCGCACAAATGCGCAGAAAGCAAAAACCCAAAGCCTTCCAAGACTCTGGGGCGCCAACGCTTCCTCGTTGGACCGTGCAAAGCGATGCAAAGCTCTGAACCTGTGCCGCGCAACCTGCACGTGGTATCTTCGCACATCGCCCTGCGTGTGTTTTGCCCACACAAGAGCGCAGAACTAGTCGCGCGCCGACGCGCACAAGGCTCTAAGCGTCAATGCGTCACCGTCGAGCCGCCTGACCCTTCCCAACCCGCTGACGCAACCCGTTACGCAAATCCGATTCCTGGTCACGCGACCTAAGCGTTCGCCAAGGAAAATAGGACGCCCGCGACCTGAGTCGATGATGAATCCACCACGGGCCGAAGAGACTCTTTCTCCTTCGACACGGCGGTGATCGACGTGGGGACCCGACCACGCTCATCCGAGGCCGCGACGGGTCCGTAAGACTTGAACCAAACATCACTGTGTGCATGTATGTATGTATGTAGTGTATGTATGTCTGTAATGTAATGTAATGTAATGTGATGTGATGTAATGTAATGTAATGTATGTATGTATGTATGTATGTGTGCATTCTTCTCATGTGTGATGACCTGGTCGCAGTTCGTTGCTTGAGATAGCACATCTTCCCAGTGCATCTGAGGTCCATCGTGCATGTCATCTAATGACTCGTGACAAACTCTCGGTCTGGGGAAAGATGTCAAGAGTCGTTCACCTAATATGTATGTATGTATGTATGTATGTATGTCTCTATGTATGTATGTATGTATGTATGTATGTATGTATGTATGTATGTATGTATGTATGTATGTATGTACGTGTGTATGTATGTTTCTTTGTTTGTTTGTTTGTTTATTTGTTAGTTTGTTTCTTGTATCTGTCTCTATGTATGTATGTGTGTCCCGCGTGGCCCTGCACGTATACTCCAACAACACAAAAATACAACATGGAACGCCACAGCCCTTCCAACATTCTACAACACCCACGCTTCAACTGCCACCGGCAAACTCTGGCGAGCGCGCTTGCGCCTACGCTCCTATGTTGCGCAGCACCGCGATTTGCCGACAGGTTGCTTTATGGGCAAGCAACGGGGCGCCACGCTTCCTCTTTGGACCGTGCAAAGCGAGGCAAAGCTCTGAACCTGTGCCGCGCAACCTGCAAGCGGGCGTGTGTTGTGCCTACAGAGCGCAGAACTAGTAGCGCCCCAACGCGCATACGACTCTAAGCGTCAATGCATCACCGTCGAACCGCCTGACCCTTCCAAACCCGCTGACGCAGCCCGTTACACAAATCCCATTCCTGGTCACGCCAGCTGATCTAGCGCCGAAGCTCGATCAAAAAAGAATGAGCCCGCCAAGCTAGTTAGGCAACGCGCAACTTCAAAAGCCTCCGAGTCGAACATGTATATGTTCGCGCATAGTCCCGTGCATGGACACGCCCGCGAAAGTGTGCAGAATGAAACACCCAAAGCCTGCCAAGACTCTAACGCTCCCAAAGATCCCCGTTGTGCCGTGTCAGACGATCCCAAGCTCTGATCCCGTGCCGCGCAACCTACAACACCGGCAGATAAGCGAGCACCACACCTCCAACAAAAAGGCAACCAACGAAAAAAAGCTGCACGCCCCAAAACTTCCAAGACTCCAAAAATTGGTTGCCTCACCATTAGTAACAAAACACCTAACTGGCAGTTGTCGCTTCCGCGGCCGATGAAGCGCTATCGGCCACCAAAGCATCGCCGAAAGCACTACGACCCACAGCCCAGCAAACGCAGGGCAAACATATATGCGTTGACACACGCGCGCGCACTATATTTTTACGCGGCCCTACGTGTAAATTCCAACTACACAAGAATACAACATGGAACGCCACAACGCTTCCAAGACCTCACAGCACCGACACTTCCACCGCCACCGGCAAACTCTGGCATGCACGCTGGCGCAAGCTCACGGGCGGCTACTATCCCGTGTTCTGCAGCACCAGTTTGCCGACAGGTTGCTTTATGGGCAAACAACGGTCCTGGAGGCATATATGTGCACGCATCTGCGCATGACCCAATCTGTTACCGCGCCCGCACAAATGCGCAGAAAGCAAAAGCCCAAAGCCTTCCAAGACTCTGGGGCGCCAACGCTTCCTCGTTGGACCGTGCAAAGCAATGCAAAGCTCTGAACCTGTGCCGCGCAACCACTTGCAGGCACATCGCCCTGCGTGTGTTTTGCCCACACAAGAGCGCAGAACTAGTCGCGCGCCGACGCGCACAAGACTCTAAGCGTCAATGCGTCACCGTCGAGCCGCCTGACCCTTCCAAACCCGCTGACGCAACCCGTGACGCAACTCCGATTCCAGGTCACGCGACCTAAGCGTTCGCCAAGGAAAATAGGACGCCCGCGACCTGAGTCGATGATGAATCCACTTCGGGCCGAAGAGACTCTTTCTCCTTCGACACGGCGGTGATCGACGTGGGGACCCGGCGACGCTCATCCGAGGCCGCGACGGGTCCGTAAGACTTGAACCAAACATCACTGTGTACATGTATGTACGTATGTAATGTATGTATGTCCGTAATGTAGTCTAATCTAATGTAATGTAATGTAATGTAATGTATGTATGTATGTATGCATTCATGTACTGTATGCATTGTATGCAATGTATATAATGCAGCTTAATGCAATGTAATAGTAGTCATGTACGTCATGTAATGTAACACAAGGTAAGGTAAAGCAAGGTAATGTATGTAGTGTCATGCATGTATATGTTTGTATATAAGTCAAGTAAATTAACGTTACGTAATATAATGTATGTATGTAGGTACGTATGTATGCGTTGTATGTATGTTATTTTCTGTTGTGCTTTGTTATGATTTGTATGTATGTATCGGCCTGACAAAAAAACGAGCATTCCCCCCACCAACAACAACTGTTTTTTAAAACCATGTCCAAATCCCAAGTACTCTGTCCAAAACGCAGTGGTTGGGACCCGGGTGCTGGTAGAGTCGCGAGCATTGCTCATTGCCGATACCCAGGTTTCTCAGCCTAGCAAAAGCGACGGCTCCACAGAAGGCAGCCCCCCACAAAAAGGTGATCATCCCCCCATCAATGTGTTGCAATCCAAGGTTTTGTCTTTCCATGTTAATCCTGGGTTCCCTATTTTGTCATTTGCTCTTTTGCAGGAAGTGGACCTCGAACTTCATAACGATTCGACAAATCACTCCATTCTTGCGCCAGATGGTCGCGGTTTTCCTTGTTGTGGTTTCCTGCTGCGGAATCCTCGGCTTGAATCGAGCGCAACTCTCAGCTTCTCCTCGGAAGCTTTCTTGGAGGGCACCCCTGTTTTGGACACATTGTCTCAAGGGTTTTTTCAGGTACGGGTTTTAGAGGTATGGAGGTGAGATTTACCACTTATATAAGGGGTATATACTGCCTAACAAGCTTGTAGTGGTGGTATATCTGCGCATCCCTACCTCCAAAACCCATACCTGAAAATGCCCTCTTTTGGACACATTGTGAGATAAGCGTTGGAGCTGCACTGGCCGTTGAAGGCTTCTACCCGGTTCTTGGATGCCGGGAAAAAAACCGTTCAGCTGTAGTCCTTCCACTGCTTCTGATATCCCCACTGCTTGTTGTAGTCCTTGTACTCCTGCGTGGTCCAAGATTGTCTCTTCTTGACGTAATCCTGGTATCTCTCAGAGCTGCGTTTGCTGGTTGCAGATCTGCTGCGGATGTAAACCATGAGAGGACTGTGGGAGTCGGAGTCCTGCGAGCCGTTCATGAACATTTCATTGTTCACGTGCTTGTAGCGCTCTGCTGAGACCTGGTAATCGAAAATGGCCTTGTTCGGATGCCTAGACAATCCAACGGCGCACGAAGGACAACTTTTCGCACAAACGGCATCATCTAACCACTTCGCTCCAAATCGCATCATTTTCGCGGCAGCACGCATCATTTTCGCGGCAACACGCATCATTTTTCGCGGCAAAACACATCATTTGCAACAGACGGCATCGGACGGCGTCGTGTGTAGAAACGGTTTGCAAAGCACACCATCGGATTGTCTAGGTGGTTCCGCATGAATTCCAGTTGTTCATCATCCATATTGTTCACCTAGACAATCCAACGGCGCACGAAGGACAACTTTTCGCACAAACGGCATCATCTAACCACTTCGCTCCAAATCGCATCATTTTCGCGGCAGCACGCATCATTTTCGCGGCAACACGCATCATTTTTCGCGGCAAAACACATCATTTGCAACAGACGGCATCGGACGGCGTCGTGTGTAGAAACGGTTTGCAAAGCACACCATCGGATTGTCTAGGCATCTCGATCTTCCGGAAGTCCTGCTGGATGTTCGTTTTGCCCCATCCAAATACGATAGTCATCATCACATCTGGGAATGTTCGATCAAAACCTGATCCGCATTTCATGTACAGGTGATGACGGACAATGGATTTCAGGGTGCACGAAGTCTCCACTGTATACTCCATTCTGGGCACGAGTGGCAAATTCTTCGTCGCATTCCACAATCTCTGATATGCTCTCATGAGGATGTTCACGAGACCGTTGGTTGAATTGTAGACATGCTGGAGTTTGCTGTAGGTGTTCGCCGATTTGTTGGCGTCTCCGGTGATCGCATCGCATCGGTACAAGGTCACGAGCGGCATGATTTCGTTCTGAAGATCTTCTTTTGCTGCTCCATGACTAAGTGAAGGATGGATGTGGAAAACTCCAATGGTCGCGAATGGCAAGTCTGCCCTCGTGATATGGCGGTCGTCATACTCGTAGTATGATTTGTCGGATGATTTCGGGATCATGCCACGAAACTCATCAGTCTGCTCGATGTGGAGAATGCCTCGGCCATGTCCTTGGACAATGGTGCGTGCTGGCAATCTCGATCCAATGTGCTTCTTGGATTCGGTAAACATGGATGTTCCTGTGGTTGCCAAGCAATCCGAGGTCGGAATTTCGTATTCGGGATCAGTGCCATCTTCTTTTGTTCCGAAGAAACATCTGAACATTCCGAATGTGGTTCCCCAATTCTGGCTCCTGGTGGAAATGTGTCTTGCCAGAAGTTCCACTCTTGCAGAGGGTCCGCCGCGGACAAAGCATGCGATCGGTCTGGATGACCATTGCTTGATTACAATGCCCTTGTAACCGTATCGGATGAACGTTTTGATGAGCTCCCTGGATGTCTCATCATTCGGACTGAAGAATGCGTCTGCCTCATTCAGGCATAATATGTGTGCACTATTCTGCATCATCATCTTGACGATCGGTCGGTCCTTCATCGGCATGTTGTACACCTCCCTGTTGTCCAACTTTGGATTCCTTGTGAGGTTTCCATGGTTCAGGGTAAGGATGTTGATCCCTATGGATGAGGTGAACTCATGCATGTTGAGATAGTCCACGGAAGGACGATCAGTCGGCTGCATCAGCGATCCCAGGATATCGGCATAGGCTCGGATGATTTTCGGGTCATCTTGTGACCTTAGCTTCCTCAGTCCAAGCAGCAATCATTTTTGCCCTCGGAACCAACCTGAAAATCCTTCCGAAGTCGTCCCATGATTTCCTTCTCGAACACGTCATCCCCCGTCATAAGAAGATCATCTACATGAAGAGATAGGGCTCCATGAACTTGTCGATTCTTAGCATTGTTACCAGAAACAGGATCCATTAGGTAATCAACTGCTCCTTCTAGATCGAAAGTTGTGGATGATTTCTTCTCACTCACCAATGCGGGCTTCGGAAGCTGCTTGCCGTAGTACACGTGTGTACAACGGTCTGCCCGGGTTGGCACTAGTCCGTATGACCGGAGTGCCGAATCAAGGATGTTCCACCATCGACGTGGTGCGTCACTCAGCCCGTATGCAGGCTTCTTCATGCGCGCTCCAATGTGGGGTGGATATCCCGTTTCAGGAGGTATCTGACAAATGATGTCACGAGACTGGTCATCTGCTCGCCTTGGAGAAATGCTGTCTTCAAATCCATGTGGAATATATTCCAGCCTTTATTTGAGGCTGCTTGGATTGCAAGGCGGAAACCACTCCTGGATGCAGCAGGACTGTCTGTCTGCTGATCATTCTTCTGCTTGTCTTGGAAGCCTCGAGACCCAGCGTCCAGCGAGCCTTGGTCTTCAAGAAGTTACCATCCTTGTCTCGCTTCAGGGTTAGGACCCATCGACCGGTGACCCAGTTCCTGACCTGAATCTTGCGTGTATCGACTAAGTCGAACACTTCATTGTCAAGCCATGATTTGCACTCAAGCTGCTTAGCTTCAAGGAATGGCCGCGGACAAGCTCTGATTTCCGTGGCTGTAGCTTCCTTCCGCTTCTTGCCAATGAGTGCGGATGTGGATGAAGCCTTCAAGGATTCTTGCTTGGATGAATACAGAACTAGGAGTGCACGGTCATCGTCGGTCATGTTCTTGCATAGCTGGTCAACATGATTCTGATCTGTGTGTTTCTGATGAGAGAATCCGCATCGGGGCGATGGACTGAAGGTCCCTTTCACACGTCCAAGAAGGACAGGGTTGCCTTCGATATCTCTCGGAACCGTAAAGGATCCGGTGTTCGCACAGATCTTCTGGTCGGCTGTCATGAGTGACCAATGCGCTTCATCTAGAACGAGATCAGCTTGGTGATCATCGTAGGATCTGGTCCTCTGAGAGTCTTCTGCATCTCCATCTTCCTGGTCAGTGTATCTCATGGTTCTTTCTGAACTTCCAGTGCCGGATGAGGTTGGAACATGAGGAATCAGCTCTTCCTCACTTTCATATTGAACCGGCAAATTGGCTGGATTGTTCGGATTATAATTGGATGAAGATGCAGGATCATGTCTGGGAGAATGCTCAGGTGACTCATCATTGTCATCTGGCTTCTTCTTCTTCTTCCCAGTCTTCTGCTTCTTTGACGGACTGCCGGTTGTTTCTTCTTGCACAAGTGTCGGCAGTTCAAGATCTTCATCTTGTTCCTCTGCTTCGGGATTTGTAAGAATCGCAGGTGGTGAAGGTACCATGACAGTCGGAAGAATTGGCTGAGATGATTGCGACTGTGACGGCAAAGAGACATCACCCCCCAGTCGATTGAGTCCACTTGAGGATGAAATGGACTGTTTTTGCCGTTTAAGCGCTGCATCTCCTCCGCCAGGCTTGTCGTGTGGCGGCAGTGGAGGATCCACTGGACTGTCTGGCAACACACTGCGTGGTGCTGGCGGCATGGGATGATCAGGCTGATGTGGAGGATCCGGAGGAGGATCTGACATGCTCTCGTCCGGAGGTGTTGGAGGTCTTGGATCAGGCATGGGATGGTCCGGTTGATCAGGTGGTGGCTGTGTGTCAGGTTGCTGAGGCGCATCCGTGGGATCCCATGGATCCGTCTCGATGGGCATCGGCCTGATGGCCGGCGCATCGGTGAACGACTCATGAACGGATGAAAACATCACAGCATGCCACGTCTTCGGATCATACTTCTCCCAATTGCATTTTGATGCAGGCAAGACCCAAATTCTATTCAGCTGATCAGGCTGCCAGAAGGATATGATTGCATCGTCCGGAGGTGACGTAATAGGCATATTGATGCCAATGGTGTGGACGTATGCAGTGCATGCATCATACTGAGTGGATGAGATGCACAGTTGTCTCAACTTCTTGCAGCCGTTCCACATGTTCTGACATCGCCAGTCATTAGGATCTTGCTTGAAGATATCAATTTCAGTCCCAGGTGGGTACTGCTTCATCGTCTTCTGGAATTTCTGAACTAGCGGATCTTGAATGACTAATGGTTGAACGTCCTTGTTGAACGGCAGGTCTTGGATTCTGACTGCAAGACTGCTGCTGGTCATGTTGAACTCCTTGTCAATGGCTTCCATCTCCTTTCTCAGGATATCAACCTGCTTGATGGTGAATGGTTCAAAAAGGTCCTCCAAGAGGTACACCTCGTTGTCACGCGGTTTCACCTGCAAGTGTCGTAAGATGATGTGCGCAAGGTCCTGACAGAACTGGTAAGGATACACCTGTGCCAGTTTGGTTCTGCTTCCGAAGGAACCAGCGTTTCCCTCTAGGGGTTGGTGTTCATGCTTTACTGAGCTGGAAAAGTTTTTACACCTTCTGAAGATCGGTCTCATAACCTCGGAAGGTAAGCAGTGCATCAAGCTCGTGGGCTTGAGACTTCTGAGCCCGGATTCAGGATCTTTTAGTCCGTATGCACAGAAATGGAAATCTCCCCACCCAGGTCACGGATGGGTCTGAAAACAATTGCTGCATGCATTTCAGATACCATATCCTGCATATCTGAGGATTTTCGATAATGAAGTATCTTCTGTGCTTCAACTGGCAACGCGCAATGGATGCCACAAATTCAACCATGGGAAGGTAGCGTTTCCGCTTTTCCCCCACCTTTTGCTGGTCTTGCTGGATGTTCTGCATATTTGACCATGGTCCGCAGACTGGTGCTTGTTCCCTGATGATCTCCATGACCATGTGTCGTCCCTTGGATGTCATTACATCGAATCCTGTGCGGATGTCCACGGGAGTCCCAACCTTAAGACCTGACAGTGCACAGCATTGACTGAATCTGGCACTTTCTGCAAAGATCTCGAGAACGTGGATCTTTCCCTTACGTACACAGTTCCAATGTGCTTGTTCAGGAATAGATGTGAGGTCCTCGACGAACATGTTCTCTGCTGGATGAGGTCTGCAGGTTTTGGAGTTGTTGTTTTCCGCGATACGTGCATCGTTCTCCTCGAGGACCCAGAACGTCTCTTCGTCGTTGTTTGACATGAATCCTTCAAGTCCTTCTTCATCCTCAACCCAGAAGCCTTCTTCTCCTTCGTATTCACCTTGTTCGATGATGAAGAATGTGTTGCTTCGGCTGCCTCCTTGAGGTCGGATGGATGGATCTTGGATCGATGTCCTCGAAGTGATGAAGAGTTCATGGTAGCGTGTCTTCAGCATCTCATAGGAATAATTCTCGAGTGAGATGTTCCTAAATGACATTGCACTTGTGAGTCGTTCTCTTTGTTGATCTGACAACTCACTTGGTATAATGAAAAACTGTGCAATGAGATTATCCCCGAAGGGAAATGCGTCCCGCTGTCTGTCCTGCATTCCTTGGATATATTGTCTGAGGACTGTAGGATCGTCCTCATTTAGCAGGGCTGGAGGCGGTGCTCGAGCACCGGCTGCTTGCTGATGTCGAGCAATTGTTCTCGCGTTTGCGTCCTGTACGGACTGTCGGAATGATGGAGACTGTGCCGTAAAGATTGGCATCAAGTCCATCCATGCTGCCTTCAATCTCATGAGAAGGATCTCGAATTTTGAGGTAAAAATGAGGAACTCTTGGTTCTGCCTTCTGTGGTTGAAGAAACTGAGGAGTCTGTACAGATACACGTTGATCGCACCTTTCAAAAAGTACTTCTTCAGCGTGTTCTTGAAATAGTTGACTCCTTCATCAGGATCTTGCAAAAGGTCATTTTGGAGGACGGCCTTGTACATGTAAGCATCTCCAGTGAGTCTGCTCTTAAGCAATGGACCTCGCTTGGCTGCTTCTACTGTGGTGATTGTCACCCAGTCGTCCACGAGTTCTTCATACCTGAACCAGCTGACTTTTCCGTCGTACGATGGCGGCTGCTTGGCGGTCATCGATAAATTAAGTGTTTCCTCCGTGTAGCTCGGCTTTGCCGAACTTGTGTAGGCTTCCATGAAACCTTCTCCATCTGATGACATCTTCCCTTGGATCTCTGCGGAAATCCCGCTCCGCTACCACAAATTGAGGCCCACTGCCCCAGGTGCCTATCCCCGGAGGGAACTGGAACCCTGTGGTAGTTGAGGTCGTTGTTGGTCCCTGAATCTATTCCGGAGAGAGTCCAGTATGCCTACAATGGATGATTGGAGGATGGATTGTCCCTGGTGGATTGTCTGATGGATAATCCTGTAAGCGGCCTGCAATGGCTCTTTTGTCCTCACGCTCGAATGGTCGTGATTATGCAAAAGGGGCCTTGAGCCAAATGTTGCGGGAGATCAATCTGTGCGAAAACAACACACCCCCCCCCCACAGAAAAAAAAAAGAAGTGGATTGGCGCATTCCCGATTCTCGCTCGCGAACGCCGCACCGGAGAATCAAGAATGCGCCCATCCAACTGAGGGGGTCTCCCCCCCCCCCCAAGAAAAAAAAGAAGAAGTGGATTGGCGCATTCCCGATTCTCGCTCGCGAACGCCGCACCGGAGAATCAAGAATGCGCCCATCCAGCTGAAGGGGTCTCCCCCCCCCCCCCACAGAAACAAAAAGTGGATTGGCGCCATCCAACTGAGGGGGTCTCCCCCCCCCCAAGAAAAAACAAAGAAGTGGATTGGCGCATTCCCGATTCTCGCTCGCGAACGCCGCGCCGGAGAATCAAGAATGCGCCCACCCAGCTGAAAGGGTCCCCCCCCCCCCAAGAAAAAAAACAGAAGTGGATTGGCGCATTCCCGATTCTCGCTCGCGAACGCCGCACCGGAGAATCAAGAATGCGCCCATCCAGCTGAAGGGGTCTCCCCCCCCCCCCCACAGAAAACAAAAAAAGTGGATGGGCGCCATCCAACTGAGGGGTCTCCCCCCCCCCCCCAAAAAAACAAAGAAGTGGAATTTGGGCGCATTCCTCCCAGATTCCTTTGCTCGCGAACTACGCCGCACCGGTCCACCCCCAGCTGCGCCATCCTGCTGAAAGGGTCCCCCCCCCAAGAAAAAACAAAGAAGTGGATTGGCGCATTCCCGATTCTCGCTCGCGAACGCCGCACCGGAGAATCAAGAATGCGCCCATCCAGCTGAAAGGGTCCCCCCCCCCAACAGGAAAAAAAAAGAGTGGATTGGCGCATTCCCGATTCTCGCTCGCGAACGCCGCACCGGAGAATCAAGAATGCGCCCATCCAACTGAGGGGGTCTCCCCCCCCCCCCCAAGAAAAAAAGAAGAAGTGGATTGGCGCATTCCCGATTCTCGCTCGCGAACGCCGCACCGGAGAATCAAGAATTCGTTCATTTAATTGAAGGGGTCGGCGGCACTGGGCGGCAGCCCTTAAATTACATTACATTACATTACATTACATTACATTACATTACATTACATTACATTACATTACATTACATTACATTACATTACATTACATTACATTACATTACATTACATACATACGTACATACATACATTACATACATACATGCATTACATTCATTCATTCATTCATTCATTCATTCATTCATTCATACATACATACATACATTACATACATACATACATACATACATACATACATACATACATACATACATTACATACATACATACATTACGTACATACATAATACATTACATACATACATACATACATACATACATACATACATACATACATACATACATACATACATACATACATACATACATACATACATACATACATACATACATACATACATACATACTTTACATACATACATACATACATACATACATACATACATACATACATACATACATACATACATTACATTACATTACATATACATACATTACATACATTACATACATACATACATTACATTACATACATACATACATACATACATACATACATACATACATACATACATACATACATACATACATACATACATACATACATACATACATACATACATAACATTACATACATACATACATACATACATACATACATACATACATACATACATACCTTACATACATACATACATACATACATACATACATTACATACATACATACATACATACATACATACATACATACATACATACATACATACATACATACATACATACATTACATACATACATACATACATACATACATGCATACATACATACTTATGTACATGCATGCATACATACGAGAGAGGGAGATTGGGAAGAGAGAGGCTTGGGGGGATGGGGAGGATGGGAGCAGAGGGAGGGAGAGCACACAAGGGAGACAAGGAAGAGAGGAAGAAGGAGAAAAGGGAGAGGACAATGTCGGCGGACTGAGCCGGAGGCTCTAAAGTTGTCTTTTTGAGGGGGGGGAATAGATTGAATAGATGCTTCCGTGCAGGGCGGTCAAGCAAGACTACCCAAGCGATGAGGCAGCAAAGAAGAACGAAAGCAAGTCCGGCCGCAGCAATATTTTGTGTAGTAACGTTAGGAGGTGTTGGCATACTAATCATGTCGGCACTTTTCATGGATACTGTTCAACTGGCTCTTCCACAATAAGATCTCTCGCCCGTCCGAGAGAAAGGATGCCACCCAACATTACCCTCCCCCAGGCGATGCCATGGAAGCTCCCAGGAGGTTCTTGGAAGACTTGATTCCATTCACCAAGGCCTTCTGAAAGCTTCCGGCAATTCGGGGGGGCTACCTTTTGTCACACCCCTTTGTTTTGGTCCCAACCCCCCACCCCCCCCCAAAAAAAAAGAAGAAAAAAGTGGTTTTCCTTCTGCTTTCCCTTCCCCCCCAAAAAAAAAACAAAATGTGGTTTTCCTTATGCTTTCCCTCCCCCCCCCCCAAAAAAAATGGTGGTTTTCCTTCTGCTTCCCCCCCCCCCCCCAAATGGCGGTTTTCCTTTTGCTTTCCCTTTAAACCGACCAAACAACATGTGTTACGTCAAACAAACCCTCGCTGCGCGTGTCATGGGATCTGAAAGGCCCGTGGCAGCGTCGCGCACCGGGCCCATGGAACTGGCCAAAGGACTCTCAGAGGCGCCTAAAGGCACCGTTCAAGGGATGCCATGAGCGACGACCCCAAATCCGTACACCCAAAGTCAACCCAACCCTACTGCATGTAGGGCGAACCTCTCCTCTTCTCTATGGCAAGGGACTAATGAGAATTGGAATGAACCCTTGCAAAACCAATCCAAGCGGTGGTTTCCGAAATGGGTGTGGCTCAAAATTAAACAGGAGGGGCAGACCGCAGGTTTTGGTCCATGTTTCCACTTACCAGAGCAACCCATTTTGGTACCGGTTTTTTGAGCCACAGCCATATGGGAGTGAATCCTTGCTTGGGGTCTCCGTAAAGAATCATCCGTCAGCCTTCGCACATCATCGGCTCGCCGCTCGCCTGCTTTGGCGGGGACGTGGGCGAGCGCGGGCTCTGCTGGGACCACCGCGACGGGCTCTGCGCGGGCCTCACCGCTTTTGCGCGGTGGTGAGAGAGAGAGAGAGAGAGAGAGAGAGAAATGCGATGCCAGCGCAAGGGGGACAACCGCCTGCCTGGAGTCTCCATGACCCGAATCAAAAACAGGACCACGACCCCACTACTTAGGGTAATAACACCATTTTTTTCAGGGTCATGGGAGACTCCAGGTGTCCGTCTGGGCTGTCCAACCTGATGCCCTGCTTTAAGAGCTTTCAACTTTTAGTGGTTTAGTGGTAGAAACCACTAAACCCGAACAACATCTAAGGAACCGGATGGCTGGAAACCAACGTTGGTTTGAACGCCCCGCTTTTTCCCCTGGAAGCTTTGGAGACGCAAAAAGGGCCACTCGTTTTTTGATTTGGCCCCAAGGCACGCCAAACAAATCAAAAGACTTGGTGACTCTGAGTAAACCTTAGGGGGCAGCAAAAACAAATACATGGCTATGGAAAATGGACCTCTGGTGGGGCTGATTCTCATCTGTTTTTGGCAGGGATACGTTGAGGGATGGGGGGGGGGCGCAATTCAAGGGAGTTGTAGAGGAAACAAACTACCTGGATCCTAAAAAAAACAACTAAAAAATTGATTAAGTCGATTGCTTTATGGGTAGTTTGAGGGTCCAGGTGCTAGTCTACCTCTATGACAAAATATCTGATGGTTTCAAAGTACCCCACAACCCCATTCCAATGATTTAGGCGATACTCATCAAGTCTTCCCAATGGGAACCCGCCCCCTAGCCTCACTTCGTGGTTGCCCCCCCCATGTGTATTTTGGATTTCCCACTAAAACGGCAACCAAACCGACTAGAAAGTGACTAGAGTCCGAGTTCCGGAACTCAGGAGTGGATGGGCCCCCAAAAAAATCGCAACCAAACCGTTGTTTTTCTCGGGTTCAATCCATCGCACCAGCAAGCAAAGTCCGAGATCCGGAACTCGTGGGCTACTCACTTCCCGAGAGGATGGCTCAAAAAAAGTCTAAACTTCTTTACCACTAAAATGGTCTCTCCAAAAGGTTTAAAGTCCATGGACTCAGGGAATAAGGGGTGGAACTCATGGACACAATCTGCTTTGAAGGCCAAGGCTCTCAGCCATGGTGCGCAGCAGTTGCTGCAGCCTCGGGTTCCCCGTTTCACCAGCCTAGCCTTGACCTCACCGGAGAGAAAAAGCCACCAAATACGTGTGCTGTCTTTTAGTTGGCGAACCCCTTTCCAGTGGTGTTTTTCAAGGGAAACCGAAGGGGAAAGGCGGCTCGTCAGTATGTTTTTGAGTTGGCATGGTTTAAAGGGAAGCCAAACGGAAACCTTTGCCATTTTGGGGGGTCCCCACCAAAAAAAAGACGCGAGTTGGCCCCATATCACAGGATTCTGGTTTCTCAAATCTGGGTTGATAGACTTGCTGGTTCTCAGGAAGTCAACACAGGTTATTGGGAATGAACCAAACGGGGATCCCCTTAAAGGGAAGCACAAGGGATGGTTCAGTTCGAGGTCTCTCCCTCATTCACTGCCGGATCGAAACAAACATGGAACCTGCAAGGGACCCAAGACAACTTTAACTTTGATCTAACCCCGGTTGGTGAGGGCAAATGGGTTTGTGATTGAAGTAACCTTTTTGGTGTGGCGAAAAAGGGCTCCTCCCAACGGACCACCAGCTGGAAATGTTGACCAAACCTCAATGTGGCTGCTGTAACGACCCCCCCGCACAAAGTTTAGTGTTCAGCTTGTTGTGGCTCCAATACGGAAAATCCGAACAAAGTGTCAACCGCAAAGTTTACTAAAGACCAAAGATCCGTGACCAAATAGCCATAAACTCATTTACATCGAGCTTTGGGTCCACTGATGGACAGAAACACAGGGCGCCTGTTGGGATGAATGAAGCCCTATGAATATTGGGACAAAGCGCCAACCCCGGGATTCAAACCGCCATGGAAGCAATGAAAGCGAAAATACCACCACCACTGCTCACGCAGCAATCGTCATCTTCCAAATTGGGTCAACCTTGGCCTTTCTTAACTCGGTTGCTTTCTGCGAAGCCCTGCTAAAAGTGTTTAACTTTTAGTGGTTTAGGTCCGGGAAAACCCAAATTCGTTGGCAAAAAGTTCTCAAGTCCTAACAGCCCTTGGCAAAACTCGCACCAAAGTTAAGGGAATCGGTTGCAGCCTCCAAAGTGTGGGCTTGAAGATGGGACTGGACCCATGGACCGAGTCCCGAATCGCTGGAAGCCGATCGGCTCGGCACGAACCGCCCCGAAAACGACTCGCTTTCAGGTCTGTGAAGCTCCATGGCTTTCCATGCCTGGAGTCTCCTTCTGACCCTTTAAATAAAAATAGGTCCATGACCAACCATTACAGTATTTAGGGCAATGACCAACCATTTTTGATTCGGGTCAGAAGGAGACTCCATGGCTTTGCTTTTCTGGGCACCTCTGGGTCTCAAAAAGAAATGGACGCGCGCGGCCCCCGCGGCCACGAACGTGTAGACCTTGACCCCCTTTGGGTGCTGTTGTTTACTGTGTACTTTGGCGAGCTTGTATTTGTTGTTTATTATCTATGTTCAACTGTTCATTGTTGTTATTTTTCGGACGTGGGGGGGGGGGCAAGGCTAGGCAAGGGATAGATTTTGTGAAAAAGAGAGGATCCCAAAACAGGCTAATACTATACATGACTTTATCGCCTTCACGTACATGACGTCTTGTGTTGGGATCATTGATCTGTGGTATATATGGATGTGTTGTATATCTTCACTTCTGGACAACAAATCAACATCTAAGATAGTGTTGTCTTAAACATTACAGATTACCCTAGTATGTATTTCATTTTGATTGATTAAAGCGTTCATGCTTTTATTAACCGCACCTGTCGCATCTGGTACACTTATTTTAATGTTGGTTGGTATTCATTCTAATACACTTTGTTGGATCCAATATTTGGAGGCTACCCTATATTCTAGGATTGTTCATGTTGGTTTTTGTGGCACCCACCTGTTTTCATAATTCCTGCATTAGTCGTCATGTCCATAATATGTTCTGGGATTTTAAAGTTGAACATCTTTGCCAAGAAATCAATGATCTTTGCCATGTCATCTATATCACTTCTTTAAAGTCTTGTTTAGGAACATCATACGTATGCCGTAGGGGTAGAACGCGGTACAAGAGCTTATTATTTGTAGGAAACATAGAATCTTTAGCGTTTCCAAAGCAAGCCATGGACTCCCCCGTAGCTCGCTGTAACTAGTAACCGGATGGAGTCTCTCTTGATCTTATAGGTCAACTACCTGTTCATGGCGCCCTTCATGCTAGCTTCACTCGCTCGATCAAGAGTCGCTGAAGAGTGGCCTGGACCATCCCGACGAAAAGCGGAACGGCATAGCTTACCTAGGTCCTCCAGTAGAGAGGTTAGCATAAGGGTACCCTTTTTTTTCTGTAGTCTATTTTAGTAGGGGAACCCTCCCCCAAAAAAGTGTAAAAGGGCACTACTGTGGGACTTTGTTACAAAAAGATGCATGACCTGGATCAAGACCCCGCCGAAACTCATCCCTTTGTTTGACGCTGCATTCTTTCTCTGGGATCTTTGTGTTGGGTGTGGAAATGCCCAGCGGCACATAGTGATGGGACAAAGAGAGAGAGAGAGAGAGAGAGAGAGAGAGAGAGAGAGAGAGAGAGTGATCATGTCCTCATGCTAATTCTCTTTTACACGGCATAGCCTAGAGAATTCGACGGTAAGGGACATAATCTTTCTCTTTCCTCATACCTTCGCTCTTCTCTAATCTTTGGAAGGCATGAGAAATAGAAAAAGAGTTGACCAAGATCCAGGTTCATCCACTGTATTACTGTTTACCTGTCTCTTCATGGACCCTTTAGTCCCATCTGGCACGCCATGGCGCAAGCACAAATCAGACAAACAGCCTAGGAGGCAAACCAACAGAAACAGGCCTTGTTGGTTGGTGTGGCTGAAAAATAGAGGGTGCTTCCTGGTTTACCCGGTGGTTCAATCATCTAGATGGACGAAATCCACTTCGCACGACTTTGAAACCACGGCTGAAACCATAACGTTCGTTGGTATTTACGTTGGGGAATCGAATCATAGCGTTTCTTGGGTGGTGCGTTGCATAGATTTCGTCCATCCACAGCTATGACAGGGACACAGACAGCTGCACAAGCTCACCAACTCCGCCAAATCGATCTCCATCAGGCTTGTGGGGAATGGAATCCACTTCTGCGATACAACCAAAAAGGGCTTCCCAAAGACTAACACCCCATATACAGGGGGAGATTCTAACTTGTATCACAGAAGTGGTTGGAGAAACCCCGAGTGATCCCTTGTATCACAGACGTGGGACTAAACCCCTTGATTCCACCCTGATCTCCATCGATCCGAGCTCCAGGCTCCTGGAGGCTCCGCAGATCCAAGCGCTCTTGCTGCCCCCGCTGCAAGATCTCCTCGGCCGGACCGCTGAAGCGGCCAGCGGCATTTCTCGGTGGCTGCAACGACCCCCCCTACAAAAAGTGTGTCTCACTTTTTCGGGGTTTCGTGGAAAAAACAACACTCCAAAATATGTCCCAATAAGTTAAAGTCTAAAAATCCAACACAATAGCAGCCAAGGCATTAGCCTGGTGAAAATTGTCCCGCTGAACGGCCACTTCTTTCACCATGGCCACTGGTTTAAAGTCGCCAGACCTACGAACCACTTACGATGCCCCTTTAAGGTAACCCCGCTTCGGCGGTTTGGAGCGAGCTAAGTTTCGCGGGATGGTTGGGAAGTGGTTCAATCCAGGTTCAAATCCAAATCCAAACCAGGCTCCAAGCCACCTAGAGGGAAGCTGCCATTGGGTGAGTCTTATAACATTTGTTCAGGGAAAAAAACGATGCTGGTGCTTTTGTAGTTTCTTCAAACACAAAAAACAGGGCTCACAAAAGAGGAGCCTCTCAACTTAGGACACATAGTTTGGCCATGGGAAAAAATAGACACAAACGTCAAGGCCAAACAAACAAAAACGAATCCTTTAACAACTGTTTCAACAGGCCTCTACATGTACAGGTGAGTTTTAGGTGTATCCAAGATCTTCTAAAGAACCCCTCCGTCTGTCCAATTGCAACTCACCTGACAAACACTGCTTGACCATTCAGCGGAACCCTAAAAGGGAACAGGGCGCCACTGAACTGTGTACCGGTGCGAACTGAGGTCAAAGTGAATTTGGATCCTAATCCTTTCCCTTAGTACACAGAAGGGTTCTTCATGGGGCGTGGGTTTTTGAAACAATGGGATTTAAATGGTAGTTGTTCTTATGTTGCTTTGAATCCTTTCCCTTGGTATAATGCCGTGGATGGACGAAATCCATGGCGCACCACCGTTCAGACCCCCTGGTTTCTCATTCGATTCCAAAACGCAAATGCCAACAAACGTTATGGTTTCAACCATGGTTTCAAAGTAGCGCCGCGTTTTGTCCATCCACAGCATGTCATGAAAGGAGGGGATATCTTTTCACGTTCATCTTCCAGAAAAAGAAAGAAAGAGAGAAACAACAAAAACACAAACAGTGCACAACAAAAAACTCCCGACAGACAAGAGTGAGGCTCCTGGGGCCTGTGAAAAGCTTCTCACCAAGCTGCCCTGATCTTAAACTTGTTGTTACAACTACTTGTTTTGCCAACCCCAGTTTGGGTTCAACCAAAGCCCCTGAAACAAGCTGTTTAAACAGCACCTCTTTTTTTGACAACCTCTGGTGTCATGTTGAAGAAACCCCGGGGCTGGTTGTAAACACATTTCTTGCAAAGACTCTGCCCCTGTCGCGCCTGCAAGCGCTGCTGAACCACTTCTGCCGGATCCGCCTGAACAGCCAAGGAAACAGCTTGGACCCGGTTGGGTACGGGAGTTTGACGGTCTGGGAGTTAGCTAAATGGCTGGCAACCCTGGTTGCAATCAACCAAAGCAATCGTTGGGATTGCCCCCGGCTAAGTTTTGATTGTGGCTCATGTGAAAATTGGGAAAAAGCAACAAGTCAAGCCATACACTTGGAAGCCACCCCTTCGTCCTTTGGTTCAGAGTTCCCTTGCTTCCCTATGCCAAACCCGCATCTGCAAGCGGGTCCAGACTTCCAAGCGCCAATGGCAAGAGCCCCTGACGCTTACGTCAAGGGGCGATGGGGCACAGGCAAGTGGTTAGTACCTCAGGGATCCGGATGCATTATACACCTGAACATTGCAACTTGTCAATGGTGGTTTCCCTTTATTCTGCCCAGAGGCTCCTGGGGCTTTCAATGGAAGACCCGACCCCTCCAGTAGACACCCCGGAGGTGGTTGGGGATCTCAAAACCAGGTTGTTTGAAGGCCCTAAATTAATCGGGAGCCTCTGGGTGGTGGAAAAGGCCATGTTTCACATGGTTGCAAAATGTATCTCTTAGGAGCCCCGTACCTGGATCGCCAGTTGCGAATCGAATTGTTCCATGCACTTTCCCATCCGAAAACCAGCCACGGTGACTGAAACAAGCAGCCACTTGGCTAGCTAGGTAAGCCTGGCTACGACTCACCTGGACTTATAGTCGTAAGTGGGATATCTCACCATGGTTACCAACCACTTACTAAGTGCCCTGCCCCTTTATGTAGAGTTCAATTTCATTAAATCCCAATCAAAAAAAACTTGGCTAGCTAGTTAAGCCTGGTTATAACTATATATCTATATATGTATACATATATAATCATATATATATATATATGTATAACTCACTTGGGAGACTTATAGTGGTAGGTGGGTTATCTCACCCTGAAATTCTGCTCGCCACTCACCTGACGTAAGTTTCCCCAACCCCGGGGCCTGGGCTCTCGCCAGCGGCAAGGACCTTTCGGCGTCCGATTTCCCCGACCCTTAGTT
This sequence comes from Effrenium voratum, assembly GCA_963377175.1. NCBI lineage: Eukaryota > Dinophyceae > Suessiales > Symbiodiniaceae > Effrenium > Effrenium voratum. The sequence goes on from CAUJNA010003794.1 coordinate 1,290,050, forward strand.
CAAGCAATACATGGTGGCCTTTCAAACTGGTTGCTACGTCCTTTTGCTCACGGCCGCTTTGTGACTTGGGAAGGATTCCATTACGAAGCTTCCAAGCTCCAAACGAGATTTGCCAAAGCTCTCCGAAACAAAAAAACACGCTCGGGGAGTGGACGGTTTCCAAATTAGGGTCTAGTTGCTTAAGCTTTCCGGAACAAAGAGAAAGGTTTGGGGAGTGGACCTTTCTGTCAACCTCCAAAATAGGTCTTTGTGCCCTTCGCGCTTGCCGGGTATATTCCAGCCTTGGCCTAACTCTGTACACCATGCTTCATAGTTGGTCTACCAACACCAAGGTTGCTCGGAAAAAGCGATCGCAACTTGCCTCCCCCGCCCCCAATATGATGCACACATAGGCTCCATTTTGCCACCTCGTTCATTTAGGGTGTTGCTTTCTTTCGGGTTCTTGGCAACGTATACCCTTCTTGTTCATCGCCACGCCCGCCCACACCGCCCCTCCCCCCGCCCTTGGCATCCCTGCGGCACCGCAGGCCTTTCGGCCGCCGTTTCCTTCCGCTCGCCGTCCACCCGCGGGACATTCGCCGTCGGGGAGCCGCCGGTGTCCGAACCTCTCAGAAAGAGTGGTTAGAATAAGGGTACCAACTTTTCTTTCTGTAGTCTATTTTAAGATCCCTCCCCAAGAAAAGGGTAAAAGGGCAATACTGGGGCACCTAGAATGGACGAAATCTATTTCGCACCACTTTGAAACCATGGTTCAAAACATAACGTTGGTTGGTATTTACAGGGAACCCTCCCCCAAAAAAGGGTAAAAGGGCATTACTAGGGGCCCCAGGAAGGGAGAAACAACGGGCACACTGAGTCCATCTAACCTCCCAGCAACAAAGCCCCGGGAATTGCGCACTGCCATGTTAGTCGGTGGGAGGGTATCTGGTTTAGTAGGTATAAGCAAGTTAGCGGGCCACCCTTGAAGAATTTCAAAGGATAATTGTTGGTGATACCTACAGTGGGGTCACAACACGGGTACACGGGTGTTCGGCCAAGCTAGCAGGTTGTCAGTAACCTGGGCTCCAGTTTTAACCCCGGTGGCCAACCGAACCTCCAAGCAGTCAGGAATCCCCCCGCGTAACCTGAAACTTAGATGGGCCGGATCTCTTCAACAGTGGCAATCAGACATCCATGGCCCGAAACGGGGTCCCCATCAGAGCAATTGCAGTGGATCCCAGTAACTAGTAACCACAATCGATGGATGCGCTAAGTCTTGCAAGTACGTGACAAGGAACTTACCCCCCATTTACCGCAACTTGCCATGGTTTCGAGGGTTGACTGTGCTTGGGTTACTTGCGATTCGTAGGGCATTCATCCAAAAACGCCGAAACGCCGTAGGCAGCCGAAAATCCAAAACGGGTACGTACCACTTGTTGGGCAGAAGGCTAAGGACCCTGGGAAACAGGAAAGGAACTGGGCAAAGGAAACCCAAGGAAACCAACAAAGAACATACAGAGAAAAACAAAGAAAACCACATAAATCCAAAGGGAACCAAAGAAGAACAAAGAAAACCAAAGGACACCACATATAAACAAGGGACACCACAGAACAGCGAAACCAAAACAGAGGAAACCAAAGAGAAACAATGGGAACCCAAAAAAGAAGCCAACTACAAGCAAAGAACACCAAATAAAAACAAAGGGAACCAAATAAGCACAATAAAAAACAATTATATAAAACAAAGGAAACCAAAGAAGCACAACGGAAACCAAAGAAGAACAAATAAAACCAAATAAACGACACCAAAGAATAACAAAGAACACCAAAGAAAAACCAAGAAACCCAAACATAAACAAAGGACACCACATTAAACAAAACAAAGAAAACCAAAGGAACCCAAAGGAACCCAAAAAGATCCACCGGCTTGCGGTACGTTGGATCTGAGCCACAGGTCTGCTGTCGAATCTCCGTCTGGCGGCTCAGCGGCTCCTGCGGCTCCTGCGCCCAGAAAGCGTCGAGGTCTGGGTACGGTTTGGATGAAAGCCGTCCAGACCCGAAAGTAAACAAACTTAGCACCCAGAGGCTCCCGATTGATTTAGTTGGCCTTCAAACAACCTGGTTTTGAGACCCCCAACCACCTCCGGGGTGTCTAATGGAGGGGTCGGGTCTTCCATTGAAAGCCCCAGGAGCCTCTGGGCAGGAAACAAACCGTGCCTTTTTGTGCCCCACTTTAGGGACTTTAGGAAACGGAGTCTTCCTTTGTGACCCCTAGAAAAAGGGGGAACCCCTGAATTGTGGGTACTGACCAACCCTTTTTTTAAGGGGTCAAAGGGAGACTCCAGGAAGGTCTCGGACGGTTTGGAGGCGGGTTTTGTGGATCCCCCCCTGTAGATTAAAAGAGTACGAAAAGAACCTTTTGGGAGAACAGGCGAACTCCACGGAAAGTGGGGGAGGATGGTCTGGGACGAATTGCTGGCTGGTATCCCTGGCTACAGGGGACTTACAACCATTGCTTTGGCGGAGTTTCAGCCAGGGTTACTGGCCATTTAGCTAACTCTGAGGCCAGGGCTGTTCTCAGATCCGCAAAAACTGCTGTGACCCCAAGAATGGTACCGTTCCCGATAAAACCCAGCCCAACAATGGTACCGTGCGGTTTTCAGATCCCTTCTAGAATCCACCAGGGCCCTATGATTCCATTTCCTCGAGGCATCCAAGGGCGGGAACCACACTTTAGAAACCAGGAAAACTTCTCGGTACCTACTGTACTGAGTTACTGGCAACTGGGCTTTCCGTTTTGTACTCTCCTGCTAACTGGGCTTTCCGTTTTGTCATCTCCTGCTAAAAGTGTTTAACTTGTGAGCTAAATGGAACCCCACTAAACCAACTACAAACCCAACCAAATAAACAAGGGGATGGCTGGGAACCACCAAGAGGCCCAGAAACGGAAAAGACTTTGTCTCAAAAGGGGCGGTTCTCAAAATGGTGCCCCCCTTTTGGTTGGTATTTAAAGGGAAGCCAAAGGGAAACCAAACATTTTGGGAGAGACGCCAGCAAAAGGAATGTCTTTCAGTTTCCCTCGAAAGGCAGCCAAAACAGACATAGCCAAGGGGCCGGAAGGCTGCAAGCCATCCAATTTCTGATACCAAGATCCCAGGCAGATTGTGGTGAGAGCATCCACCAACCCTTCAGAGTGCACAGAGCTGCATCTTTTCAAATCACTGGCCGTGACAGTGAGACAGCTAATTTCCACATTCGCCCGCCCTTTCTATAAGGGCCGGGAAGAAAAAAACAGAACCCAAAACACCCGCCAGACCCCCAAAACACCCAAACCATGCCGAAAAGCACTCCTGTCCACAGAAACACCGAAACAGGCGCTAAAAACACCCTACCCTTTCTATAAAGACACATAAACACCTCTACAAGACATCAAGAAACAGATTCCATTGGACCACCAATTGGAATTGACAGCGGCTGGTTCCCAATCTAGCAGAGACAGCTTCCCCGGATTCCATGGGACCCAGCTCCTGCACCTTTGGCGGCTTCTCCTGAGCCAAGAGAGTACATGTCTCTGTGAAAAGGGTCAAGAGGAAAACCACCATCGCCGTCGCCCTAGTTTGACACGTACGCAAGACTCCTCAACATGGTATCTTGTCAACTGCACGACTATGTCTCTAAGTGGTTTGAGCAAAGGGAAGACCACATCTGGAGGGGATGGAAGCTATAATTACGGCCAAAACATCCCGCTTGCGACCGCCCCCGCCCCGATCTTTAAAACACGTGGCAGCGTGTGGGAAGCTTGCAGACCTGTGTGGTGAACTCCCTCAAAAACTTGGGGGTCGAAACCTGGATTTGGAGCACCCTGTCTTGGGCTTAAACCCTAAACCCTAAACCCTGAACCCCAAACCCTAAAAAACCCTAAACCTAAACCCCTAAAAGCCCTAAACTTAAACCCTAAAAACCCTAAACTTAAACCCTAAAAACCCTAAAAACCCTAAACCTAAACCCTAAAAACCCTAAACCAAAACCGTAAAAACCCTAAACCTAAACCCTAACAACCCTAAACCTAAACCCTAAAAACCCTAAACCTAAACCCTAAAAACCCTAAACCTAAACCCTAACAACCCTAAACCTAAACCCTAAAGGCAGCGGCAAACATCCCCATAAAGATGCTTGTGGGCGAGCCGCGTGTTCTGTGGGTATAATTACCTTGGCAGGAACCTAGGAACCAAAGGTCCAGATAAGATAGAGTTTGTCTTCGAGTCTTCCCTTTCAAATGTGTTCTTCCCCCAGATCGTCCTTTTCACGATGCCCAGGAATCTGTTTTTCGAATTGCCGACATTCCGGCATTGGGCCAACCACCTGATTCAATCTCTGAGCCGGCGGCAAACAAATCGATTTCCGCGTGCGGAAAGCCCATCTGATACAAATATTTTACCTGCGTGGTCCTGTTCGACCAGAGGAAGAGTCTGTGTATTTGAGATTCTCCTGCATGACCACGGAACCAAATCTGCAGTTCGAATGGCAATAACACAAGAACGCGACCCCCCCCAAGGAAAAGCGCAATCTTAATTTAAATAATATAATGATTGTTGATGCCAATTGATGTGCATGGTTGAAGGGAAAGCTGGGCGGGTTCGAGCATGCGCTCCCAAATCACGGACGGTGAATACTGTGGATGGACAAAATCCTGCATCACTTCAAAAACCATGGGACACCAGTGTTTGTTCGTATTTACAGGGGAATCAAATCATTCTAGGGATTCTTAGGTGTCGTCCGTCCACAGTAGTATGTAGCGAGTTGTCACGTGCTGCAACCCCTGCCATGCGCCAAAATAGGTTTGGCCCCGATCGAACCTTGTGACAACCGCCCCCCCCCCCCCCCAATCTCGTCCGCCACACCAATGAACATAGACCTCTGCAACATGTATGTCCCTTGCTCCCCGACCCCCTCTGCCCGTGTCCCGTTGAAATGGCAGTGGAACGTCTAGGGTATTCCATGTTGGATGTGCGCTACAAATGGAACACGCCTTGCATGTTGGAAGTTGCAGTATTTGGCGATATGTCAAAACTTGGTTTTGCCCCCCAAAAAGTTGGTCGCCCTTTTGGTTTCCCTTTACACCAGCCCAAAAATCCTCTAAGAGAACATGGGTGGTTTTCCTCCTGGTTCTCCTTTCAACCCAACCCCCTTTGGGCCCAAAGCGGGTCCCTCAACCGAGCCATGGAAGTACCTGGCCCTCGCGCCTCCCTGTTCGGCAGCCAGGAGGGCGGCGGAGCCTCTCGGCCCAGCGACGCCAAAGCTGCCACCTGCCCAGCGGCAAGGCCCAGCCAGTCGGCGAGGGGGTCGGATGTGTTGCTGGGAGTGCGGATGCGGTTAAAACACCATCCTCGACCCCAAACAACAAAAATGCATGACAGGTCTGTATAACCCAAAAAAGGCTTGTCTCCTTCATGGAAGGTGCGAAATTGAGTAGCTTATGTGAGCATGCTTCTCCAATCTTGGGAGCTAAGATGAGGGTTTTGGCAGACGACTTTCCTTTTAAGCACCCCCCGTCCAACAATTTGGAAGCTAACAGGAGGGTTTTGGCAGACTACTGTCCTTTTCGGGCAGGGGGTTGTCCACTCCCACGATTGTTGCCAAGAGGGTAAGGGAACAAGGAACCCCCTACCCTCCACGCTACACCTGAAAGACACCCGGCCCCTTCAATAGGAAATTGATCTTCCTGGCAGTGTACCGTGGTATTGGGGTTGAGTGGGCTTAGTTCATTTGCCATGTTGGGAATCAACCGTATCCTTGCAGATTAGTTCAAAGCGAACCAAAAGGAAAGCACCTTGTTTCTTGTTTTAGGGAAGCACCTTGTTTTTTTTTCAATTGAGGGGGGGGTGGGGTTCTCCTCTTTTGCACACACCCAGGTCATTGGGGGAAGGGGGAGCGGGAGGGGTTGGGGAGGGCTTGGATCCTAAAAAGGCGAGTCCAATCTGGTTTGTTTGGGCTTTACGCAAGTGGATAAGCTTCCAATATGGGTGTGCCTTTTTTGAGAGCACTGCTACTAACTCATGTTGGAGGGAGGCTATCCCCGGGCTTGGTGCTTAATTGGCCATCACAAAACCCTAACCCCAAAGCGAAAATAATGCACCCCCGTCCTTCCTATCCACAATTGCCCTGTTTCCCATTTTTCCCAAACATGGAAAAAGGCCGTCCTTAGATCCCCTGCTAAAGTCTTTAACTTTTAGTGATGTAGTGGGAACTACTACGCCCTTTCTCCCCCTCTCCAGCATCTAAACGCCTTTCTGGACCCGGATGCCTGGTTTCTCCAGCCCAAAAATGGAACGAACCATGGAACCCAGTTCGATCAGAGCTCTCTGGGCTTCCGTTGGCTTGGCCAAAGGTGAGAGGAGTCCAACCAGACCTCCTGATCAAAGGCTCTATCACCAGACCCCTGGAACGTACCAGTAGCCCAAGGAGAACCCCTGATTCTGATACCCCAAGAAGGTTCTACTGTTGATGGACAAAATCCTGCACCAGTTGCTATATGGTTTATCCCAGTGCAGGATTTTGCCCATCAACAGTATCACCACACCCCTACGACGCCAAGGAGAACCCCTGATTCTGATACCCCAGGAACTTGGTTGACGTTGGAAGGGGAGCAAAAAATAAAAACAAATAGCAGTTAAGTGGTTGGAGTTCAACCACTAAACGACAATAAGCAAATATGTAAAATGTCTCCCAACGACAACCATGTGATACCCCAGGAAAAGCCATGTTGTTGGGTGAAAAGTAACATAAGCCCTAGACTGTCATACTTCTTTGGGGTTTGGGGGACGCGTTTGAGAGCTGCAATCGTCTAAGTCCACCAAATCTCGGGGGCCGAGAACTGCACTCCAAACCGTTCCCCCCCTCCAATTCCTTTCCTGGCCTGTCATGTTGACCCCAGATTCATAAGCTCCTGGTTGATTTTGATTGGGGGGTGTTCCTTTTTAGTGGGGATTCAGATCACTTTTGGAGGGAACTCTCCCCGTAGAATAGGATGGGCTTATTCCTCCGGGGTTGACATTGTGCCTTCAAAAATACCCGCAAAGGCGGTTTATTCCAGGGCAGAAACAGCTGTGTCCACCGGTTGTGCCGATCCCCGGCCAACGAGGAACCAAGATGACCGAAACGCCAACCAACAACGACATGCGTTTCACGTCCCAATGTCTGAAAGGTCGGCTACCACCCTGTCAATATCACAAATTGGCCATGGGTCAAAATCCAAATCGTACCCCAAGTGAACATCCCAATCCAAACACTAAAGTAGGTTCGTTCTAAAATGGGTGGTGAATTCACCTACCAACCAAAATGGGATCAAACCGGTTTTGACAACCACTGCCAATTGACTTCATCTGCTTCAGGAGACACTGAAACATCTTGTAGCTCTATGCTTGCCGGTCATGGCATGGAGCCATTCCCCCGATCCACAAAGACAAAAGCCACACATCCCAAGAAAAGGACGAAACCTCGGCCCTGTTCAGGTTCTGCTCTATATGGCTGTGGGTCAAAAATAGATACCCAGAATGGAACCCTGGTAGATGGAAACATGAAGTAAAAGCTGTGGAAAACTGATCATTATTTCATCCTTTCTACATCTCATCCAAAAAGCATTAAATTGCAAATAAAAGAAAAATGCCGACAACTAATTTCTGGAAGCATAGTCAACAGGAAAGCGAATTAACTTCTGAATCTTCATTCTGGAACTTTTTAATTATTAACTGCCAATGAGGGAATCTCGCCAACAATCACCTCACACCCTCCTCCACTTTAAGATAATTGGTTGGAGGAGGTCACAAGGTAAAGATGGATGGATTCTCTTTCATTTTCTATCCTCAACTCCAGATTCTTTGCAGTGAGGAATGGGTACCTAAGGTGGACGAAGGTAAACAAACAAGACAGAGAAAGAAGAATCCAGAAAAGCATACAATCATTTACCTCTAGAACTTGGAAAGATAGGAAACACAATGTAATTAAGATAGGATTCTTTGAGGATTTTGACTCATATGGGGGGTGTCTCAATGTGGTATTTCGGACCTCTTTTTGCTGTCCTTCTTCTTTTTTGGGGGCCAAAGGAAACAATCGATTGATACTTGTTCAGAAACCCTGATTCGATTCCCCAATGTAAATACCAACAAACGCTAACCATCCACCGTATTCAAGGCTGCGGGGAACTGACCACTTCTGTACAACAACAAGGGCTTCCCAAAGACTAAACCCCCCCATAAAAAGCGTAAAAAGGGAGAGATCCCAACTCTGATCACAAGAGTGGAGGGGATAAACCCCGAGTGATCAACCACAACCCGGCCGAAGAAGCATACCCACAAACATGGCCTTCGGGAAATGCAAGTTGCTACAATGCCATCCACCGTATGTAACCCATATAAAGGGGGAGATTCCCGTATCACAGTGGAGGATAAGCCCCTTCTGATCAACCCCGTATTTAACCTTACCAATAAACAGCCATCTAGGTCCTCGCTAGAATAAGGTTACCAACTCTTCTCTGTAGTCTATTTTAGCAGCGGAACCCTCAGGTAAAAGGGCACTACTGGGGAACTAGCCATGCTGATTCGCGATTTACCTAGATTCTCCATGACCCTTAAAAAATGGGGTCATCACCCTAAATAATGGGGTCATGGACCTAATTTTATTTCGGGTCACGGAGACTCCAGGTACCTTTTAAAGGGACCCTCCGTCAGGTTCCATCTAGGTCCTCCAGTAGAGAGGTTAGAATAAGGTCACCAACTTTTTTCTGTAGTCTATTTTAGTAGGGGAACCCTCCGGTAAAAAGGGCACTACTGGGATCTTTACATTATACACCTGAACATTGCTTCGTAAATGGTGGTGTCCCTTAGTTTTGGTGTTGAAAAAGCCTTGCAAATGGGCAAGACAATGTATCTTTGAAGAAGCCACCGGGGGACCTAGCCACGCGAATTCGTGGGAGGACAAAACAAATTCCTGTGCCCCGTCCGAGGGGAACTGCGGCCTCGGACCACTGGATCTGCTCCAGGTCGCTGCAGAGGCCCTGCGGACGACTTGGATCAGACACTGAGCCTCACGCCATACTGTCCAGTGTAGCCACAGGAAGACATGATTTAACTGTCCAACCCTTGGCATGGTAGCAAAAAAACAACGTTGCTTTTTGCGGCGCCCTGCCAAAAAAACATGAACAGAACCAAAGAACACATGCCATCAACCCTCCGTTGCTTTCTGCTCCCCTGCTAAAAGCTTATCTTTTAGTGGTTTCATACGGAAAACCCATTAGTTGGCAAAATGCACCATACTGCGGATGGGCGAAATCCATTTCGCACCAATTTGAAACCGTGAGAAACCAAAACGTTTGTTGGTATTTACAGGGGAATCGAATCATTCCAGGGTTTCTTGGGTGGTGCAGAATGGATTTTGTCCATCCACAGTAGTCCTTCCTGGCAAAGAGATGGATTGCGCTGGACGATTCAACAGGAAAGCGAAAGCCATCGAGTCCAGCGCGCACTCAGCGCAGCAAGTGAGCAAGCAAGGCCTTAGACCTTAGACCCCGGACCTCCGCCCCCGTGCCATCTATGTTTAACCGAGCCAACCTGAAAAGGACACCTACGCTCCTCCATGTCTGCGCTTAAGGTTCCTGGAAACCAAATAAAAACATCCAATATGGATTCACGGAAAATAATAGATATTCTTAAGCGAAAAGACGCCCGCTAGTTGATGGTTCTCACTTGGCCTTGGTCTTCCTCCCTTTCTGTTTGAGTCAGTAGGTTCTAGCAATTGTTGTAAATGGTTGCTGATTTCGACTAGGTCTTCCAGTAGAGAGGTTAGAATAAGGGTACCCTTTTTTTCTGTAGTCTACTTTAGTCGTGGAGCCCTCCCCTAAAAAAAGGGCCAAAAGGGCACATACTGGGGGACCTAGCTACGAAGCAACAGATTACGTTCAAAAACCGAAAGGAACAATGGCGAAGGGTTATCTAATGTAGTCGGCAACTTCAATCCGGTCACGTCTCTGTAACTAGTGGCGAAACGCCTAGGATATATGGTTTGTCTTCGATCCGCCATACTCGCATATTCAACCCACTTAGTGAGTAGACTGTAATCACAAGCTATATTTGATTGGAGTTGGTTTCCTTATAACAATGGTCATACCGCCCAAGTTGCTAAGTGGGTTGAACATCCGAGTGGCGAAACGGGGATCGATCCATTGGGAAGACGTCCAACGACGAATCATTTCTCGCCTCCAGCGTGGAGTCCAAATGAGCGCAGGGCCTGGAATGATCGCAAGAGGGCGGAGTCTCGATTTGGGGGGGGTGTCTCACGAGGGAACTAAAGCAAACTGGCATGTTGACCCGGTAAACCAATCCAAAAGGGGTACTCAACAAAAAAAATCCGCACCAACATTTTGCAGGTGATCCAACCTCCAGTACATCGAGGTTTATATTGTTTCCGTATTCAATTTGCGCGGTACCCAGAACTTACCTGGGTAAGGAAAACCAAAAGGAAAATCCACGGTTTGGGTCCCCGAATTCCCTTGAAAGTCATATGAAAGAGCCATTAAGCCGGAATGGTTCGGTTTGGGATCAACCTCAGACCCCCAGTGGTGCAAGAAAAAGGCCACTCTTTTCTGGTAGAATTTTAAAGGGACACTCCAACAAAAGGAAACACGGAGCACTCGGCATCTCCCTGAGTGGAGACCGCAAGGAGACCAACCAGAAAGTGTCCAGCGCAATTTCATCCTTTCCTACCATCGTTTCAAAGGCAAAGATATCAGATGGCCATGGGTCAAAACCCCAATCCCCGCAAAAATAGGTTCTAAAATGGGTGGTGAATTCACCTACCAACCAAAATGGGCTCCCAGAACGGTTTTGACAACCACGGCCAGATGGCTATGAGTTCTACTTCGGGATCCCCCAGCCTCATGAAGATCCCCGCACATTTTTCACGAGCCCCAAGCACAACCGACACCGGCCAGGGAACCAAACCGGGAAAACGCTGCCACTAAAAAGGGGGTACCAACTCCACAGAGACGAGCCACCCCATTGACCTTTCACAAGGGGGCCAAATTAAAATTCAAACCACAAATCCAAGTGACAGAACTGGGCTGGTCTCAGAGCCCCTGCTACAGGCTTAACCTTTCTTTGGTGGGTTAGATACGGAAAGCCAACCACTATCCCCTGCCTGCATCTAAATACCTCTCTGGAACCGGACGATTTCCCCGGGACCGAACCGACTTGCGCAAGCGGTACTGTGGATGGACGAAATCCTGCACCACCTAAGAAACCCTGGAATGATGCTTCCCATGTAAATACCAACCATTTGCCCTGGTTTCCAAGTGGTGCCACAGTACCATCCCACGAGTCCTGCAGTACTCCAAGACCACCTCCGCCAGGTCTCTCCTCTGCAGCTTGCTCAGCCCCGAAGACCTCAGAGCAACGCGCGATTTTTTGTTTTTCCCCGGAGACCAGAGCCCCGGGAAGAAAATCATGGGGAAAAAAGAAAACGGAAGAAAGGGCTGTGCGTTGGTTTCGTGGTCGGGTCTTCTTTTAGTAGATGCTTAGTGGTTGAGTGTTGCTTCATTTGGATTTATTTTGCTTAAACATGTTTGTGTTGGTGACATGTTGATTTTCCTTTAGGTTTCCATGGCGTCCTCTCAAATGGCCGCTGCTTCAGACCACCCTTCTCCAAGCAAACCTCCCGTGGCAAAACATGGAGGGGGCCCGAGGAACAAACACAAAACCGGGCTGCCCGTTTTCTGATCCCTCGCTAAAAGTTTCACTTTTAGCGACCTCCATGCTGCCCGGTTAGCTTGCCGGCCTGTCCATTGGCAGGCGAACAAGAAGCCGGTTTGGCCTCTGAATTGAGTGCAGCTCTGCCCAAGTGCTATTCACATTGCAGGCCCAGAGTTCAGAACATTAGGACCCACCCGAAACAGGGACACGAGACTTGCGGCACATTCCCACATGTGCAACCCGCCACCCTTTTTTGTGGGTTAAATGGAAACTACCACTAAACACTGAAAAGTTAAAAGGCTAAGGGAATGGCTGGGAGCCACCAAGAAAACATGTACTCGATTTGGTTTCCGGAATCCCCACACGGTTCCTTCAACCAACACCTTCTGAAGGGTCATTCCCTACTAAGCGCCAGCAAGTGAAGTGTTTGATTCCCACCACTATACTGTGGATGGACGAAATCCCGCACCACTTGGAAACCCGGAGAAATCATTGTTTGTTGGTACATTCCAGGGATTCTTGGGTGGTGCGAAATGGATTTCGTCCATGCACAGTATCGCTTTTCTTGTGGCTTCCTTGCTGTCACAAGTGGCCTTTTAGGCCCCGAAACCGAAACCTTTTTTCTTTTTTCCGCATGAAGAAATCCCGTTCGCGCGTAGGAGAGTTCTAAGCTCAGATGGCTGTGGGTCAAAAATAGTTTCCCAAAATGGAACCCTGGGAAGCGGTGAAACCTGCGGTTCCCTGGTGGTTTAACTTTGACCCATACCCAGATGGCTTCGCTCATTCGAGGACTCAACTCTTGGGCGTTGCCTAGCCGTGGAAGAAGCACATCCTGTCCGATGTCCCTTTGCTAAAAAACAGCTTTGGCGCGCTGTGTCAGCCTAGAGTCTCCATGACCCTTTAAAAATAGGTCCATGACCACATTATTTAGGGTCATGACCCCGTTTTTAAAGGGTCATGGAGACTCTAGGAGCACACTTTCGGCCGGCCGCTGGTGCGGCCCTTTGCAAACTGTAGCCGCAAGTGTTGAACAAAAGGTCCAAATCCAATGATTCAAAGCCACAATGGAGAAATGGTGACCCTTTCCTTATAACAGGCCACTAGTCACTAGGTTGCAATGGCTCTGCCCATGTCTCTGAACCATGCAATGGGGATCTCTGAGCAAGTGTAAACAAGTGGCTGCTCAAAAAAAATGGTACCTTAAGTGGCCCCTTGGTATACGGAAAAGACTCAAAACTACGGTTTGCCCCAGCTGTGCAGAAATTTGAGCCATACCCAATCTTCACAAGAAACACTCTTCTCCCCAAAACCGGTCTGTCCTTAAATTCCCTGCATCTTTTTTAACAAAAAACAAAAAACTTTGGTGTTAAATACGGAAACCCAACCACTGAAGCAGAAACAAAACGAGCTAAAAAGTCTCAAGACAAACCTCACAAGCTGGATGCCTGGGAACAACCCCCCCACACTCAGAGACTCACCACCTCGAAAAACCCAAGTTGATCTCGGACTGGAAAAACCACCGCTCCGACAGGTGGAAAACCGGCGGAGAAACAAAAAAAAAACGCCCGAGGTCTGGGCCAATTGCGAAAAAAGAGAAAACCACAAAAAAATGCCCAAGGTCTGGGCCAATTGAAGGCTTTCGCCCCGAGCCCTGCAAGGGACTGCGAGAGAGCGCGCACCTCCGGCCGGCGGGCTGTCGGGTGTTGGCTCGTGAAAGTCGACTCGGTCTTTTCCATGGTTGGACGGGGGGTGCTGAAAAGGAAAGTGGCAAAACCCTCATGTTAGCTCCCATGATGGTGGTGCTTAAATGGAAAGTAGTTTGCCAAAACCCTCATGTTAGCTTTCATGACTGTTGGAGATGGATCCACCCCTGTGCCTCTTTCGGGTTGGCAGAACCACCCTGGCAATTCACATTGACATGTTGGTGAACATACTGCATTCCCGGCTTTTGGAGGCGAATTCTGACGCATTCCCAACTACTTGGTTGACGTTGGAAGGGGAGCAAACATTTAAATTTTAGCAGTTAAGTGGGGATTTCCCACTAAACAACAATAAGCAAAAATGTAAAATGTCTCCCAACGACAACCATGGTTTGTGGATCCAGCCCTGTATACAAGAGTACCAAAAGAGTACTAAAAAAGAACCTGCAGGGGGAAGAACTGGCGACATCCGCCAAAAACGCGTCCAAACCGGTTTGATGCTACGTGTATACACACTGTAATCGCAAGACAAACACGACATACTGTTGCTTAATGTGCAAACGTGTGTACATGTGTTCATCTTTACTTCAATACCCAAATACTGTGTATAAATTCTGTTTACAGGTGAAGGTATATTTGCATTCATTACAATGTGACCCTTTTCTCGAGGGTACCCTTTTCAGATTGAAGGGACACCAAAAGGAAAGTCGCCGTGTTCGGGGTCACCCAACATTGACGCGTAATGTTGACCCCAGATTAATCAACACCCCTTTTTATTCACAGGGGGGGGTGTTCCCCTGCAAATGTGAGAAGTCCCCACTAAACCCAGGGACACCCCCCTATTAATAGGTAGGGGTTTATTAATATGTGGTCCACATGACCCATGAGCCTAACTAGGCAAAATCCATGGTGTGAGAAGACTCGCACGTCCCACCACTCGCCTGCATGTTCAGCACGGGACATCGGCCTGGGGCGACGCAGCCGTGGAGAAGCTATATGACTCTTGAAATAGCCCCCATTGGCCCCTCCAAAATTCAGGTTTTACTTTTTCCGGGGTTCAAACCACCATTAAATCAAGTTCCGTGGTTCAAACCACCATCAAATCAAGGAACCACACCGCGATATTTCTTGAACTTGGTTGCTTTCTGCGAAGCCCTGCTAAAAGTGACTAACTTTTAGTGGTTTAATACGGAAAACCCATTAGTTGGCCAAAAAGTTAAAGTCCTAACATCTAAGCAAAATGCACCAAAGTGAAAGTCAATGCTGCCCTCGAAATGGGTATGGGGCAAAATTAAACCACCACAACGCAGGTTTTAGTCCTTGAGTCCATTTACCAGGGTTCCACTTTAGGAGCCCGTCTTTGGGACATCCCCATATACAGAAACCGGCGTATGAATCCTGTTCCCACTACCCCGACTGACAGAGAAGTTGGTCACCCCGTCCTGATGGTACATGATAGGGAATAGTGACCGTGGCCCTAATACTCTGGATGGAAGAAATCCTGCACCACCCAAGAAACCCTAGAATGATGATTCCCCCGTAAATACCAACGAACAATGGTTTCCCATGGCCTCAACGTGGTGCGAAATGGATTTCGTCCATCCGCATGAAGCAAACTGTCAGACTCCCGCTGAAACAGCATCCATGAGGGTAAACCCGGCATGTTCGAAGGTTGCTGGTGAAGTTGTCAACCTCACAAGGCTGCCTTCATCCCCGATCCCCGTTCCAAACTCGTGCTTCTTAAGCTAGTCGTCGCCAGGGTGTCCTTTTGGTGTCGCTTCCTGAGTTCATGAACTTTACACTTTTTGGGAAGACCATTTTAGTGGTAAATATAAAGTTTGGACTTTTTTTTTGGCCCTCCACTCAGCAAGTGAGTGTCCCTTTCAATACAAACGGGGGATCCACTTGGAGTCGGTCGGTTGAAACATCACATCTGGGGCCCCTCGGTTTAGAGGCGCCTTGCCCTGGGCAAGAACCTTAGGTGACATGGTTGATCCACAGTATACTAGGTCCTCCAGTAGAAGGCTTAGAATAAGGGTACCGCTTCTTTTTTCAGTCGTCTATTCTAGTGGGGTTTAAAAACCCTCCCTTCCCCAGAAAAGAAACGGTGAGAGGTCGGGCACCAATTGCAAAGGTTGGGACCAATTGCAAAGGTTGATGGCTCAAAGCTCCGGTGCCTTCCAGCTACCAAACACTCATGGACGAAACTCTGCACTTTGAAACCATGGGATCGAGTTGGTGGGTATTTACAAGGGAATCGTCATATGATCTTGCTTTTTCTTGTTTTTTGTTGTTCCTTTTTTTTTTTTTTTTTCGTAGGTGGTGCGAAATGGATTCCGTCCATCCACAGTATGGGGAGTGAAAACATATGGGTATGGGTCAAAGTTTAACCACCAGGGGACCGCAGGTTTTAGCCCCTGGTTCCATTCGCCAGGCTTCTATTTGGGGCACAACCTTTTTTGGACCCACAATCTGGGGA
Source organism: Effrenium voratum (assembly GCA_963377175.1). Classification (NCBI taxonomy): domain Eukaryota; class Dinophyceae; order Suessiales; family Symbiodiniaceae; genus Effrenium; species Effrenium voratum. The sequence goes on from CAUJNA010003794.1 coordinate 1,305,949, forward strand.
GTGAACATTTCCCATCCGAGAACATCACTTGCCTGCCTTAATGTTAACCCCGGATTAATAAACCCCTGGTTGATTTTGATTGGGGGGTGTCCCCTTTTAGTGGGGATTCAGACCACGTTGGAGGGAACACCCCCTAGTGGGATTATGCTGATAATTCTTCGAGCTTGTGTTTGTTAATTGTTTTTCGCGTGTGTGTGTGTGTGACGGTATTTGTGTTTGCGGCGCTTAGATTCGCACTATTTGTCCTGGCTCAACATAACCGCTGAGCCGCCGCTGAGCGTCTTTGAGGCCGAAGCGAGCGAACTCCTTCGCTCCGCGCGAACTTCCTCGTCCGAGGGCCCCAGCTGCACATGCCGGCCACGCCCTCCGAAAGCGGCGCCTGGAGGTTGGTTGAGGTTGGGTTTGGAAGAGGAGCAAGAAATACCACTAAACCACAAGAAGCAAAAATGGGAAGAATGTTTCCCAACAACAACTATGCTGAGGGCGTGTTTCTTTGGGTTTTTTTGTCCTTCTCGGGAGAAAACTGCCGGCGGTGAGTCTCTGGTCATTACCCTAAATAATGGTTGGTCATGGACCTATTTTTACAGGGTCATGGAGACAGGCAGTGATCAATTCCCTTCAAAACCGCCAGGGGACCATAAAGCATTTCTGAGGCTTGGTTCCATGGTGCCAATGTTTGATCCTTGGGAAATAGATTGCTGGGCTGTTCCCAAATCCCCTGCTAACAAAATAAATGTTAGTGGTTTAGTGGTTTAAACTACCACTGAACCCTAAAATGCTCAAAACCTAAGGAGCCGGATGGCTGGGAACCACCAAGGTTGTTCTCTGAATGTGATATGGGTGTGGATGTCAAAAACCATCGGGGGTAACCCAAACATGCATATCCCTGGTACGTGGAAACAAGGACTGGAACCTGCAGCCCATATTCCTGGTCTAATTTTGACCCATGCCCATATGACCCCACCATGGATGCCTTCAATTCCGGGTTCCCTAGACATGAACCGAAGGAGATCCACGCGGAAATCAGTTGCCCGCGCATGGGGAAATCGCGCATACTGTTGTTGGTACCTGGAGTCTCCAGTCATTACCCCAAATTAAGGGGTTCTGACCCCTTTTTCTAGGGGTCATGGAGACTCTAGGTAGGGAAAACCAAGTTGAAAACGAAGCCCCCAAAAGGAGTGGACGTGCCTTTGAACCACTCAAATGGGTCTCGGCATATTGACAGTACCCTGCCCCTTTAAGTACCCTTATTCTAAGCCTTCTACTGGAGGACCTAGTATACTGTGGATCAACCATGTCACCTAAGGTTCTTGCCCAGGGCAAGGCGCCTCTAAGCTGAGGGACCCCAAATGTGATGTTTCAATATGCACCGACCGACTCCAAGTGGATCCCCTGTTTGTATTGAAAGTGACACCAAAAGGACACCCTGGCGATGTGTGGTGACGACTATCTTAAGAAGCACGAGTTTGGAACGGGGATCGGGGATGGGGGCAGCCCTGAGGTTGACAAAATCACCGGCAACGTTCGAACATGCTGGGTTTAATCTCACGGATGCTCTTTCAGCGGGAGTCTGACAGTCTGTTTCATGCTGCTTTGTTGGAGGGTGAGCAAAACAATGTCTAGAGATTACACATACTGTGGATGGACGAAATCCTGCACCACCTTGAAACCATGGGAAACCAATGTTTGTCGGTATTTACAGGATAATCATCATTCTAGGCCTTCTTGGGTGGTACGAAATGGATTCCGTCCATCCACAAATATTGTGCATCACCCTGGCAGGTTCTCGAGCAACTAGCAACACACACCTTGGACACTCACAGCCGAACATCCCCCAAGGTGTCATTCGGGCGTCTTTTTTGAGGATAACCTTTTTTGCTTTGTTTTCAGGATAATGCAGCAGAACGATCTGATGCTTGGCTACGCCAACGCCTTGCCTGACAGTCGTCGAAGCAGGGTAGGGCAAGGGAAATACAAAGACAAAGTGTATCCGAAAAAGGGACAAACAGCTTCCATGTGCTTTTGCGTCCCCTGCAAAAGATGAGAACATATGTCCAGTAGCAATAGATTCCCTTCAAAACCAAAACGAACAAATCGCACAATATCCTTCAGCAACTGCAAGACAGCTTTGTGTCACCCGCATCAAACTGGAAAAGGCAACGCGATCGATAAGGCCCCCCCCAGTCGGATCGCCAGCTTCCGGCCTGCCCAGGCAGCTCTGGAGCCTGCTGATCTTCCATTTGCTTAAGCCCGCCCCCTGGCAAAAAAAAACAAAACAAGAAAACATGTCCAGTCATAGATTCCCTTGAACAAAAAATCCAGTAGTCATAGATTCCCTTTAAAGCCAGCAGGGGAAAATGAAAAATATTCTTAAGTAAATGGAAGTGATGTTTTCCGGCTCATTCCAAAAGGACTCGAGGCTTTGGAGCAACCAAGGCGGGGAACTCACGAACTCCATGCCGCGCTTTACCTAAGAAACCCCAAACGTGGTGATTCCCATAGTCAACACCAACGAAGAGTGGCTTCATTCCCATGTTTGTCCATGCAGAGTAGGTGTCCTTCTTAGAAAGACTAAATGGAAGGCCCTGTCCCTAAATGATTGAACCATCAGGAGGAAACAACAGCAATTGCCCTAGAGTCTCCGCGACCCTTTAAAAATGGGTCCATGACCCCATTATTTAGGGTAATGACCCCGTTTTTCAAGGGTCATGGAGACTCTAGGAGCGCATGAAGGGTGTCACCACTTTAGGATGGACATCTCGGCTGACATCTCTGGAGGGGTCAAGCGTGATTCAGTTTTCCAGGGGGCTCGAAGGATCAGGGGGAAGGTTCCGAGCAATTTGTTTGACACCGTCCATTGTGAGTAAGCTAGCCAAACATGCTGAAGACCGAGAAGAAAAGCAGCGAGAAATCGTCCAAACGTGCAATATCAAGGACGTTCAGCGTGTGTTCACTTCTGCCTCTTGCGGCAAGTCTCGTGACCGAGAAAGCAAAAATTGCAAACAGTTGGAGCTTGAGGGCGACACTACATCTACCTCAACTGCCGCAAAGCACCCTCATATTTCGAGGAGAAAAAAAACAATTCAACACCTACCCGGGGTAGGTCTCAGAATGTCCGCGCCTATGTCCAGCACCCCAACGCGCCTGCCACCCTCGACATACGTGTGACATGTCCACCACCTCGTGGAAAGTTATTCTATCAGAATTTCAGAAGTTTGAGAAGCCATTTGGGTGTCTTTTTTGAGGGTATCCTTCTGTTGGGTGAAGTTGGGTGGCTTCTAAAGGGAAACCAATAGGACAACCACCATTTTGGGAGGTCCCCTAAAAAAGACACACTGCACTTGTGGAAAGATTGAGCAAACGTTTCAGGCAAAACCAATAGGCAGACCATTTGCTGACTTTGATACAAAGCATCAAAAATACTGTGACATGTTGAATAAGGGTCAAGTCAAACCCGATGTGTGGTCCGAAGGAAACAAGTAGAAAAAAAACGAAAGCTACGAAGAAAAAAAACACAAAAAACAAATGGGCACCCACTCAGGGACCAACCAACCCCCCACACACCTCGCATTTGAAACACCGGGCTGTCCTCAGCTGCCCTGCTAAAAGTTTCACTTGTGGGTTAAATACGGACACCAAGTAAACCAGCTAAGAACATCTAAACAACCTTTCTGGAACAGGACAACTGGCTCCGAAGCGCCGAGTGAATGAAACACTAAAATGATCTGCCTGGAGTCTCCACGACCCTTTAAAAATGGGTCAATGACCAACCATTATTTTAGGTCATGACCAACCATTTTTATTTCGGGGGTCAGAAGGAGACTCCAGGTGCTCAAAAAGTCCGCCCAGAGACTTGCGAGCTGAGTCCCTGACAAAAAAAAAAAACAAAACTGGCGCACTCCTCGAAACGAAGCCGTTGGGCGTGATGTTTCTCATTTGCAAGGTGAGTGACAATCAAAACAGCCGGTATTAAAATGGTCGTAATCCCAGAACCATGCTTCAAGAATTAAGGCGGATATCCCCAACTATTTGTGGCTGGGACTGTTCCTTACTAACCTTCATCTACCCAGGTTTTGATTGTGACTCGGGTTTGGTCGCAAGCGGCCGGCGAACCGCTCCTTGGCTGTTGCGAAGGTCACCTGGGGAAAAAACAAATCGACCAGACGACGCCTTCACCAAGTGGGGTCAAGGGGTTTGGCGGGTGGGTCAACAGGAAACCAAACGGAAAACCATCCCATTTCTGGGGAGTAGGAGCCTCGAACTAACAAATCAAAAAAGGGGCAATAACCCATTCTTAAGGGAATTTAGGGGTCCAGATATCAATTGTGAGGGAGTATATACGTATCCCTTGTGGGGTTGTTTCAACATGTTGCAAAAGGAAACCAAAGGAAACCAGTTCAGCGGGGTTCCCCATTTGCACCCTGATCGAAACTCGGGCCACGGACATGAATCGCGCAATCGGACCTTTGCAATGGTGGACCAACAAACCACCACCCAAAAATTGACGACCCTCCCTGCCAACCCCTTCTGGCTGTGGTTCAAAACCGTTTTGGGATCCATTTTGGTTGGTTGAATTCACCACCCATTCTAGGACCTATTTTAGTGGTTGGATTGGGATGTTCCCGGGGGGGTACGATTTGGGTTTTGACCCATGGCCATTTGAAACCCGAAACCCGTCTTCGACCGTGGCTGCACATCTGGGGGTGTGACCCTATCAGCCCTGGCGAATCATAAACACCCCGACTGTGATAGAAGAAGGCACCGACGGCCGCCGAAAATTTATAGTCCAAAGTCTAGGTCCTCCAGTTGAGAGCGAATAAGGGTACTCAATTTTGTGTGTACCTAGAGTCTCCATGACCTTGAAAAACAGGGTCATTACCCTAAATAATGGTTGGTCATGGACCTATTTTTAAAGGGTCGTGGAGACTCTAGGTAGTCTATTTTAGTAGGGGAGACCCTCCACCAGGAAAGGGGTGAGAAAGGGCACTGGGGAATTCTGGGGGACCTAGACAGGCTAAGAGTGTGGCACATCCGCGACACCGCATGTAGCTGCGACTGGTGCTCGTGCGAGTAGTGGCAATATGCTTTTTGCCCCAGGCTTCCGAGTGACATGACAACTTCGGCTTGATGTTGATCTACTTGCAATGGTTTCCGCACTTGCCCAATGGACCCAGAAATGAGGGGTTAACCTTTTGGGGTTATGAATACAAATGGACCAAAATTGGGAAACTGAAAGGTCGAAAGGTCGATTTGCTTTCAACAACTGCGCTTGGGAAATCCGCGGAGGGTGCCTTTTTCTTCGACTCGAAGGTTTCTCGGGCGCAAGTAGGCCACATTTGCCATGCAAGCAGCACGCACAAAGGGCGTTTTTACGAAGCTGGTCAAGCCAGTGCCTTCAAGTAGCTCTCTCGCGAACACCAATGAAACTGGCAACCTGGACTCTCAAACTACACATTAGAAAGTAAAGGAAATCACCAACCATAATTTTGGCTTGCTATAACCGATTTTCCAGTTGGAGTTTTGAGGGTTCAGCAATTCTCGTCTGTTTTGCTATTAAAAAACACAGTTCATCACAAATCCAAGACTCCAGCACTTCAGGAGTCTTCGCGAGATGGACCGAACAGCCTCGAGACTCGTTCACCACCTTGAAGGGCATGTCAGTTGTCTTCTAGGGGTAATTTTCTATTGTTTTCCAGGGATCCTTCTTTCTAGAAAACCACCAAAAGCCCTGGGGAAATGGCTGGTTTTGAAAAGGACGATTGCTGAAAAGAATGGGGAATCAACCCCTAGACTATTGCTGTTGTTTCAGATGAGTTTATGGCAACTACTTCTAGAAACCGTTTGGATGTGTGGATCCACCCCTGTAGATTAGTAAAAGAGTACTGCAAGATCACAAAAAAAAAAGGCCAACAGCAGGAAGAACTGGTGAAATCCACAAAAGGCGCATCCAAACCACTTTCTAGACTACTGGTAAGGGTGCATTTGGGGCACGAATCGAAAGGTCATGCGTGGCATATGTCGAAGAAAACCTGTAAATGCAGTTGCGCAGGCGCATTTCCCAAGTCCTCCAGATTTGAGAGGTTAGAAGAAGTTGGTACCAACTCTTTTTTCTGTACCTATAGTCTCCTTCTGACCCCTAGAAAAAGGGGCAACCCCTTAATTTTGGGTAATGACCCCATTTTTAAAGGATCATGGAGACTCCAGGTAGTCTATTTTAGTAGGGGGGGAGGAACCCAACCAAGAAAGGGTGAGAAAGGGGACTGCTAATAGACATAGATTCTGGCAGCACAATGTCAATTTTGACCAACAGACTAATGTCACCTTAGGAACTTGGTGTTTTTGAGGCAGATCACGAAGCACACAGTCCATGACAGGATTCCTCGCCTACGCCTAGGATTCCCAAACTCCAAACCCTCGACGCCCGCCGCTGCCTTGGGCTTGTCATCCGGCAAAGGGACCCACCTGCCGGGTTTGGGCGAAAGCAACCCGAGCATTGGATTCCCCCGGTTGGATTTGCGAGGGCTTGTCTTGTCAGGCACATCAATGATAAGTGGCTTCCCTTTGGTCTCCTGTTAAACTACACCCCCAAACGGATACCCTCAAACAATGACACAGCCATACAGGACAAAGCAAGCGCCGGCACCTTGGAGCAATCGACCAATCAGAGTATGGCAGTGGACTTCAGTATGAACTTCTCGTTTTGGGCATTCAGAGTTCTTGAAGCGTGAGTCGGTCTGGCAATGCAGAGTATGGCTGTGGACTTCAGTATGGACTTCTCTTTTGAAGCGAAACCTAGAAGGAAAACCGAGGAGATTTGGGATTTTGGCGGGGTCTTCAAACAAAGACACACACCCACACACGTTTTGTTGAGCAAATCTCTTTGCACCCAACCTCCGCGCTTCCTCCTTCCCCCCAACCCATTCCCGCCCCCAACCCATCGCCTCTTGGACTCCTTCTCCACAGTCGGGCGCTTCGGAAACTGGCCACCGGCTTCGGCTCCGAGACTTCTCCGCGGACCCGGGGGCTCGGGATTCGAATGCGAGTCGCTTCAGCTAAAAATTTTCTCGGGCGGAAGGCGGAAAGTCCTGCGTGGCACTTGCTCCAAAGACCGCCCTTTGGCGGGGGTATCGTGAGGAAGACACACCCGACTCACCTAATCCTTACCCCTTACTCCATATACCTCTTTTGAAGGGGGGTGTTCTAGTGAACACCTGGTTTTCCACTGTCAACATCTCCTTTTTGGTGCGGCTGGGGATGTTTGTTTAGTGGGAACGTGGAGTGACTCTCTTCTGAACCATCCCTTGTTTTCTTGCGGATCCACAGGCTCCTTCCTAACTCCGCAGGTCTAAATCGGTGAGGACGGACCATCCTTCACACACCAGCACCTAGGTGCTCCAGATTTGAGAGGTTAGCATCAGTTGGTGCCAACTTGTTTCTGTCTATTTTAGTAGGGGAACCCTCCCCCAAAAAAAAAGTTGGAGAGAGGGCAGCTGGGGCAACCAGTTCATCTACCCGCATCTGAGCAAGTGAGCAAGTGGCTCATGAGGGTTCCTTCCCATACAGCTGGCTGACAATCAGCGATTGGTTCATCCGTTGCTCGGAGGAAAAAAAACGCGGGCAACAACCCTGGGACTCTAGTTGGTGGCACTTCCGTCATTCTCGCCAGCGATCCATCGTTGCGCTTTGATTTGTTTCTTTCCAACCAAACCCAGCAAATCCTTCAGGTGGAACAAAGAACTGTCCTCCGCCGCCCTGCTAAAATTTTAAAAACTAAACCAACCCACAAAAACACCACCACCACGAAACCAACCCAACAACTATCAAACAAAACCTTTCGAATGAACCGGATGGCTGGGAACTTCCACCCACTGAGTGATATTGAGCGTCCCACCAGACCAGACCATACCCATAACCTCACGAGTGGACTGGCCAAAAACAGTCAGAACTTCCTATTTACGACTACCTGGAGTCTACATGGCCCGAAATAAAAATAGACCGATGACCAACCATTGTTTGGGGTAATGACCAACCAGTTTTAAAGGGTTAGAAGGAGACTCTAGGTAAAGGCGTCTTTCCACAAAGTTTAAAGTCGAACTCAGGAAGTGAGTCACCAGATCAGACCATAGCCTGCCTCCAGGTCCTTCGGAGGCCCCGCACGCAGCAGGAGGTGGCTGATCTGGCGCTTGCGAAAGCGAAAGCGCAACCGAAAATGGGTGGCTCCCCTTTAGGTTCGCGACAAAGGCAGCCCCAAGACCGGTACCCAAGAAAAACACACCACATGGCGCTTGTTTCAAAACAAATGCCTGAAAAACAACACATCCGGAATCAACACAAAATGTTCTTCATTCTGCTTCAGGTATCCCATTGAGATGGTATCACGAGGTTCACAGAAGAACCCTCAAAACGCCTGTTTTCCATTCGGTATAGCAGCGAAAACTGCTGGTTCTCAGCGGGCAATGAGTTGGCAAAAACCATCCCCTGTTCAATTAGATGGTCTGGAAATTAGCTAAATGGTTGGTAATCCTGGTTGTAACCCACCAAAGCAATTGCTGTAAGTCCCCTGTAACCAGCATTAATGGCCATCTAGCTAAGTCCTAGACCATCTAAGTATGGTCTCCTTTCAGGGAATCCCCGTCCGGCTCATTCCCAACACCCTGGGCCGTTCCAGACCTATCGCACCAGCAAGAAAACGGCGGGGCAGGTTGCACGCGCTGGCGTCTGTTGAACCAACCAGCTGCCAGGCTGCCAGGCTGCCAGGCTGTCAGGCCGGCTGGTTGGCTGACAGGCAGTAACAAATGAACAAGCAAAACACGCAAACTATTCACAAGCAAAGCTCGTCTTTGGTCTTCCTTGCCGTTCCAAAACCCGGCCAGTGGCTTCCCTTTCAAGCAAATCCAAGAAGGGAATCCTCCAACAGACCCACACCCATTCCAACCAAAGGTACAGATTGCCTCCATGATGACAGCATAGATCGCACCCCTACAACCATCCATCGGTCCTGTCTTGCCAAGCCGAACAAACCCGCTCTATATCCTTCTGGATCCTTTCGCACGATGAGCACTGCCAACCGTATGCACGCACCCACCAGCCAAGTAACAGGCACACCCTAGTCAAAGACGCGACGAAATCTGCAATTGTGTAGCTGAGTGGCGGGCAAATTCCCCGGACTTCTTCGTCGCACATTCACACGCGAGAAACCGCGGTCGCAGGGTCTCTCGAGCTGCTTTACCGGCGCATCGTTCGATTCTACAACCTACATTCTGACACGCAAGACACCAGCCATTGCGTCTTGCCAAAGGCTCAAACATTGCCATGTTAAGCAAACACGTCGAGAGCCTGATTCGAGCTTCAAAACGGTGATTTTGCAAAGCTGCATAGCGAGCTGGTTCTAAAGAGTGCGGATTTGCAAACAAGGTGGCAAGTACCCGCCGCGTACTGAATGGACTGAATCGGTACAATGAGGCTTGAGCACACTTGAAAGCCAAATATCTAGATATTCAACCATCAGAAGAGAAGAGTGTAAATACATGTAAGGTACTTTACACCTACATGGGTTCTCTTGTTCTGGGGGTACCCCCCCAAATATATATATATATATATATATATATATATTTGTTTTTCCTGTTGGTTTGCTTATACAACTTAAAAACAAGTACCGTCAAAACGCAACACCCCCATATTCATCAGCGTCAATCATATCATGGGGGCTGCCGGGGAGGGGCGGAGGGGGGGGGAACCCAAATCCTTTCCCCAGCCCCCATGATAATAAGACTTCGCCCCTCGCTTCAGAGTTGGAGCACCTTAAGGGGGAGGGTTTTTGGCCGGGGTCCCCCAATGCCATTTGTTTGGTCTTCCCCATAAATGGGAGAATGGAAGTAGCCCTAAATAAAGATTTTGAGGGCTCGTTTTCTCCTCCTCCCCCAATCATTTTTTTACTGATGAGCCCATTTTGCCTCTTGGCCCATCTTGCTCAGCTGGTCATGGAGCAAGGGGTCAAAGGGAGTCGCCTTCCAGCCGAGAACCGAAAAATTGGCAGGTGCAAGCCGCGAAGCCCTCGATAAGACCAAATGACTCATATCTTTTGGAGTTGGTACTCCTTGCTTTGTGGTTTCAAAGGGAAACCTGAAAAATTAGCCGACGCCTTTGTGGGGGTCCTCGAAATACACCCAAATTCGTGAAACCATGGATGTTTCCAGTAACCGACAATTTTGTTTTGGGCACGTTCATCTAGGGGTGGGGTTCAGTCGCATCGACTTGTGTAAAGTCGCGTGATTGCCATGAAAATCACAGTGATGGTTGTGACTGCGCGCGCTGATGTGACTTTGCGCGTGTGCGCGTGGCCAGCTAATTATCTTCACGCCCGTTGGCGTGACTTAACACGACCACTTGTGCCCCGAGGCGTTTTGTAAGAGCGGGATGCACCTGCCCTTTCAGGTTAGTTCGTAGAACCATATCAATGAATCATCATTGACCCATGCGCTTGCTTCTGTTTAATGGAAGCATCTCTTGCTTATTCCCACAAGCATACGCTGTTCGCTGGCAACTCTCCGGCTGGGATGATCGGAGCCTGTCCCAACTCCTTACTTTTGTCTTGGCAACCATTGAGCTGGCGCGCGAATAAGCGAGACCTGGAGTCTCCATGACCTGGAGTCTCCATTACCCAAAATTAGGGGGATGACTCCTTTTTCTAGGGGTCATGGAGACTGTAGGGAGGCACATATCCTGGTCGAAACTTCCGTTTGCTTTGCCCTTGCGCCGTGCGAGGAAATGGAAAATGGAACACGACTCGCATGTTCGACTCGCATGCCGAGCCCTGACTTTGCGCTGTATGCTTAAGGCAATCGAATGTGTTATTATCGAATGTGTTATTTGGGTTTGTATTTGTTTGCCGTTGCCACCCCAGGAAGTTTGAGGAGGGGGTATGTTTCGGGGGTATGTTTCGTGGGTGTGTTTCGGAAGGCTCTTTGCTTCATACTTTGGTGCCGCTCCAAACTTCACTCAAACACATGGGGATGTGGTGAAAAGGTCCCATGAACGTAGGATGACCATTGGTTGGAAAACCACTAAATTGATATTTCAACAGCTTGAGAAAAGGTGCCCATGGTCATTTGGGGCTCGAAGGGAACGCCCCGCCCATATTGAGTAATCAGCGTAAATAAGATTTAGGTTTGTCTCAAAATAGTGGACCCCCCAAAACTGACGCAACAGTGATCCATTGCATTTGGTTTCCCTTTGAAACCAACCAAAAAGCGGTACCGACCAGGTGGTGTCCCTTTAAAACCAACCAAAAAACGGGGGCACCAACCGAAAAACATGACACATGAGCTCCATTCAAACACAGGTCGAAGCCCTCCGTCAACATAGCCCACGGAAAGGGGCTGTTGAACTTGCCCCTACCTGGACATAGGTGATCACCCTTTGGGGCCTCTGCCGAAAAATTAAAGAAATGAAGACCGAAAGGTCGGCTTTGAACAACTGAGTAACACAAAAAAAAAGTTGCCCACTGTTGCAAACGCGTCTTTGCAGGCTCCTTGTTGGTACGTCGCGCTTCCACTCCTTCGCGACAGATGTGGGAAATAGCAAGTATCAAGTCCAACGTTGCCAAACTTCAGCAAGGCCAATGGCTGACTGATTCACTCTCTAAAACACAGGTAGCTGGGCTGCCCTCAGATCCCTCGCTAGAAGTTTAACTTTTAGTGGTTAAAATGGAAACTACCACGACAAAATCCGACGGCGGGCCTGGTCGTAGGATTTCGGCCTGTGCGACATGCTCACCGCCCGTGACCACACGTGACGTTTGAAACCTCGCAAGCACCCCAAACGATCGGACTTGTTCATTGGTTGATCCCATGAGAAAAGTAAAGCTTCTGGTTGGATATGACATAAATGGATACTCGGAACCACCAAGCGAGGTTCCGACATGGAGAATCGTGAATGATGGGCCCGGAGAATCTGCTTGCAAACACGGCTTGTTGATCCTTAGTCGACCACTTCTCCCATGTATCTGGGCAGTGCTCAAATCCCCTGCTACAAGTTTAACTTTGAGCAGTTTGGTGGAAAGATATAGGAGACAACAAGCACTTGCAAGTTTTTTTGTCGGCGTCTCTTCAAATTGGCTAAACCACTAACGGCTGGGGTCAATTGAGTTTTTGGAAGCACACCAAACACATCATTGTGATCTATAGCATTTAGCACTCGAGATCAAAGGGCAAACCAGCAGTCGGAAGAGAAACAGCTTGCGGTATAGTGGATGCCGCTAAATATTGAACTATTGCAAGTAAACCAACCACACATAATTCACATGTGTTTTCACGTGATTCGCATTGAAGCTAACTCTGCGTACAAGTCACTTCCGATCGAGCGGATGTCCCTGAAAAAGTAGCCTCCATTTGCTTAAGTCGCCTGGAAAAAATAAACATATTTCCTGTAGTGCGAGAGTCCCTTCAGAACCAACAGGAAAAACTAATCATATTCTTAAGCAAATGGAAGGCAGCCAAACTTTTCGCTTTCTACTAAAATGATCTTCCCCAACCCCGAAAAGTGACTAAAGTCCATGAACTCAGGAAGTGAGACAACTTGTGTACATTTCTGCAACTGCAAAGAAGTTTGGACCAACCCCGCAAGGACCTCACAAGTTCCGTCTCCCCAAACATAACCGATTTCTCCCAAGACTAAACCAGAATCTCAGAAAGCCCGGATTTTTCTCAAGCGGCTTGCCTTTTACACTACATCCAAAGGTGGGTGTGGTTGGCAAAAAAAAGGGGTGCCTCGAAAATGGGTTGCCCTACAGAATGGAGACATGGACCTTCAATTGCGGTCTATATCATGGTGTTGTTTTGACCCAGACCCAGGTGAGTCATAGCTAAAGCCTGGTAGTGCAATGGTCTACTCAGAACCATGTAAAGACTTGAAAAGGCGGATATCCGCACCCATTTATGTCTGGGATTGATACTTGCTAACCTGCATCTCCCCCGGATTTTGAGGACGTGGCTCAGGTGTTCCCCGTTCAGCTTCCATTTGCCTAAGCTGCCTGGCAACAACATCCCATATATAAATCCCCTTGAAAACCAACACGGGAAACAACAAATTTAAAACGGAAGGCGACCCATACCACCCCCACGGTTTTTTCCGCTTCCGCAGAACCGAACCACCCGAAATGACGACCCGCGTGGCTCGACTCATCGACTCCGAGGCCAGGACACCAGGCTCTGGGACTTGGGCGGCCATCGTACCTCTCGCTGGATGGATTCTCTGGACCCGTGGAAAAGGATCCAAGCCTTCAGCGCCTGGAGTCTGTCTCCTCCATGCTCATATACTTTCTGGGAGTTGGTACTCCTTGCTTCGTGGTTTCAAAGGGAAACCTGAAGGAAAACCGACGCCTTTGCGGGGGTCCTCGAAATACCTGGAGTCTCCTCCATGACCCTTTAGATAAAGATGGGTCCATGGCCAACCATGACTTTTGGGGAATGACCACTTTTTAAGGGTCAGAAGGAGACTCTAGGTGTCCTTCCTGGTTGGTTTTCCGGGAAAAAATAAAATGGGTTGGGCGATTCCTAGGTGTTTTTTTGGTTGGTTTATTCCACGCGAAGTCCGAATCTACTTTTCCAAAAGGCCACCTATGGTTCCAAGACTGCCATAGACTCGCCAAGTCCACTCGGTTTCCCCTTCTACAAAGCGCTACGAGGACCAGGGCTTCGAAAGCTTCGAATCCCCAAACCTGACGGACTTCCCAGAACCAAGCCGACTGCCGACTCAAAAGCGAATGGCTATGTCTCAGAATAGGGGGACCCAACACATGGTGATTGTGTTGGCGTCCTATTATCAAAAGCACCAAAAAAAAGGTCCGTTGCCCTTTAAACAAGAGAAGACACACGCCCAAATATGTGCTCACGTGGTCGATTCTTCTCTTTTTGGTCTCTTTGTTGTCTCAAACCCTCAAACACACTTGGCGAAACGGCTCTTGATACTGAGAGAAACCTTCGAAAAGCCATGGCTGTCCACGTCTTCACTCGAAACGCCAAGGCAAAGGTGAAACCTGAGGGACAGCACAGAATTGCAAGAGGCGATCCAACATTGTTGTTTAAAAACAAACAACTGGCTCATGGGTCCACATCTAGGGTACAAGCACTGTTCAAAAAAGAAAACACCACTTGGTCCAGATCTGCGGTATGCTCAGAAACTATGTTGCAGATTCGGCTGATATTCAGTCTACCCGACAGTATTAGATATTTTTTAAGGACGCCCCAGCAAGACGGATCGGTAAAGGAGCAAAGTGAAGAGGAGCAACACGAGAAACCCTAAGCAGGCTTGAAACTTCTGAAGGGCCCAGGGTAAACAAAATACTTCAACCAACGGGCGAAAATGAATTTGTGCAACCCTTTCTGGAGTCTTCTACTCATGCAAGTTGGGGAGCAACTCTCAAGCCAAGATTCCTTGGTCCTTTAAAGAACGGATTGCATATTGCCAGGGCTTCCCCAAACATGTTTCGTACGGGCCGAGAGTGAACCTCGTTTCTGGCTGTCCGATTTCTGATCCCCCGCTAGAGGTTTAACTTTTAGTGGGTTCAAAGGGTTGGGTTACAGGAAATTCTACAGGAAAACAGCGTACTTGGGGTGTTTTGGGATCATTTCCTGTAGATTTTCCCGTAACCAAACCTAGGTCCTTCAGTAGAGAGTTTAGAATAAGGGTACCCTTTTTCTGTAGTCTATGTTGGTAGGGGAACCCTCCCCCCAAAAAAAAGAGGTAAAAGGGCACCTAGCTGGGGGACCTAGTTAAACCCTTTGATGGGCGAAATCAGTCGAAAAACCTCAGGAACCCGCACAGCTGAGCAGCGCTCCCAACTCCCCGTCTTGGCGCCCCGGCTGCTTCCATGACCGGCCGGCTGTTTTCGGCGGTTGGCCAAGGCCAAGGAACGGTCCCTGCCCCAAAAAAGGGGCCAGTCTTGCTTGGCGGTGGGTCCAAAATAGGCAATGGCTTGCCCTGGTAATTGGAAACACCAAAAAAGGGGCCAATCTTGCTTGGCTGGTCCAAAAAAACGGTAATGGCTTGCCCTGGTAAGTGGAATGGACCAAAGCCATCTGTCCCCCAGTAACATTCGTTGACCCATACCCGCGCGCTGACCACAACTGGGCGAAACCTTTTTTGGGAAACCAACCCACATGGCTCAAAGGTTGTTCTTTCGTTTTGTTTTGTTCCCCCTTTTTTTTCTCCCAGGAAAAAAAAACGACTAAAAGACTTGGTACCCTCAAAGAAAGACACACCCAGATGGCATCGAAACATTACCGCACACACGGGAAAAGACAAATTTGACCTTCAATATGCCTTTAGCATGTCATGCTGGAATGTCGAATGGACTTCTTGACCTGTCATCTGTGTTTTGGTGCTTATGGCTTTGTAGCGCCATTTCTGCGGCAACCCCTTCCCTTGCTATTTCCTGAAGGGGAAGCCAAAGACGGCCACGAGGATAGAACGAAAGAGACGAGACTTCACAGATGCGTCCATTGAAAGCTGCCAACCTCAGACTCAAAAATGAAGGATTCAGAAAGAATCCCTGCACGCAGTGCATGTAAACGAGTGCACCATATTCATAAGTTCAAGACTCCTCATCCAGGATCGAACGAAAATCTGGTAAGTTTATGTATTATCATACTGCACAATAAGCTGAGATGCAAATCAAATGGCCAGTTCAATGTTCATGTTCGCTGCTGAAACTCAACATCCAGCAAATGTAACTCGGCTACCCACAACCAAGAAAGAACCAAAGCCGTCCCTGCACCTCTATGTTGGAAGGACAGGTGTCCTTCTTGGAAAATAGATGGACCAGGCAAACCAGGAATCACGCTGTGGGCGCAATTTGCATAGGTGTCTTGTTTGGCAAATAGATGGTCCTGGTTGATTGAACCACCAGGCAAAACAGGAATCGCCCAATGTGTGTTCATCGAAACTCATCAAAAAGCACACCTACCTGGGCTGCCCGTTCTCTGATGCGCTAAACGTGAATACCTTTTAGTGGGTTAAGTACGGAAATCGCCACTAAACCAACCTCCTGGTGCTTCCGAAGCTGGATTCGCGGCGAAGTCCACCGAAAACGGTTGAACAACTCCCTCCTCCACAGGCTGCGAAAGCCGCAGAAAGTTCCCACAGCTGGGGTCGCATTCCGTTGCAAAAACATCTAAAAGCCAAAGCTAGGTTCTCCAGTAGAGAGGTTGGAATAAAGGTACCCTTTTTTTCTGTCGTCTATTTTAGTAGGTGAATCCTTTAAATGGTAAAAGGGCACTACTGGGGACCTAGCCTACTTGGATGTTCGGCTGAGTAAGTTGTTGGTAGCCTGGGCTAAAACCCGCTTGTGTTCCCCTCTGTGGAGTTAACCCTGTCATTCGTGGGATATAACCCAACGTGGCCAACCACTTACTAACTTGGCGAATCGAATATCCAAGTAGGGACCATGAAGGGCCATCACATTCCCAACGCCTCCATTTGTTATGGCTCTGAATCCATATTCCTCCATTTGCTTTTTCGTCCCCAGCCAAACAACAAAACAATACGTCCAGTAGTGAAATCGATTCCTTGAAAAGCTAGGGGAACAGAAGACATATTAATTTCAGCAAATGGAACAAATGGACTTCCCAAAGCTTTACTAGGTCCTCCAGTAGAGAGGTTAGAACAAGGCTACCCTTTTTCCTGTAGTCTATTTTATATAGTCGAAAAACCCTCCCAACCCAAAAGAAAAGGGGTGAGAGGTCGGGCACCAATTGCTGGGCGACCTAGCTTTGAAACCAACCGCGGGAGCTGGATGCATCGCACTGAGCTTTTCTTCCCCGGGCGAGCCAGCTGTCGAGTTCGCATCAGGAGGCCTGGCCGGTGAGTTGCAGAAGCCACTCGCTACCTGGAGTCTCCATGGCCCAGAAACAAATGGGTCCATGAGGTCCATGAACCCATTGTTTAGGGTAACGCCCCCATTTTTTAAGGGTCATGGAGACTCTAGGTACATCTTCTTGTTCCACCAAGAAGCTGTGGGCGACAGCTCGCAAGCCAGCCGCCTTTCAAGAAACTCTGATATTGGATGACTCCGATGCGGAGACTACTAAGGCGTTACAGACCTCAGAGTGCAGTGAACTGCTCGACCCTATGCGTTTCGATGGTCCTTGCAGTAAAATAGATGCTTTGGTTTCCCTGACAAATGAATGGCAAATGGGTTCCCCGGTTTCCCAGGGAATCGGATGGCATAAAATACTAATTTCTAAACCAGTGGCAAATGCGTTTCCCCGGTAAATGGATGGCATAATTTCTAAATCAGTGGCTTGCCTGTCTATTTCCTTGCCCAAACTCACACATCGCCCTGGAAAATGGAATAAGACTCATCTAAAACACTGGCTTGCCCATCTGTTGCATTGCCCAACCTCGCAACATCGATCAAAAGGACCTCTGCGCCTGTCGTAAAAGCCGACCCTCGGTGCGGAGAGACGACCTTCCTGTTGGGTATCCCGGTTCCACTGGACCCAGACCCTCAACGCGGAACCTGACGTTCGGGAGGCGGAAGATCATTTTCGTGTAGGGAGGTCCCTGTCAGTTGGACAAACAAACAAGCAGGGATATGAAGGGAGCGGGGATATGGGGGATTCCCTTGGCGCCATTTCCCATATCAAACTTAGTCAAGGTGCATCTAGGGGGAATCCTCCCGTATCCCTGGCTTCCCCTGTATCCATGCTAGTTGGTTTCCCTGAGTCAGGTTCCATGTTAATTGGACGGAGGGCAGTTTACCATGCTTGTGGTGTTTGAGCATGCTTGGAATACCTCCTTTTTTAGTAGAGGGTCGACATGATACCCTGAAAAAAGAGGGTATTTGGAGTAGGGGGTACCGGTAAAGCCATCCACCGAAGCTCGAAAGGTCGCCTAGGACAAGTGAGGCAAGGAAGCACCACTCGCGCGGTCTTGTTTTGAACCCACACAATGTCTTTGGTTTTTTGGTTTTCCTTTAGAATCCTTGAAAGGGGGAAGCCTCAAAAAAGACACACCCATATCGCCGAATGTATTCATTAGCACGTAGGCAGCCTGTCATATTGGTTTGGTCGCTTGTACTGCTTCTTTGTTGCATTTTGTTTCGATGTTAGGACTTTAGCTTTTTGCCAACTAATGGGTTTTCCGTATTAAGCCGCTAAAAGTTAGAAACTTTTAGCAGGGGAGCAGAAAGCAGCCGAGGCTTGTATTCGTCAAATATCAAGAGTCTACGGCTGTTGTTTGCTAAATGGTCGGGTGCTCCCGCCTCGTTCTCCAACTCCGCACGCGTGCTGTGACTCATTGAGGCTGTATTGTCAGCGCCAAGCGAGCGGTGGATCGACCGGTCGCCCCCGCCTTTGCCCGCCATGGAAAAGCTCGGCTACCGCCATAGAGGAAGATGGAATAACACCTGGCTACTTCCGGAGTTCAATGTTTGACTGAGCAAAATCCTGAAAGTATGTGTACCTGGAGTCTCCATGACCCTTTAAAAATGGGGTCATTACCAAAATTAAGCGGTTATGACCCCTTTTTCTAGGGGTCATGGAGACTCCAGGTATGAGTAACGGACAACACTACCTATCTGGTTTATTTGGGTAGAACCCCTGTTTTTGTTCGGGACTGAGGAAACTCGGCACCACAGCCCCAAATCAACCATAGATTAACATTAGCATGCTCCATTTCATATTTGACGCACTGAAAGGAAAGGCTTGAGGGTCAACCGGCGACAGGTCCGAAGAATGCAAATTTGCCGCGGATCCCGACCGTGCTACCTAGTCATCCCATTTCTTTGCCGAGCAAACGGACACAGCATCGGATCACTTCCAGAGTGACCAAGCCGCTGATAGGTCCGGAATCCTGTGAAAGCATGTTCAGTGACCCCAGAAAAAGACTTGGATCCCTTTTTGGGTTGATCCGGTTTTTCTAGAAAGGGATGTGGCCGGGTGTGTGTGTGTGTGTGTCTCTTTTTGGGCAACCCCAAATTTACCTGGTGTCCTTTCGGTTTCCCTCGAGAACCAACCAAAAACGGGGTACCAACTCCAAGAAAAACACGGCCCTTGCGAGAAAAAACACGGCACCACTCATCGCGCCGTAGTCATCGTTCCGAAAAGAAACCAAAACGAAGCGCGTGGCAAAATCAAATATAAGGAGGAAAAACAAGGCGCCACCCAACCCGGAAGCAATCCCCCCCCCCCCGTCGCAAAAAAAAAGGCACGACGAGTCGCAAGGAAAATCCGGGCGGGGGCCACACGAAGACCACTCCGGCCAGGAAGGTGCAGGTGATCTGCAGCCCAAAGAGCTGCGTGGACACCGCGGTGGTCAGCACCTCCGATCCGAGGAATCGAGGGCTTCGAGGGCTCCGAGGGCAAGGGGTCAGCGAGGGGGGAGTCAGCTGGTGATTTTTTGGCCCCGCAACGAAAGGGCAAAACACGTGCTGTTGGTCTAGGCCCTCCAGATTTGAGAGGTTAGAATCACCCGGCCGTTTTTTGTTTTGTGTGTTTTTCTGGTTTAGTAGGGGAACCCTCCCCAAAAAAGGTGAGAAAGGGCACTACTGGGGGACCTAGTTGTGTACCACACCCAAAAACAAGTCTATAAGCCTTGGGTTTACCACTATAGAACGGTGTTTCCAAAGAGTATAAAGCCCAGAATCTCAGCCCAAAAACCGGGAACGTGGGTGGGTTTCTGATATGGGTATGAATTTTAATTGGGGACCCTTTGGTGGACATCATTTAGGTGGGGAGTTTTGTCCACCAATCACTTTTCAGGGGGTTCCCTTTAAAATTCATAGCCATATGGCCATGGCCATCCCAATCCCCACTAAAAAAAGACCAAAATGAGGTAGTGCACCTAGCCCAAAATGGTACCATTGGTTTTGACCCACGGCCATATGTCCTTTGCCTAAAGTCGGGCCCTCGCCGCCTTTCAAATGGCAAACCGCCGCCCGATTCTTGGGGCGTCCGCTATAGCACGGAATGGGGCGTCCTGGAAGACGAACATTCTCCCTTAAACGTCCGATTGAGTGGACTGGCCCAAAAAAAGGTCCGAACTTTTTGCTTGCCACCAAATTTGGACTTCCCGAAAAGCTGCAAAGTCCATAAACTCGGGAAGTGAGCCAAATTGGGACCATTTCCCTGGTGTGTCCCATGTTAGTGGGCAGCAGGCCACATGCAAGCTGGAACATGTGGTATGGAAGTTCTCCAAGTGCAGCCAAAAGGGCTGACGACATCGAAGCGCGAAAGACTACTTGAGTCACAATCAAAACCCGGTATTAAAATGGTCGTAATCCCAGAACCATGTAAAGAATTAAGAAGGTGGCCGAAGCTAGTTATGGTTGGGAGTATCCCTTACTAACCTTCATCTACCCGGGTTTTACTACAAGCGGCGATCGATTCGGTACGTCAGGCAAGTGGTGAGAGCAAGCCTGGCGAAATAACCCACAAACCCACAGATCTGAGACTTATTTCACCATATCGATCGCCTCTGCAAGTAGAGTCTCTCGAGTTCCGGCACATGAGGCAAGAACTGAGTCACTTGCTCAAGACCCATGGCACAAAAATGGTGAACCCAGAACCATGTAATTAAGGAATTAAGAAGGCGGATATCCGCAACGATTTCCGGCTGGGACTGCCCCTTACTAACCTTCATCTACCCGAGTTTCGGCTTTGAGCACGTGGCTCAACTGAGGCCAGGGCAATGGACACAGAGGTCGCGAAGTTCTTCAGGATGTTGTCCGCATGCTTGATCACGGCCTCAGCTTATCGAAAGCCGAGCCACAAACTTGCTCAAAACCAAGCCGGTACCTAGAGTCTCCTTCTGACCCTTAAAAAATGGGGTTCATGACCCCAGAAGGCGGAGATCCGCAGCTGTTTATGGCAAGGGGATTGTCCCTTACTAGCTTACTAGCCTTCATCTAATGTTGACCCAGGATTAATAAACCTGTACCAGTATTAGGGGGGTGTTCCCTCCAAAAGTGATGAATCCCCTCTAAAACGGGACACCCCCCTATTCATCAACCAGGGGTTTATTCTTCCGGGGTTAACATTACCCGGTTTTCATTGTGGCTCAGCTGGGTGGCTCGGAATCTTAAACCCTTTTTCTGGGCCCGTCGGATCCCCCCGCGAAAAGTGAATAACATGGAGTGGGTTAAATACGGAACCCAACCACTAAACCAACCAAACAGCTTTAAAAAAAAGCCGAGGAACCGGATGGCCGGGAGCCGAGTCTTGAAGTGGCTTCCCCAGTGGTGCCCAAAGAAAGGGCAGCGTGAAACAAATCGGTCGCATCTGGCTGTGGCTCAAAAAAGCGGAACCCATTTTTGGGCCCCTTGGATGGAAACAAAGACCAACACCTGCGGTTTGCCCCAGCGCTCAAATTTTGAGCCACACCCATCTCTCCATAGGGTCCTTGGGGGGGAGTACCCCTCTTTCGACGCCTTCGAACATTTTGCAGCGCCGAAAGCGGGGCTCCCCACTGCGATCAGCAAGCCTGCGAGCGGCGGAGCAACATTCCACAGAAAACACCTTGCTTCTGCCTAGAGTCTCCTTCTGACCCTTTAAAATTGGTTGGTCATTACCTTAAACAATGGTTGGTCATGGACCTATTTCTAAAAGGTCATGGAGACTCCAGGTGGAGATATGTCAATGTGAAGTGTGTGTCAAGGTGAAAGATGTACTCACTTGCCCAAAGGACCTGCAAATAAAAGGTTAACCTTTCGGGACCTCTACCAAAAATAGACCAAAAAGGGAAGACCAAAAGGTCAAAAGGTCGATTCGCTTTGAACAACTGAGTGTAAGAAAGGGTCCCAAAGGTTGAACCGTGGACCTCGCGGAGTCTCAGCGGAGTCTGGTCGCATATCCGGGACCTGAGTTCTCTCTGTTTCAAAAGGCCTGCTGATGGCAACGTCACAAGGCACCATCGCCCAGGCCCCTGATGAGTCATGGTCAAAAAGTCCGTTGGCCGATTGGGTCGTGGTTCACTTAATAGGAAGCATTGCAAAATATCCTAAGGTTTGATTCCCCATTCTCTTCGCCCATCGTTCTCTTATCGTTCTCTTGAGAAACCACTTTTTTTCCCAGGTGTTTGGCCCACTTTTTGAAGAGAATAATCCTTGAAGAGAATGGGGAGGGTACCACTAGAACGGTCATCAAGGATCCTTACCAGGTAAATAACCATCCCAACGCTAAGCCCAAAGGAACCAGTCGAAATGACCATGGCAGGGCTACATAATATGGGCAGAAGGGACAGTCCTCGCCTTCGCAAGAGCAATTTGATGGAAAATATATCTGGTGGATCTGATCTTTGGCCAGGGTAACCCTTTCTATTTGGGTTGTTTGGAGGGCAACCCGAATGAAAGCTTCAAAATATGACCAGCTCGCAAAAGGGGAGATAACTGGTTTGGCTTAAGGACCAAGCTTCTTCGCTTCCAGGCCTTGAGAAAGAAATACTCACATGCTTGTGTGTGTGTGTTTGTCGTTTCAGAGTACCCTTGTCAGGTGGTTTTGAAGGGAATCATAAGGAACAAACACCATGGTGGTCGCTCATTTGAGTACACACACACATGCACCTGTCCAAACTCGCATTGGGAACATAGAAGGGACACCGCTGTGAAACAGGCGGCTGACCCGTCGGTCGGCGGCGAAGGCCCACCGGCCTCCAAAAGCGTTGTTGAAGGCGGATGCCCAGATCCAGTTGTTGTAGCCTTAGGCAACCGTTGCAAAGCAATCTGAGAAACAAGCAGGTCAACCAGGAACAGGGCTCAGTTCCCCAAATCTACAGTTGATCAATTTACTGGTGAGTTCCGGGGAAAGAATCACCACTTTTGGAGGTTACAAAAGGAAACTGGAGGAACCCCTGAGGCACCGTCTATCTTTGACAACCAAAGGGGAAATCTATGCCCCGTTCTCTGGCCGTTTAGACTCAAACCCAAGGTCTTGTTCAACAGGGCTCTATACTTCCCCTTAAAACATCACCTCCACCAAGGGATACTCACCTTTCATGGGCCAAAAAGGTGATGTTTAAAACCAGCAAAAAAGGGAAATATAGGGACCCCTGTTCCACCATGGCTTGTGCTACTTGAACTAAGTTCGTCCACCCGGGCCCCGAATCGGCCATGTGAGCCCCTCGCAAGGGCTCCCTTTTCGGCGTCGCAAAGGCGCCGCTCGAGGATCCAAGTCCTTTTTCCGCTTCTCACTTGGCGGTGCTTCCAAAATATGTAAAATGGCCCCTAGGCAAGTGGAGGTAAATGGAAACAAAGACCAACACCTGCGGTTTGCCCTGGCTCTTAAATTTTGAGCCACACCCACTTGGGTGGCTCGTCTTTCTGTATAGGGAGCCGGACCCCCAACATGCCGCACTTTTGGGTGTTCAAGCCTTGGTCTCGAGTTAAGACCAGCAGAAAAGGGGGACCAAATCAAAAGACACACCCGCTGAAGAATGGCAACCTCAGATAAGTCTGATTGCTGTTCAGTGATCCTCACTAGTTCAAGTCCGGGAAGTGTGTGCTCAAGATGTTCTACAATGTCAGCACCTGCACAAAGGCTCACCAGCAACAGTACCAGGTGCTTGAAAACCAACAGTGGGCAAAAAAGTGCCCAGAAAAAATGCAGGAATCAGACTTGGGCTTCCTACTTGGGCGTCCTGCCTTCATTTCTGTTGGGAATGTCCCCCTAAAGATTACATGCTCAGCCAAGGTTATAACCATGGGCCATGGGGACAAAAAAGCATGGCTGTAACTTGAGTCAGGGATCACTGGCTCTTCAAAAGGTGCAATCTACTGGTGGTTCCATTGCAACTGCCAAAATGAATACCGTTCCTTTTTTCAGTAGGTCTATTTTAGTAGGGGGGTTTCCTCCCAACCAAAAAAGGGGTGAGAAAGGCACCCAGCCGGGGGACCTAGTGCAGGTAGCTTGAGCATAGTCGGTCAACTGTTTTTCGCGACCGACCGACGTGAAGGCTCGCGGCTCTCGGCACAGGACCCGGACCATGGAAGAAGCCCAACTCCAGCACACCTCGAGGGCAAATGAGCTTCGAAGCGCGTCTGTGAGATTCGAATGACGAGCTGAAATAATAAGAGTGTGGTTGGGCACTTGATGCACAAAATTAAGTGACCAAGAAAACCAAAATTGGAACAGGGAAACTAAAACACCAGTCAAAGGCGAAGCTCCTCGAAAACCAGTTAAAAGGCAGGAAACTAAAAGACCCAGCTCAACCCAAACCCAAGGAAAAAAAAGGCAACAAACAAAAACACAAAAAGAGACATGACTCCGGCTTGCGCGTTGCGCGTTGCGCCCGCCATTTCATTTCTCGCCCGCCCGCTCGGGTCGATCTTCCGCCAAAACTTCCCCCCTCCCGGCGCCTGGCAGGTCACCCGTGCCGGCGAGCCCCAGGATGCCGATCCTCCGCGTCGAAGGCCGAGGAGGGACGAGGAGGGGACGAGAGACAGTCGAGCGTGTTTGAATTGGGGAAGCAACAAAAACGGGTTTCGGTTTTGGGGCCTAAAAGGCCACTTGTGACAGCAAGGAAGCCACAAGCAAAGCGATACCGTGGATGGTTTCGCGGTAAATCCGTGCAACGCGCCACCTACGGAACCCTGGAATGGGTCGATTCACCTGTGAATACCAACAAAGAAAGGTCCCATGGTTTCAAAGTGGTGCAGGAATTTGTCCGCCCAAAGTAGGTCCTCCGGTAGAGAGGTCAGAATCAGGGTGCCCGTTTCTTTCATTTTTTTTCTGTAGTCTACTTTAGGGGAACACCCAAACATAGGGTAAAAGGGCACTGGGGGGCCTGGAAAAGCGAAGCCGGAGTCGCTTTATTTGCTTACTGGGAAATCGGAGAAATGGCTCATGACCTTTACGACATTCATCTGGTTGAAGGGGAGCAAAGCCTGGGTTCATTCCCTCATTCCCTACTGCAACACCAGCAAGTGATAAAATGTGCGGTTCCCAAAACCAGGGGACTCACCAGATGTGGGAATGGGCATGTTTTAGAATAAGTCAAAGGCCAACTACTGACTGGGTCAAGTGGCCAAGTGGCCAAGTGGCCAAGTGGCTAGCCACCTGGGTTATAACCAACTGACTGGGTCAACCCCACTTAGGGAGGCTTGGTGGGTGAGAACCCAGGTTACTGACAACTTGCCACGTGAAGGACCTTTATGATGAGCTCATTAAACCCCCCAGGTGAGCTCGCTATAAAATAGGCAGACAATCTGGCAGGGGTGAATCCGTACCATGAGCTGCCCGGAAGCAAGCTGCAGCTGGGCTAGCTGGCAGCGCAGACCAGGCCGCCAGCTGCACGTTGCGGACCTCAAATGGGATTTGAACACCGAAACCAAAAACCGCCAACCTGGAGTCTCCCTCTGACCCGAATCAAAAATAGGTCCATGACCAACCATTATTTAGGGTAATGACCAACCGTTTTTAAAGGGTCATGGAGACTCTGGGAAACTAGACCCTGACACCCACAAAAAAGGAACTCACCCCATATGTTTAGCGCAATCACCCATTTTTAAGGGTCTGAGGGTTCAGGAGGTTCATAGGCGTCCGTTTTGATCGGTTGGTTTGGTTGCAATAGATGGGCAAGCCACTGTTTCAGCTGGGTTTTATTCCATCCAGGGCCATCTACTTTATCAAAAGGACACCCATGGTCAAGTTACGCACCCGGGTCCCAACAACTGGGCTGTCCGTTCAAACTGAACCCGGAGAAACGTGTCTTTATCTTGCGGGTGAAATATGGAAACATATGGAAACCTTGCCAACCACTAAACCAACTAAAAACACCTACAAACCTCAGGGGATGGCTGGGAACCACCAAGACAACTGCTTTTCCCATGTCCAAAGTCCCCTGGTAGTTGCGTTGCTCAGGTTTTGCGGCATGCAATGGCATGCATGCGTGCAGCTGTGTCTCATTTTCTTGTTGCGAAACTAGCCGGACCCTATGCGTACCCCTGAAGTTCGACCACCATTAAAACAATGGGGGTTCTACATAACCACCATGATTCACCTGAGGATTGTCATCATCCACGTTACGGCAGCTATTCTTTCAATGCACTTGAACCCTAGGGGTACGCTGCAAAAAGGTGGTGCGCTGCTTATTGGGGTTGCGTCCAACGTAAAGCTGAAACCAAGAGCCTTCGCGATTGAAAGAATGGTTGACCGTCTGACCCAACTTGGATCATGAAAGTCCTGAAGTAAACAATGGTGGTTATATTAACCCCTTTGAATTAATGGTGGTAACGGAGCCCTGGGCTTCGCCAGTGGATCAATCTACGGGGTTGAAACGATCCCCTTGAGGCTTTGAAATGGAAATGCAAAGACTTCCTGAAGGGACCCGAAGGCATCGAATCTTGGACGTGCTGATGGACGAAATCCATTTCGCACCACTTAAGAAACCCATCGGAATGATTCGATTGCCCTGCAAATACCCACAAACAATGGTTTCCCATGGTTTCCAAATGGTGCGAAATGGATTTCGTCCATCCACAGTATGCGGGTTGATCGAAAAGTCCTTTACATGGGATGATGACGGAACCACCATAACAGATACGACTTTTACCTGTGGTTTCAACTGTGGTTTCCTTGGTGGTGCGAAATGGATTTCCTCCATCCACGGTATGTCCCCATAGCCAAGGGCAAACTGTGCCCAGCGGGAGCACATCTGCGTGCAAGATGGAAGGGATATTGTCTGAAGGCGATGGCTCGCAAGATGGGGAGAACTGACATGGTTGCGGGTCAAAAATAGGTCCCCAAAATGGCTTGCCCTGGTAAGCGGCAACATGGACCAAGACCTGTGGTCCCTGGTGGTTTAATTTTGACCCACCCCACAATTACGTTTGTCCAGGACAGCGATTGCGTGCCTTCATTTGCACCCTTTTGGCAATACCGGTGCGCCAATGCATTCCAAGCCCGGCCCCTGGCAATCCAAACTAATGTTGGCACTTAATCAACCGGGCGTCAATAATTGCAAGTGTTTTTCCTTATTCTGGTTCGCACCCATTGTTTAGGGGGACCAGAATAATTGAAAGTTGTTTTGCCCGGGGTGGAAATTCCAAAAACAAAACTCCGCAAATCATTTTTAATCTAAAAACCATCCCCCCCCCAAACAATCACCCAAAATCCACGTTGACCCAACA
This sequence comes from Effrenium voratum, assembly GCA_963377175.1. Lineage (NCBI taxonomy): Eukaryota > Dinophyceae > Suessiales > Symbiodiniaceae > Effrenium > Effrenium voratum. Next base: position 1,333,070 of record CAUJNA010003794.1, read on the forward strand.
TCAATTGGTTGCTCAACCACAGAACCCAAAGCCAGCTGAAACATCTGAAATTTGAAAACCATCCCCAGCCCTGAAACTGCAAACTCTTTATTAAACCGTGTTTAAAACAAATGTACACAAAAAAACAGGACAAGGGTACCCCTCACAGACCCCACTGAACCACAATAATGTCATTCTTTTAGGGGACCACATTAGTTGCAAGCCCCCAGCCCCCCCTCCCAGAAAATAAACTATAAGTTGCTTTGCTCAAAAGCATTCCGCTTTCAATTGGTGGCCCACTTGCTTAAAAGCATCCCCTTTCAATTGGTGGCCCACTTGCTTAAAAGCATCCCCTTTCAATTGGTGGCACACCCCTTTGAATGGCTACAGAAAGAACTGAAAGGGAAGTGGTTGCAATACTAAAGTAGTATTCCAAAAAGTCTGCTCAGGAAGAAGTGGTTGCAATACTAAAGTAGTATTCCAAAAAGTCTGCTCAGGAAGAAGTGGTTGCAATACTAAAGTAGAATTGCAAAAAGGAAGTGGCTGCAATACTAAAGTACAATTGCAAAAAGGAAGTGGCTGCAATACTAAAGTAGAATTGCAAAAAGGAAGTGGCTGCAATACTGAAGTAGAATTGCAAAAAGGAAGTGGCTGCAATACTCAAGTAGAATTGGGCCCCAAAATCCTCCATTGTTTGGACGTCCCAAAAGTGAGCCCCCTTTCTTTTGGCGCCTCCATTGTTCGGGGGGGGGGGCCTTTATAATCAAGTGCCAACATTACCCAGACGGCAGTCCCACCAAAACGAGCCCGAGTCGACGACGAACTGTTCGGCTCAGACCCAAAAGAACTCTGCGTGGGGTCACCTCATCTCCTCAATCGAAAGCTTCATCCAGCACAGTTCCTATGAGTTTGATTGCCGCGAAAGCAGACATTGTGCATCTTATCTTAACATTGCAATACATATATATATATATATATACGCTGCATATATATAATTCACAATATCTATGTATATAAGTATATGATATATACTTATGTACATATGTCCACTAGAGCCACTTTCCGGTGGTTCGCTAAGAGCTCCTCGCCATGGCCAATCACGCCAGCCGATGTGCATCCTCTCTCTAGGCTGGATTTTTTATGGGCCCCAGCCAAAAAACGATCTTTTTTGCCCTGGTTGGTGGAAAACAAAGGGACCCCAAAAAAGCCACACACAAAAAACGAAACAGGGATCCTTACATGAAAACCACCTGAACATTGCAACTTGTAAATGGTGCTGTTTCCATTTCATTATTCTGGTCTTGAAAAGGCCAGCCATGTGTCAAATGCTTGCAAACAATGGCCCTCTTGCTTTTATTTTTCTTTTTTTTGAGGGAGCCCTGCTGGAAATTCCTAAGGGAGCCCCAAAAAAATGCAAGAAGAAACACCAACCAACAACAACAACAACAAAAGAGAGCAAATTCTGAGCTCCAACCGCCAACAAGGGGATCGACTTCTGGCCGCGAATTCGGAAGCTCCGAAGCCTCCGAGGCTCGCACCCACAAGGTCACCCGGGAGCTCTTCAGGATCTTCTCCGTGTACACGCCTGCGCGTCACCGGACTCGGACTCGGACGGAGAGCTGGCGCCTGGCCTTAACAGCGCCGCACATGAAACGCAGCAAAACGCGCCGATGTTTTTTTTTTTGTTTTGTTTGTTTTTTTGAAGTCCATTAAACAGGAAAAAACACCGTTAGTAGATATGTTACGGTATCCTTTTGGGTTTCCCATGTCTGGGCATTCGCATCAAACGGATCCCGGGGTGGTCTTTTGACGCTATGTCTCCGTGGGCTCATTTGCTTCTTTTCGTTTGTCCCGTAGGTTTTTTTCTACCCAGACGCTTCCAATTGATTTTGGGCCCTCAAACAGCCAGGTTTTGAGGCCCCAAAACCCCTCTGAAATGTCCAATGGAGGGTCTGGGTCTTCTATTGGAAGCCCCAGGAGTGTCTGGGCAGTGATGGGAGACTTGTTTGTTCACCAACCTTGCTATGGTAGCAACAAACTTACTTTTTGCAGCCCCTGACCCGTAAACCAACCAACTTGCCAAGAACAATCAAGGTCTTGTTTGAAACACAGCCAACTCATCCTTGCAAGAGTGCCGTTGTTGTCCGAGTTTCGGCACCAAGGCAAACCTGCAAAACTAGGTCCTCCAGATGTGAGAGGTTAGAATAAGGCCACCAACTTTCTTCCGCAGCCTGTTAGGGCAACCCTCCCAACCAAAAAACAAATACTGGTGAGAGGTCGGGTAAACTCGTCGCCCAAGGGCTGACTCCCTGAAAAATTCCTCATTCCTCGCCTGCGAGACCCGAGATCGCCGCAGAGCTCACCGTGGCCAAGAGGCCTGGGCGGGGAATGTTCGCGAGCTCGGCCGCTCGGGCGCTTGGAGCTGCAGATACCACAAACCCAATGGGAAGAGTTTTGTATGGAGCCTAGGTCCTCCAGATTTGAGAGGTTAGAATAAGGGTACCCTTTTATCAGTAGTCTATTTCAGTAGGGGAACCCTCCCCCAAAAACTGGGTAAAAGGGCACTACTGGGGAACCTAGCAAAAACAACAACGCAGATTTGGGATAATGGAGCGCATTTTTGGGACAGTATGGAGCACCCAAAAAACAACAACTCGGATTCGGGGGAACGGAGCGTATCTTTGGGACATGAACCTTGCTGGGTTCATGTCAGGCAGGTTTGGTATCCCCCTAAATGGGCCAAACCACGAACATGTTGACACAGACTTTTGGTGCCTGGCAGAGTCGCTTTTTCAAGGAAAAGTGACGGTCACAAGCTTGGATGCTCTTCGATGTTACTCGATGTTGACCCAGATGTCACTAGAAGCTGGCAAATGCATTGCGGGGGGTGTCCACCAAAAGCAAGAGAAGTCAGTGTTCAGCTCGAACATCAAAACGTTCGCGTTTGTGTTCACGTAACAAGTCTGGCTGACAAGGCTACTTCCCGCGATCGCCATCGTTTATTTTGTTTGTTTTTGTTTGTATATATATATATATATTGTATTATATTTGATTATATTATATTTATTACCACCTCATTGTTTTGCCGTAAACTTGGCAGGTTTGGACACGAGGGACCTCCGCAGACTGCACTCAAAGCAACAAGCCTCTTGTAACACTGCGCATGGTTGCGGCAACCTGCACCAGCAACAGAAACCCTAGCATGTTTCGATTCCCCTGGGCATTTCCAAGAAACCTTCTGGTTTCATTCCCATGGTTTCGTTTCGTGGTGCGAACACATTTTGCAACCATCCACGGTACCCCTACCCCTTAAAACTCCAAGCCCTGGGGAAGTTAATCTTTTACAGACATATAGCCCATGTTACCCAAAAAGTTGAAAAGTTGTGTTTTTAAGAGGTAAGTACCTCATTTGTTTTGACCAGCGATCATCCCTCAAATCCAACCACTTCCCCCTCAAAAGCGTGGCAGAAACTTCCCAAGGCCCAACTCCAAGCCTGGTGAAGCGAGGAACTAGCGAGTTCCCATGCAGTGTGTCTGTTGGGGTCCTGGACCCCCCTCCAAATCGTGGGTTGTTGAGGGGTTTTATGCTGATGGTGCATATAAATTAAATGGTTGGTGTTCTTCAACATCACCAAAATAGGGGGAGACCAGAAAAAGAAAAAGGACAAAAAAGAAGATCCATGTGAATGAAACATCATTCGAGGCAAGCAGGGTGATGCCAAAACTAAACCATCCAAATGGGAGAAACAGACTGTCGGAGGGCAAAATCCGCTTCGCACCAATTAAATTATATGAAACCCTTTGAAATAATCAATGGGATAAACCTCCTGCCAACTGGTGCGCAAGGTCAGTCAGAGCTCTTCGTGCATTGGCCTGCCATCCGGGTCTTGACCCGTGCTCAGGCAAAGACTTGTGTGTGTATGCGCACAAATCTTTGCGACAAACTCCGCCAATTATCGATTTGGAGGTCGGGCATGCCAAACAAAACATCAACGTCGCCTGGTGGAACGAGCAACTTGGTAGAGCACCCAGAGATTCTGAACCAAGCGGGAGCTGCTCCGCTTTAGGACAAACATCGGCCTGCTTGACCCTTTACAACCTATGCATGCAACCTGTATCCTTGTGCTGGAAATGACTTCCCAAGTGTTGGACAACCTTTCCGGCTGTTTCAACCAATTGTTCGCAACCTGCTTCCCCACTTTGAGCCAGCCTTGACCGAATCAACGACCGGGCGCCTGTGGCTCTTCCCCAGCCAGACGCGTGTCCTTAGGCGCGAGTGACAGACCTCCCACTTCGGGTGGCAGTGCCTTGCAGATATCATAAAACCAAAATGGACATGGGTGAGAATTTACCAAGAGATAAGAGACCCCAAAAAACGGAACAATCATGGGGGTCACAACCAAAACTCCGCATGAAATGAAGAGTCTCCATCATGGCTGTGCCTATTCAGCGCAACCCCCCCAATGGGTTTCTGTTGCTTTCTTATTTTTTTCAACCATCCTACAAGCGGCGCCCTCAGAAAAAAACCCACATGTCCTTTCACCCACAGCATGCAGTCGTGACATGTGCAATCCGTGGCATGTTTGGGGGAGAAAGTCGTGACAGGCCGAAAAAGTCTGAACTCTTTACCGCAAAAATCATACCCCAAGACCGAATTTGTAGAGCTCTTGTTTTAATGACTGAAAGCTTTGACCATATGCAGTGAACTTCTTTAACCTGGCTGTACTGGGTGTACACCTCCAAGGTCCCGAATTACAGTAAGGAGTTTCAACCGGAACAACAGTAATGTTAACCCCGGTACTTAAAGGGGCAGGGTACTTAGTAAGTGGATAGTAACCACGGTGAGATAAGCCACCAAAGCCATGGTGATAAGTCTCCTAAGTGAGTTATAACCAGGCTTACTAACCACTTACCAAGTAATTACCCTGCCCCTTTGAGTATAAACAACAGATGTTTATTTATTTTTTTTGGGGGGGGGGTCCATCCAAAAGTGGACTGAATTTCCACTAAAAAGGGGGACATCTCCCGATCAAAATCAACAGGGGTTTGTTAATCCAGGGTGTCCAGAACCAACAATGATACAAACACAATTACAAAACTGCGCTGTCCGTTATCTGATCCACTGCTAAAAGTGTTCAACTTGTGGGTTAAATACGGAAACCCAGCCACTAAACCAACTAAAACCAAGTCAACACCCAAAAAAATACCGGGGACGGCTGGGAACCGCCAACAAAAACAAGACTCCCAAACCGTAACGTTCTTCCACTTGCTTCAGTCGCGTCGAAAAATGAGAAATTAGAAACCGATTCCCTTTGAAACCAACAGGGGACAACCAAAAGCATTCTGAATGTTGACCAACTACTACTCAACCCCAGTTCATCTATAGGGGGCCTTCCCCTCCAGAAGTGATATGATTCCAACCACTAAACCCAGTTGGACACCTCCCTATTAACAAGCGGTTCAACACCTCCGAATTCCACGTCAGGCGAGTGGCCGACTGCCTGGGGCGCCGGGCCCTGGGAGCTCGAACCGCCCTCCTGCGGTTCGCTTTTCTGGTCACGCCCAAGCAGGGGCGCAGACCCTCGCGTTTCGCATTTCGCGCGCGCGGAAAAGCCGAGGAATAGGGTCCGGCGTAACTATTTTTGTTGAAACCTGTGCCGTTTGGTGGGTTTGAAGGGACGCCAAATGCAAAACCACCATTTTGGGGGGTCCCCGAAAACCAAGAAGACACCCACAAAGGCCAAGCAAGGGCAAAAAGGACAGCCAACAGAGCAAGGGCAACCACGAACCGGTTCGCCTAGCTGGGGATTTCAAATCCTGAGTTCGATGGGGTGACGTGGCGCTGGGGGGTTCTCAGAATAGACCCCCTGTTCGCCTCAGGCGGCACAAGGGTCCACTAGACCCGGCCATGTCTTTTGCCAAGCCATTTGCTTGTACGTCCGCTGAACAAAATGAGAAAATACTGTCGATGGACGAAATCCATTTCGCACCACATTGAAGCCCTCAAAAAACAAATGTTTGTGGTATTTCCGCGGGAATCGAATCATTCCAGGGTTCTCAGGGGTGCAGGATTTCGTCCATCCACTGTATATCCAGTAGTGAAATTGATTCCCTTTAAAACCAACAGGGGACATGAAACATATTTATACATATATATATATATATATATGTATATATATATATATATTTGCATTTATTTCAGCAAATGGAAGGATCTCGGAGCGCTGCGCTCGCCTGGACTCACAGGGCGTGTGCCAATGGCCCGCAAGTCACTCCCCTTGCTTTGGCTGGCGAAGTGGCACAGACCCCAAGCGATCCCAAGCGTGTAGTAGGCTCTCAGGCTCTCACTTGAGTCATAATCAAAACCCAATACTAACATGGTCTACCCAGAAGTATGTAAAGAATTAAGAAGGCGGCCGCAGCTATTTCTGGCTGGGACTGCTCCTTACTAACCTTCATCTACCCGGGTTTTGAATGTGGCTCACTTGATCGTTTTCAAGGAATGAAGCGTTAAAAGGATGGAGAGCACACCATAATTCTAGAAGGGAAGACCATCATGAAAGTGCTTGTTGTTTGCAAACCCATGGGGGTCTGTCTTTTTCTTGAGGGTACCCCCTTTGTTTCGGGTTTGTAGGGAAACCAAAAGGAAAACTAAGAGGTTGGAGGGCTTCCTCTTTTGAATATATATATATATATATATTATATTACATATTATATATTATATATATATATTCTATTAATACATATATGTATATATATTACAATGTATATTATACGCACATCCATTTGAAGGGTGCCTTGCAACCGTCCCGCTCGCTCGCCACTGGGTGTTCTCCTCGAGGGTGGCAAGCTGCACCAAGATGACGCCCAGCACCAGCAGACTGGGCAGGAAAAACGGCGTCGAGAGCCGAAAGGATGGAACTGATAGACGCAATGGGGGAAGCTGGGGGGGTGGGAAGCTGGGGAAGGGGGGGGCGCTGGGGGGGGGCGCGTGAGCTTGGTGCGGGGGGTGGGGAGCTGGGGGGGGTGGAGCTGGGGGGGAACGCAGAGCTGGGCGCTGGGGAGGGGGGGAGCTGGGTGGGGGGGGGGGGGAAGCTGGGTGGGGGGGAGAGCTGAGGGGCTCGGGCCAGGGTCGTGGGGGATGCTTCTCTGGGCTGTCCGTTTTCTGATCTGCTCAAAGGTACGGAAACCCAACCACATCCAACCACTAAACCCGAACGACCTAACTTCTGGGGATGGCTGGGCGAAAATTGTGTTCTTGTGTTGCTTGTGTTTGCTTTTTCTTTTTTTTGGGGGGGGTCCGAAACCGCTCTCGGTTGGTTTTGAACAGTGCAAGGGCAATTTACCATGTTTGGGGTTCCCATTTGTTCGAGACAAAATACTGATAAACGCGATCCCTCACCATGGAAATGGCTGATGGGCATTGAAAATTATGTCTACCAACATGTTGGAGGCTGATCGCAGAGCCTGAGACATATCGAATCCAACCCTGCCCTCCAACAGTTCCTAGTGTCTTGCTGGTGCTCAGTAGGGAATGACCGAGGGTGTCCCTTAACGGAAACCACAGCGGATTGGTTTTTCTCGGGGTCATTTCATTTCCCATTCCCTGCTGAGAACCAGCAAGTTGTTTATCTGTCGAGCAATTCAATAGATGTTTTGTTTTTCTTCTTAGCATGGAACCCCATCTTTCACAAACCAAACTCTCGTTGCACAATATATTTTTCCCTCGCGCTTGGCTGTCCTAAACTTGGGCGTCCCCTTGAAGGACGAACGGGAAAGGGCACAAGGCGCACACCAACATTTGGCTGTGGCTCAAAAAACCGGTACCACAATGGAACCCTGGTAAGTGGCCGCAAAGACTAAAACCCGCGTAAGGCTAGCTCTTGAATTTTGAGCCACAGCCATTTAAGTCTTGGGCGCTTTGGAGTTCTTGGAAGGCCCTACCTGGGCATGGCTTCGGTGACGCCTTTTTGCTCAGCTTCGGTTGCGCTAAGTTCGGTTTCCAATCCTAGCGGTCGTTTGGGGCCAGGAGGATCAGGGATACTCCCCGAGAAGTTCAAAGGAAGGACTCAGTTGCCCAAAGGACCCAGAACTAAAAGGTTAACCTTTTCAGGCACCTCTACTAAACATGGACCAAAATTGGAAAACCAAAAGGTCAAAAGGTTGGCTTTGGACAACTGAGAGGAGGCAAGGCTCCACAAAGCGAGCTCAGCCACATTTGCTCCAAGTGATGAATAGAATGGCCAACTGAAAATATTATGGCGCCAAAAAAAATGCAAATCAACCACACACCAAAAAGAACTAGGGGCTAGGTCCTCCAGTAGAGAGGATAGAAAAAAAGGGTACCAACTGTTTTTTTTTTTTTTTTTTCTGTAGTACTTAGGGGAACCCTCCCAACCGAAAAAAGGAACCGGTGGGAGCTCGGCCACCAATTGCTGGGAGCCCGTCGAGGGGATTCCCCGCCGCCGCTCGTTCTCGGATCGAGTCCCCAGCGCCAGCGAGAGCCACTGCTTCACCGAGAGCCGGCGGCCCAACATCAGCACCTCGATGGCATCGAGTGCCCGGGTAACTTCGCGAGCCGAAACCATGTGGGTATGGGTCAAAATTCAACCACCAGGAATTGGACCGCAGGTTTGAGTCTTTTTGGTCCCATTTGCCAGCGTTCCAGTTTGGGCACCTATTTTTGACCCACAGCCATGTCGGCCTGTGTCCCAACCTGAGAAAGCTGAACCTGGAGTCTCCTTCTGACCCCTAGAAAAAGGGGTCATAACCCCTTAATTTTGGGCAATGACCCCATTTTTGAAGGGTCATGGAGACTCCAGGAAGTGCTGTGGATGGCTGCGACATCCATCCGGTTCGCACCACCGAACTCAGAAACCCAACGGTTTATGATTCGATTCCAAGGTAGATAGCAACCAACAATGGTTTCAACCATCGTGTCCAAGTGGTGCGAAATGGATTTCATCCATCCACTGTATGATCCATGTTCCTGCCAGGGAATTCACTTTTTGTTTGGTTTAAAGGTTCTGCCTAATGGTCACCACATGTAAAAAACCTTTTGATCAACCGCCTGGTTGAATTTTCGCAGGGCTGACTTCAATTCAAACGGCCGCCTCTTCATTCGGAAAAAACAAAAAACATGTTGGCACAAGACACGTGCCATTCAGACAAACAGCGGCGCCATCTCAAGGACATAAGTGCCTTAAGTCACCTTTCACAAGGTGAGTCACAATCAAAACTCGGTTTAAAAATGGTCTACCCAAATCCATGTAAGGAAATATATATATATATATATATATATAAAAGGGCGGAATTCCGCACCCACGACAAACCTTCGGCTAAGCGGGGGGGTCACTGGATTTCCCCCTCAGTTGCAACTGACTGGGTGGTTTGCTCTAAAACCGCCCCTTTTGAAGATCCACAAAAATGAAAAATGGCTCGGAAACCCGGGGAGTCTGCCTCACTTGCAGAAACCGGGAGTGACTGGATTTCCCCTTCAAATCAAAGGGCAAATTGGCTGTGGCTCAAAAGAGGGGTACCAAAATGGCACCTTGGTAAATGGAGCCCAAGACTAAATCCTGCGTAACCCTAGCTCTTTAATTTTGAGCCACAGCCAATTGAGGAAACCCAGGTGTCCTCTTCGAAGTTGGGGGAGGCGCCCATTCGCCACGTCTCAGGGATTCGATCGCTCGATCGGGATGCCATCGAAGCCTCCGAGGCTCCGGCAAAGCAAACGGCCGTGCTCAGAATCTTCAGTTGGTAGGTCACCTCCAAGGCTTCGAGCAAATTCGATCACTCGCTTGCTTTCTGCGAAGCCCTGCTAAAAGTTTCACTTTTAGTGGCTTAATGGAACACCCATAATTAAAAGGCGAAAAGTTAAAGTCCTAACATCCAAGCAAAATGCACCTCTGATGGATCGGGACGTGATAAATCCGCATCCCACCGCGCCACACAAAGGAACGAATTGGGGATGTGAAAAACCATGAAGTGTGCAGCAAGAGTCTCCATGACCCTTTAAAAATCGTTGGTCATTACCCTAAATAATGGTCATGGACCTATTTTTGATTCGGGTCAGGAGGAGACTCCAGGTAGCTACTTACAGAGGAAGCATCATTCCAGGGTTTTTCTTCTGTGGTGCAGAGTGCCGGGTTTCTTAGGTGGTGCCTGTACCAGAGGCTAGCACATGATCAATGGCAAGAGTACAAGGTGTACTTTTTCGCGCAAGCCGATGGAGTGCAATCTAAAGCTGCCGCAAAGCAGAAGCAGACCTCCAGACTTGTTTGCTTGCAGCATCATAGCCATAGGTCTCCTTTTGAACAAAATGGGTGGATGTCTCTGGTAAATGGGGCATAAAAAAAACCAGTCTAAACATGTGCCATCTATTTCTGATCAAACTAGCCGAGAAAGGATGAGGAAATTCTCAAAGTCACTCCCCAAGAGGTAGGTTGAAGGCAAACCACCCGAATTTCTGACTTTGATAACCCCCAGAAATGCTCAAAGCAAAGACCCCAAAATACATGGCTTTGTTGCCTAGGACCATTTGCGCGACTTCAATTGGATATGAGTCAAAATTGAGCCTACAGGGGATCACAGGTTTTAGTCTATGCTTCCGTTGCTTCCATTTTGGGTACCTGTTTTTGACCCACAGCCAAATTAGAATAGCACCAGGGTTGGACGGTCCCGCGCCTTGCCTCCAAGGGGTTCTCAAAATCAACAAACCACCCAAGACTGGGCTCCCCAAATCGATCCCCTGCTAAAAGTTGTTTGCTTCTGAGTCAAATGGAAAACCCCGCCGAACAAAAACTAAAAGCAATTAATCACCTAGGGAACCGGATGCCTGGGAATCACCAAGACATGTTGCGGTGGTCTTCCCTTACCAGCGAAATGGGCGAGATCGACTTGAGCTCGCGCCGTGTAGGTGGCCGGCTCAAGGTAGGCCAAGGCTACATACCTCGGCATCGCATCGCTGTAATGTTGACCCCATAGCAATAAACCCCTGTGCGGCGGTGTCCCTGGGTTCAGTGGGGAATTGTCACTTTTGGAGGGGAACACCCCCCTGCTAAGAAGCAGGGGTTGATTAATATGGGGTCAACATTATCTGAATCCTTCGAAGGGAGGTGTTGTCCCATCATGTTAGCCTGAAAGCAAAGCACCGTGGAGTTGACCGACTTTTTCTCATGTGTTGCTCTCTTGCGTTTGAAGCCAGCTGCATGTCTAATGTAGTGTCGTGATCTGACACTCTTGGTACTCTGTTTGTTGGGGGGCTCCCTCATACCTGAACTCTCCAAAAGTACAGAAATTTCCGTACATGCAGAAGAAGAAAAAAACATGTACACTCTTGAGGAAATTTGACGGAAATCGCTTTTGGCAGGCTGTGAGCGTTTGTGGTGCACATGGATGCACATGAACACAGTTTGCAATTTACATGGCCCGGTATACTTAATTCCGTTTCAGGTCATTCGTCTCCTATTGCTGTGGGGCAACGTGTGACAGCTTCCTTGCCGCTTTTGCGAGTTTGCAGCTTTCTCAGCCAAAATGCAGAAAACGGAATGCACGGAAATCGGCCACGGAAATCGGCGGGAAAAGTACGGAAATCTGCAAAGAAAAAACAAAAAAACAGACATCAGCGGAAAATTTGCTTGGGGAAATGCGCACCTTTTGTCCTTGGTGAATTGCACACCTTCAAACTTTTCTTGGCCCATGAGCATGACAATCTCCAGTGGGCCGGAGCTGAATGTGAGATTCTTGTAGAAAAAATAGTTGAATGCTCCTGTGTCTTGCGTTGAGCCTGCAAGAAGAAAAGTACAGTTTTTGCTAAAATGTATGGATTTCAAGGAAATGCACGGATTCTTGCAGACAGTCGCAAAAAAGTGCCCTTGGTTGGTCCAGGTATGGATGTGTCTTTTTGTGAGGCTACGCCTTTCTGGTGTTGGTTCAAAGGGAAACCAAAAGGAACCCCCTTGTAGGGTCCGATTCCTAAAGCACCGATTCCTAAAGCACGAGCCACCCAGGCCCCGCGCTGCAGGTTGTTCTGCACCAGGTATAGCAGGGCTGGCCTCAACACTCACTCCCAGCGGGGCGTAAAGTTTTAAAGGGTCAGATCCTCCAAAGAAACCACGACCTGGACCCGAAGAGTCTACCCAAAAGGGAAAATTCACCCACCAGAATGTTGCAATAACCCATTGTTAAGGATACTTTGAGGGAGAATGTTGGGTTGCAATAACCAATTTCTAAGGATACTTTGAATTTCCAGGTACCTCTTTTGGCCGTGGCTCTAAAAACATGTTTTGCACAAAATGGCTCACAACGCGGGTATTGTGTTGTTCGCGCTGCTTGTTTGCTTGTTTGGTTGTTTGGTTGGTTGTTTGATTGTTTGGTTGACTGAGTGTTTGGTTGGTTGTTTGAGTGTTTGGTTGGTTGGCTGGTTGGTTTCTGGGTTGGTTCGTTGGTTCTCTATCTGTCTGTCTGGCTGTCTGATGGTCTGTTTGTCTGTTCGTTCGCTCGTTCATTCGATTGCCTGCCCGCTTGCATGTCTGCCTCTGCTTGCCTGCCTGCTTGCTTGCCTTCTTGTTTGTTTGTTTGTTTGTTTGTTTGTTTGTTTGTTTGTTTGTTTGGTTGCTTCTAGAATGCCTATTTGGTTGCTTGGTTTCAGCCTCGCTTGGTACCAAGTTGGTTCGGGCTGCGTGTTGCTTCATACAACTGTTTGGAGGAGGCAAAGCCACAGAAACGATCGCACCCCTCTGCGGGACCCCACACGCACCTTAAGACTGAAATAGAGCAAAACTGGAATCGGTGCTTCTTTGGAGGTGGTAAGAGCTGTTTGAATATAGCGTGGGCCTTATGTCTGTCACACGAGTGTGACTGGGGCCCAAATAGCGGTGTCCTCTTGGTCTATCGGAGAAGGTCCCGGTTTGCATGGCCAAATTGTACCCTCCCTCAGTCATGGAAGCTGACGATCGGAGGAATCTGGAAGCGCTGGAAGACGAAATCTTTCCTTTTGGGCAACCCCTCTGTCCACTTCCATTGGAAAGAGGGGAATCTTTCCTTGGTTGCCGTTGACCCCCCTGCAAAAAGTTTTTCACTTTTTGGGGGGTTTAGTGGAAAACCCCTTGATTTCCCAAAAAGTTAATGTCTAAAGATCCAACCCAATAGCAGTCAATAGCCCGGCGAAATCACCCGAGCGACACTGCAATCCAAAACTCCGGGCCCAGCGCACGGCCGAGCGCAGCAACTCGCGGGGGTCCAGGGCGCCTAAGAGTGGCGGATCTGAGCGCAGGGACCTGGAACTTCCATTTGCTTAAGTTGAATAGACACCCAACCACTAAACCCGCCCCCCCCAACCGAAAAAAGCGAAACCCCTTTCTGAAACGTGGACGGCTGGGAAGCGCCAAAAACACGACTCTCACAGGTTGTAAGGCTTCTTCCACTTGCAGTTGCTTGCGCCCCCTCCGAAAAAAGTGAGAAAAACAATACGTCCAGTCGTGACATAGAGTCCCTTGATAAGCCACCAGGGGAACAGAAACACATATTCATTTCAGCGAACGGAAGTGGGTCTTGTTCTCGTTTCTTCGGGAATGTCAACCTCGGATGATTCATCCGGAGGACCCTGAGGAGCCCGTGGCACGAGCGCGATTTCACACCCGCACCAAGCGAAGCGCGGCCGAATGACGCGGGCACGAGCGCATGCACACATGAAGAATGCGGATGGCCAGACATACTGTGGATGGCCGAAATCCATTTCGCACCACCCAAGAAACCCTAGAATGATGATTCTCCTGTAAATACCAACAAACAATGGCTTCCCATAATTTCCAAGTGGTGAAGGATTTCGTCCATCCACAGTATCAAGACCGCTGCGGTTGTAGTTGCTGGCAAGTTAGTGTCAAATTCAACTTCCATCGGAAGTGAACAAGCGAAACAGGAAACACTGAATCTAAACACAGCTTTTAGCTGCCAATCAAGCATGACGCACAGGTTCTGGGGTATGCCTTCAGGAAAACACAATTGGTGGCTCACTCTAGTTACTCATGGATGCTGTAACAGCCGCCTCACCCTACTACTCCTGAGCACAATGTGCCCCCAAATATCACTTCTGGCGAGCGTCTATATTGGCCTCAGGGAGGTATGTAATCCCACAAGACTTGAATTAATGGAACAAGCGTGAGGATTTCACTTCCACGCGATAGTTTTGAGTAGGAATTGACTTGGTATTTGCAACATGTTTGCATAAAATGTAAGATTGTGGCCGATCCTGGGCGATAGTCTAAGAACAACCCCTGACTAAAACTGCATACGACAATGTCAGGGGGGCCTTTCGTGCCCAACAGCTGGAAGCTATGGGGTGGATAGGCCCACATAGGCTCTGGGGTGGTGCCGGGCAGCTTTCAGGAAGGGTTGAAAAAGGAGGGTTCCAGGGGTTTCAGGGGTTCCGGGGCAGTTGGGGATAACATCTGCCTAGAGTCTCCTTCTGACCCTGTAAAAATGGGGTCATTACCTAAATAATGGGGTCATGGACCCATTTTTAAAGGGTCATGGAGAGTCGAGGTGGGCTTACTTTCGTTTGCGGAGCATGCTGGCACAAAACCCTTGTGTTTCGATAAGTCGGCTTTGGGACAAGGACTAACTTAAGTCTCCCGATGTGTGTTGGACATATGGCCATGGGTCAAAATCCAAATCGTACCTCCAGTGAACATGCCAATCCCCACTAAAATAGGCTCTAAAATGGGTGGTGCACCTACCCCAAAATGGTACCATTGGTTTTGACCCACAGCCATATGGTAACTCCAGTCATCATCAAAACAGAGTACCAAAGTGGTCCATCCAAGACCTTAGGAAACAGTTTGTTCAGGGCTTCTTGCTGCTCCTCTTCATGGTTGGTCACTACCCGGGTTTGATTGTGGCCAAATGTGTGTGGCTCCTTTTTTAGGGAACTCCCCAAAATGGTCGCTTCCTGGTGGTTTCCTTAAAACCACAAAAGCTTGGTACCCACCAACAAGACACGCTCAAAGCTTGGTTGCCGTTGACCCCTCTGCAATAAGTTTAACTTTTGGAAAACCCTTGATTTCCCAAACAGTTAAAGTCTAAACATCGAACCCACTAGCCACTAGGTCCTCCAGTAGAGATGTTAGAATAAGGGTACACGGTTTGCTGTAGTCTATTTTAGTAGGGGAACTCTTACCCAAAAAAGGGGTGAGAGGTCGGGCACCAATTGCTGGGGGACCTAGGCAATCAAATGAGCGAGAGATTGGTGAACACTTCGGGCGCGAGCCTTCGAGAGACGCTCCTCCGATCACTGCCAGAGCCACGCTCGCCAGCCCCTGACCCGAATTTTGGGGTTGGATTGTGGGCAGTTTTTTGTTTTTCCTCCTCCCCCTTTTTTTTGAGTTGGTACCCCCCTTGTGGTTTTAGAGGGAAACTATGAGGAAAATCGCAGCGCCGCTTTTTTAAGGAGGCCTCTAAGAAGACACCATTTGTTGAAGCCAAAGAAAAACCAGAAATTGCAGGTGTCCCTATGTTAGAGACAAACCAGACCCAAACGCGTTGCACTTGTCCCAACCGAACAAACGTGGATGGTGCTTTTACATTCGAGCAAGGGTGTTCATTGCCATACACAGTTGGCGCAGCCGGCTTTCCGAGCCGAATTTGTCTGATACTCTCTTTTTGGCAGGCTTTAAAAGGAAGCCCAAACCCCCCCCCTCCGCCCCAAAGAAAAGGCTAGCAACCTACTGCGTAGTCCTTGAAAAGTGAGAGGACCGTGCCCATAGGGGGCAAAAAGGGGGGGGGTATGCCCGTGCCGACGGATGCTCCGACACCGAGGGAAAAGAAGGCCAGGGGGTTACCTCTTGGCGCTACAGATCTCTCGCAAGATGTGCTATCCACCTGGAGTCTCCGTGACCCGAATCAAAAAAATAGGTCCATGACCAACCATGATTTAGGGCAATGACCAACCATTTTTTTAAGGGTCAGAAGGAGACCTTAGGCATGGGCTTAAAAACCCACCAACTCGGGACCCCGCAAAATCTACCGCGCCGAGTGTTTGGGGGTTCCGCCTTCAAGGCTTCCTGCAAGATCACCCCCGTCTGAGGCACCTCGGACATGGCAAAGATGCGGCTGTGGTTGTCAAAACCGTTCTGGGATCCCATTTTGGTTGGTAGGTGCACCACCCATTTTAGTCCATTTTAGTGGGGATTGGGATGTTTACTGGGCGACGGGATTTTGACCCCATGGGCATGTCTCAAGAGAGTTCGGCTCGGACCTAATGGCGAAGGTCTCCCTGTGAACTGTTGGGGGGTGGCTGGTTCTTTTTTCCAGCTGAAAGCCTTGCTTAAAGGCGCGATCGGGTACGCCAGGTAAGTGGTTAGTAACCATGGTTATAACCCGCTTGCCATGGATATAAGCCTCCTAAGTGAGACGTAACCAGGTTTACTACCCACTTTCTAAGTACCCTGCCCCTTTAAATGGGGTCGATAGGGCCAGAAATCGGGCTACCCCAAAATGGCGCCTTTCGGCTGTCTTTAAGTCGTTTCAGTGACGTGTGTTGGCTCTTTCTTTGGTTTCAGCTGGTGGCTGTTGCAAGTATCCTAGCGGAACCATGTTTGGGCCTGGTTTGTTCTCTCCGTGTGAGAGGGTGTATGTACGTGTGTTAAAGCTTCTTAAGGGCCAAAACCGCATTGAAGCAAGCATGCCACAGCAAGCAAACAAAAGCACGCGAAGACCGGGGAAATCCAAGCAAGCCAAGCCGCAACAAAAACAGGCACCAAACAAAGAAACTAAGAAACGGCAAAGCACCCTAAGACAAGACAAAGAAGCAATTTAGTCACAACCAAAGCTTCTAGCAGTAAAGAATCAATAGGACTTGCACCCATTTCTGGTTGGGGCAGTCTCCACTTACCTTCAAGAAATTGGGTTTCTTTCCCGAGATGGGAATCCACAAGACTTGGGCGGTTTGCCCCTTTCGGTTGCCCAGGCAACAACCTGTCCGGCTTCCCAAATCGGTGGTCGCGGCCCGGGCCCAATGCTCGGAGTGCTGCCGGCTCTGCTTGACCTAAGCCATCGGCCCAACGGCGGGGTAGTCTTCAATTCAGCTCCTCTGGTCTCCTCTGGTTGTTGCGAAATCCATTTCGCCCGAAATGAAGCCAAGGTTGAAACCATCTAGGTCCTC
Organism: Effrenium voratum; assembly: GCA_963377175.1. Taxonomy (NCBI): domain Eukaryota; class Dinophyceae; order Suessiales; family Symbiodiniaceae; genus Effrenium; species Effrenium voratum. The sequence goes on from CAUJNA010003794.1 coordinate 1,350,210, forward strand.
CAGATTTGAGAGGTTAGAATCAGGGTCCATTTTAGTAGGGGAACCCTCCCCAAAAAAGGTAAAGGGCGCTCGCTACTGGGGGACCTAGCCATGTTTCTTGGCATTTACTTGGGGAACCGAATCAGACCCGGGGTGTCAATAAACGGGTGCTGCGAAACGGACGGGTTTCGCGACCATCCACATCAGCGCTGAGTTCTTTCTGGGCTTTCTCGCTGGAGGCTCACTCCCCAAGGGTGAGAGGGCCAAGAGCCAGCACTCAACGGCAGAATGGCAAAGGAGACGCCCAAAACAGGATCCTCCCACGACTTAACACCGGGTCCTCCAGTAGAGAGGTTCGAATAAGGGCGCCCTTTTTTTCTGTAGTCTATTTTAGTCGGGGAACCCTCCCCCAAAAAAGGGCTGAGAAGGGCACTACTGGGGGACCTAGAACATCTGACACGGTGCCAAGTTGGCAAGTTGCCACGGGTTCTAACCTAGCGGGGTTCACAAGCAGTCACTAGTCACCAGTGGGTAACGCAGGTACAGGTGGCTACCACTACACCCAGTCACTAGCTACCACTACACCCAGTCACTAGCTACCACTACACCCAGTCACTAGCGACTCATTGACTAACCCCGGGTGAACTTCACTAACTTGGCGACTCGAACATGGCACTCTCCGCCGCGGAGAAGGCGCGAACAGGGCTCCGGCCAGAATGGCGCAGGCGCAGTTCTGCAGCACCAGGACTGACAGCAGCCCGGCCTCCCGCTGGCTTTCTGGGAGCCCGGCGAGGCTGGCCGACCCGGGCAACCTACCCCTATACTCCAAGTACCCGGCCTTTTTTCGGGGGTAGATTTTGGAGAGCCGATCGGCTTTTCAAGGTAAACACCTCACTTTTTTAGTAGAGGGTCGACATGATACCCTAGAAACTGTGGGTATTTATTTGGAGTCGGGGGTACATGTTGTCCTTTTGGTGGCAAGCATGCGGGGCATATGACGAAACATGCACAAGCAACTTGCTCGTTGGCGGTAAAAAATGGAACATGAACATTCAAGTTGAAATTGAAAGGTGGTTGACGCTCTTCGAGGAAAACCTTCAATCTCCAAAAAGATGAAAGGAAACTGGTCGGACCAAAGATCAACCAAGGTTTCACGCCCCCCACCTACACGTCCGATGGGAACCAGATCGCGACCGATGGACAAGAAATCCGCTTCGCACCAGTTGGGATGAATGAAACCCCATAGTGGGACAAACCACTTATCAACGGATACGAAGCAGATTTCGTCCATGCACGGGACCTCCGTGAACAATTCGCCTCGAGACAAGCCTGAGGTTTCGCCTTCAAACCATGCCGCTAGGAGTTACTGTTCAAAATAATGGCCAGTACATTGAATCATCGAACATCCAGACTGGTGTCAAAGTAAAGGGGACGAAACAACCTGAACCCAAACTAGTGGCACCTGCTTTCAGCCCCATGTGTTTCATAAAATGCCAGGCCCACCCTCGGTGTTCCTGGAAACACGTGGGCTTGTGAACCAAACCCAGAATCAATGAACAAACCTCTGGTTGATTGATGTTGTGGATGGACGAAATCCTGCACCATTTTGAAACTATTGGAAACCACTTCTTGTTGGTATTTGCTGGGGACTCGAAACATTCCAGGGTTTCTTAGGTGGGACAGGATTTCGTTCATCCATGTAGGAGGTGTCCCATTTTAGAAGGCACCCTTCATTCTTGGTGGAAGCACACTCTCTATGTATGTGTCAGGTCCGTTAGGGGTATAGAAACTCACCAACCTCAAGTGAAGGCTGCCGAAGAATGGAAGGTTCATTTCAGGTGAGGTCGCATACCAAATCCCTTGGTCATGTTGCCTAGGGTTCTTTTTTGGGACAATTTTCCATTGGCAGCCTGTCGCGACTTCCCATGTGCAAAACGGGTAGATTGCTCTAAGGAAACCCCGCGTTCTTTGGTTTCAAAAGGGAAACCGAAAGGAACGCCGCCATTTTGGGGTCCCACCTTAAAAAAGGTCACACACGTTTTCCAGGGAACCTCCACACATGTCCAAGGTTTCCACTCTCGCGCCTTGCTAGCCGTGCTGGCGGTGCGTTCCGCTTTGGCCTCGGCGGCCGATTCAAGTCCGCCGGGTGTTCCTGAAAAAGGGCCCCGTATAAATCACGCCTAGAGGTACTGGATACGTGGCCGTGTGTGTCCCAAAGTTGGTGGTGTTCCTTTTGGCTTCCCATTAAAACCATCCGAAAAAGGATACACCCTTTTAAACAAAAACACATTTATGCTTAGTACACAGTCACAGTTCAGTGAGATTCAGCTTCGGGGGTCAAATGTGTTTCTGCCCGGTCAGGAAATACTGAAGGGCAGCCCAAATGGCCCATTTTGGAGATGCGCATCCCTTAGCTCTGAAGGACTTGGGGGTCACCTCATTGGGGCCTGCCTCTTGAGGCGAAAGGCACCCAAGTTCTGCGGGTTTCTTGGAACCAAAAGAAACACCGTTGCGCCATTTTGGGGCCACCCTCTGCCGCTTTTTTTTTGAGGGGGGAAACCAGAAGGAACCAACACCCTTTTTGAGTACTATTCTAGGGGTACCTTCCCCATTCTTTTCAGGCATCCTTCTTTCTACAAAACCACCCAAAACCCATGTGGCTTCTTGTCGTTGGTTTCATCCGGCCCATCTGACAACCCTGCCTCCAAAAGGGAGCCTTCAATTTGCTCATTTGCTAATTTACTCATTTGGCTCGCAACATCTCTGATGAGTTACTGGTTGGCTTGTCAAAATATGTCCCGTTGTTTATTTGGGGCTGCATTGCAATGACCCCCAAAGGGCGGACATCATTTGCCACTAAACGTTCTCCACCATTTTGGATGCCCAAGAAATGCATTTCGCCTTTCCTCACTTCCTGAGTGGATTGAGCAAGCAAAGAATCGTGTTCACTTCTACAATGGCCACCAAACCCCAAAAGTTTCAAGTCCGAAACGGAACTCAGCGAGTATTTTTTTCCGACTTCTCTCTGGGGTCTGGGCGGTCCGTTTTCTGATCGGCTAACAGCTTCACAAGTGGTTCAAATGGACACCCAACCACTAAACCAACTAAAAACATCACCTAGGTCCTCCAGTTGAGAGGTTATTATAAGGGTACCAACTTTTTCCCGTAGTCTATTCTAGTAGGGGAACCCTCCCGACCGAAAAAGGGGTGAGAAAGGGCACCTGCTGGGGGCCTTAGTCACCTAAGGAACCGGACGGCTGGGAGTCGCCCAGACGACTTCTTTCACATGGCGACTCCACGCACGAAAAATTCTCTGGGCGCCACTGGCGCCGTTGCTTTGAACCGACATTGGTCGAGCCAAGGCCGCACTCCGCCTAGCAGCCAGGAGGGGTTGATTGCCAGCGGAGGGGTTGATTCCTCGTCCATTCTTTCGAGGTCTAGGGGTTGATTGCCAGCGGAGGGTTGATTCCTTGTCCAGTCTTTTCGACCATCCTTCCTTTCTCCAAAAAATGGTTCTGTTTCCCCTAAGCTTCTGAAATTTGCCTGACAAGAAGGATCCATGGAATGGTTGGAAGCTTGCCCTAGAAGAGAAATCGCCTCTGACGCGGTTAAAAGGGGGCGAGTTTTAAAACATGCGGGGACCCCAAAAAAGGTCAGAAATCGCGGCGGGGGGGGGGGGGGGCGGGGTTCCTGGAAGCAACACGTGTTCAACTGCTTTGGGCGCCATCAGTTTTTGGTTTTTTGTCAATCTGCCGGGTAGGGCCCAACCATCTATATTGACACTGGTCATTCGGACGCCCCACGCCCGAAGCAAATCGTTTGTGGTGTGCACGGGAATTAAAGAGGTTTGATCGATGAATACTCACTTGATGTCATTCACCTTGGGTCCAGCTCCCTTCCAACCAGCTATGTGTCAGAAGAGGGGGGACCCCCCATTTTGAGGGGCGTTCCTTTTGGCGTCCCTTCAAACCCCCCCCCCCAAGCCTCCTGCCTGCAGGTCAGCAACAAAAAGCCGGCCAAAATTTTGCAGAGAGCCGAATTCGGAGTCTGAGCTGAGGACAAACGGTGTGCATCTTGTGATTTAACAAAAAAGGCTCATCCCTTCTGCAAAAATATTCTTTTTGAGATGACCAAGCTAGGTTCATCACACTTCTTCCCTTGCAATTTTCGGCTGTTATTTCCGTATTGTTGGTTGGTATTTGCAGGGGAATCATCCTTCCAGGGTTTCTTGGGTGGTGCGAATTGGATTTCGCAACCATCCACAGTATGTCCGTCTCATGAGCTCTGCCGCGAGCTGAGGCCAAAAGGAGCGGCTCAGGTTGGGAAGCACCCGAAGGGGGGGAAGGGGGGGGGGGCACAAACAAAGCTGGTCAGTGGAAAGTACCCAGCCCGGTTTTTGTTTTTCCGTGTTTTTTTCAAGGGGCGGGAGGGGAGTGGGTTAGATGGTTTTTAGTTGGTTTAGTGCTTGGGGTTACCCCATTTGACACCCTTCCAAAAGCCGTCCAAGGTTTCATGAGAGCCAAGGCTTCCAGCAATTTGTTTGGCATCATGAGTTGGCCACCCTTCACTTTTTCCAAACTGGAAAATCCGTTTCTTGTCGCCCAAAACCACGTGTAGGTCCAGCTGACTCACTCTCTCTTGTCGAACTCCTTTCGCGGCCTTTGGACCTTTGGGGACGCCCAAGTTGCGCCCAAGGGGACATTTCACCGGGTCCAAAGGCAACTCAGGCAGCTCCATAGGAGTCCTGTTTGGTTGAAAATCGGATGGATGTCCCTGGTTGATTGAACCACCAGGAAAACCAGGAATCGCCCTCTAATTTTCAACATCAACCAAAAAGGACACCTAGGCAGACGAGGTAACGTTCATTCAGATGGAGCATGGAACCTGGTCGGCTTTGAGCATGGCATGCAGAAGTCCTCACAAGCGAGCGGCCAAAACACACATCGCCCCTTGCCTTTGAAAGACGAGGCTTGGGCAACATGTTTGAACCAGCATTGAATCGCCCTTGTATCAACCACGATCTGTTCATTTCTCCTTAAATAGCTGGTGGCTTCTTGCCACAGAATTGTGAAACCAACCCCAAAGCCACAAGAGATCGTTGCGCAGGGAGCCCTTACAATTCTCTAACTCCCTTGGTCAAAGGTCGACCTCTACCAACCTGAAGTTGCTGGACCTCTTTTGATCATGGCACATCTCTACTGCCGGACACAGCCAACGTAGGCCCCACCAACGTAGGCCCCTCGGCTTCCCTTTTCTCCATCCGCGCGAAGGCCGCGCCTGGCAAGGCCGGCAAATCGACGCCTCCATTGAGACCCTTTTTTTTTCTTCTCTTTTTCCGGGCTTCAGAAGTCGTGGAAAACAACAACGAATTCACCACTTGGGTGTTCAAGTTGCCAAGTTAGCCAGTTGTCAACCTGGGTTCTAACCCACTAAGCCTCCTCAAGGTGCAGTTAGTGGCTAACCCAGATGGCGTTGGCCACTTCCTAACTTGGCCAAACATACCAGAAGAAAGTGTCGCTGGAACCAAAACTGAAACCGGCGGCATCCTCGTCTCAAGATCAAGGCGCAGTCCATGCATCCCTCCCCCCAAAACGGCAAAACGCAGCCAGGTCTTCTGCCCGTTCTGCTCGTTAGAGGGACGGTGCCACCAAATGTGCACATACCTCATGAGAATCAACTCACCCTTAGCACCCAGCGTGACAAAAAACAAACGTCATGCTGGCACTTGTGACAAGGGAACCGAAAACGACAGAGTGAAATATGTTTGACATATCTTTGAAGAAATCCCCAACCTACAGTGGATGTACGCAATCCGTTCGTACCCTTTGAAACCATGAGGAGCCATTGTTACGCATGGATTTTGCAACCATCCACAGTATGACGATAAGGCTCCCCAATCTGTTGAAGGATCATGTCTAGGTCCTCCAGTAGAGAGGTTAGAATAAGGGCACCAACTTATTTCTGTCGTCTATTTCAGTAGGGGAACCCTCCTCCAAAAGAGAAACGGTAAAAAATCGCACTGGGGGACCTGGACAGGGATCCTTACATTATACACCTGAACATTGTCTTGTAAATGGTGTTGTTTCCCTGTATTTTGGTGTTGAAAAAGCAACATGCTTCAAATGGTGGCAACATGAGTTTATTTTAAGGAGTTTTGCTAGATGTTGAGCCAATTCGGCAGACTCGAGACCTTCCTTTCACCCACTTTGCCCAGGCACGAAGCTGCGCTGCTTGTGGGATGTAGCTGTCAAAGGCCACCACCTGTACTCTCCGACTCGGACTCTCGTCGTCCTGGCCCCTCAAAATTCGCTTAAAAATGGGTTATTGCAACCAACCTACGCTTTCAAAATGAGTCATGCAACCAAATACCCTTGCAACAGGGATTTTTGCCACCCATGGCTTTTTTGGCGGGTGACTTGCAACTTGTTTCATGGGTGGATCAAAACTTTTCTTTTTTTTAACGTGGTCTACCCACAATCCATGGTGGGTGTGGCTCAAAATTGAAGAGCTAAAATTATCTTGGTTTCCAAGGGGCCGCAAAGTGGGTACCAGTTCTTGGAGCCACATCCATGTAAACCAGGTCCTCCAGATTTGAGAGGTTAGAATTCAGGCTACCGTTCCTTTTTTCTCTCGTCTATTTTCGTAGGGGGGTGTCCTCCCAACCAAAAACGGGGGTGAGAAAGGGCTCGGGCACCAACTGCTGGGGGACCTAAAGAATCATTCCAAGGCCCGAATCGGTTTTGACCCCTCCAGTGACTCATGTTCAGTGGCCGCCTCCCTCGAAACACGACATGTTGAGATTTCGGTCCAGCGAAGCCGGAAAGGAAGACTTGCAGAAGCCGCATGATTCCATTTTGGAAACCAGACGCACAGCAGTTTTGAAAGACAGGGGTTTGGCCCCGAACGCGCCAAAAATTTCCACCACCAGTGCTCCAACTTCTGAGCTGGATCACGTGTCTATGTCCAGGTACCCAGTCAAGGCTTGGGCCTAGGCACACCCAGATGTTGTCCTTTTTTTAGGGGGGCCCGGACTTTAAAAGCCTGGGGCCACCAAAAACTGAAAAAAATCTGGGCCCTGGAGCCCTTGGGTCTCTCTTTCTTCTGATATTTCACCTTGTGGGTCCACAAAAAGTGGTTGCCCATATCAGAAACCAAAAGGGCAGATCCGGAGTCGATTCGCCGTGCGCCAGCGAGTTTTTCAACAGAGGATGCTGTCCTCAGGTCCCCTGGAAGTGGCGCTCACAGCAAAGGCTGCCAGCCCCTTGCTTGAATGTTCAGCCAAGTTAGTGAGTTGTTGGGAACCTAGGCTACAAACCACTTATAAATATCCCGCAGCGGGGTTGACCTTATTGTAAGTGGTATACCACAAATGGCGATCACCACTTAATAACTTGGCGAATCGAACATCCAAGTACCTCCTCAAGACAAACAAAAACACATCACTGTCGTCGAATGGCGGCATGTGCTGTTGGCCCGGATTCTGGGGCTTCGTCCGCTGTGTGAATCAGTGTGTATACTGCGTATAAATATATGCAAATAATGTGTATACAAATAAATATATGTATGTATACGTCTGAGTAAACTTATGTTATGTTGTATTTGTTCATGCTATGTTGTGGTGCGTTCTGTTATGTTTATTAGGTATGTGTATATATACATATGTATAATGACACATATGCATTATGCGCATGTCTCTTGATCAGCGCAGGTTGTTGTAGGTTCACTCATGTGGAGACGAGCTCCTTCAACCCCTCCCTCCCAAGTCCTCCACATCCTCCGCGCGCCGCGGCACGATGCGCACCTTCACCTCGCAGCGCGCGACCCTCGTCCATTTGTGCCATCCGGAACTGCGCTCACAAAAAAGGGCTCGGGTGTTCACCCAATAGCAGTAACGTTGGTCCTTTGCTTGTTTGTGTTTTCTTTTTTTTGGGGGGGGGTCCTAGCTTTCCAAAGTCTGAAGATGAAGCAGAAGACCATGTCCCTTTTCAAGGGCCTTCAAGGGGGTCTCACGATTTATCCTTGATGCCAAAAGCAAGGGCTCCACTGCTAAGGTCCCGGTTGTTTGCGATCAAAGGGGAAGGATCAAACGTAAGAATATGTCAATGGAATCTGTCTGGTGTGATTGCCTTCTGTTCAACAACCATGGAATTGAAAAGCAGCCTTTATCAAGATGATGGCGCTCTCCCGAAGTACTTCTGTGCACACAGCAGCCGGTATCCTGGGACTTGTTTCACCTGGTAGTCCTATCACGGCAACATCTGCAGCTACAACTCGCCAACCTGAGCTAAGGGATTCAGCCCAGTGGCACGGTCAAGGCTCCTGGCAACTGTCGTAGATGCCAAGCGAACCCTTATTGTCACATGGCCATGGGTCAAAATCCCGTACCCCCAGTGAACATCCCAAGCCCCACTAAAATAGACTGAAATGGGTGGTGCTCCCTCTGAATTCTGTGAGAAAACTGGGGCATCTCCTGACCAAACTGACTGACCCTTAAAACGCCGACCCAAAACCCACCCCTCAACCTAACTCGCGTTTACTTAGCCAACCCTGACCCAGCCAAACCCCTCAAACATTGTGGCGGCTTGTGCACGTGTCCATGGCTTTTGGTCCTAAACCCTATTCCAACCCTAAATCCAGCTTTAACACTAAACCACCCCTGAGCCCTGCCTAAGCCCCTTGTCAACCCTCAAACCCTAAACCAGGACTATACCCAGCCTGAACCCACCCTTGACCAAACCTCAACCCACCACAACATAGAACATAGACCACCAAAAACCATATCGTCAGCATCTCATATCTCCTCTGTGCCACGGTGAAAACTGCATGCATGAGGTGGGTGGTCATGATCTCTGAAAGGGCAGGAAGCTTTACAGGTGTAGAGCGCGCTACTGTACAGTGCACGACCCTCCCTACCAAGCCCAAGCAAACAATTGGTCTTGATCATGGGACGTATGGCTGTGGCTCCAAAAACCGGAAAATTCCAAAATGGCTTGCCCGATCGGTAAGTGGAATGGACCAAAACCTGCGGCTTGCCCCTCCGATCGTTTAATCTTGAGCCACACCGATTGTTTGCTTGAGGGTACCCCTTGGGGTGGTTTTAAAAACGGGGCCACAAGGAAACCTGCCAGTTTGGGGGGGGGGTTCAAATCCTGATTCTGACACATCAGAAATCTGAGCTGGCCAAGCTGACCTCCTGCTAAAAGTTTAACGTGTGCGTTAAAACTTAAACCCGAAAACTCCAACCACAGCAAGCCAAAAACCACTTAAAAAAAGACAACCAAAAGCATCAAACCCCTTTCCGGAACCAAAAACGGCTCACCGCCTAGTGAATGAACCTTCATCGCAGGCCAATGCGGTGCCTTCGCGTCGGGATAGATCCGCCGCAGCACGAGACACTGCTCCTCCGGCTGAAGAAACCGCTTGAAACCGCGTGTTGGGTCCTCCAGCAGAAAGGTTAGAACAAGGGTACCAACTTTTTTCTCTAGTCTATTTTAGTAGGGGAACCCTCCCCCAAAAAGGGGTAAAAGGGCACTACTGGGGACCTAGGCGTGTAAGTTCCGGTGGATGGACACATCCAAAAGCCCACCTGCTTTACAAAAACCCAAAGATCCAGAATGAGCTGGAGGTGCTTTTAGCACTGGCTCCTTTCACGGACCCTGAGCCTCACATCCGGTGGAATGTTGTTTTTGCTGAACCACAGGGTTTCCTCCGTTTCCATTTTTGCAACCTCCAAAAGTGGCGATGGTTTCAAGGGAAACCATCAAGTTGCCACGTTTGATTTGGGGAAATTCCGGTAACCCTGAACCACTCGTCACTTGCCCAAGGGACCTGAAAGGCGTCGCCTTTGCGCGGCCACGACTTGGACGTCGAAATGTGAGGTTTGGGCAAGCGAGCAACATGGGTCACTGGCGGCCAAACTGGGGTCCCCCCCCGCGAATAAACCCTAACCCCCCCCCCCCCCCGAAGAAATAGAAATTTAAAAAAAAACAAAAAAGAAAAAAAACACATAAAGTCACTTGCTGAAAGTTGAAACAACCCCCCCAACAAAAAAACGTCTCTTGCTAAAATGTTGAAATCAACACCTTTCTGGAACCGGACCACTCTCCGGCAACCCGCAGCGCCAAGTTTCGGTGCCTCGAGAAAAAAATCGGCGGAGCTTCTTGGTGTTTGGCTCCTCCGTGCGCGGCGCAGCCACCAGATCCCAGCGAGGATCCGTCAGATCCTGCCGGGGTTTCATCACGACTGTCTCACTCCCTGAGCGGATTGGCCAGAAAAAAAACCATGCCTCATGAGGATGGCTTTTGGGGAGTAACAAGGGGTCTATACCTCCTTGGAAGGTACTTGGACCCACCCTCCGGGATGGCGAAACAAGCCATTAATAAACTGGAGTTGCTTAACATGGGGTCAACCTTAGCCAGAAAAAGGAGCCAATCTTTCTGTTTACCGCTAAACTGGTCTAAATCCCAAAAGCGCCGATCAAGTCTAAAGTCCAGAAACTCAGGGAGTGAGGTATTGGTTAGGGAACCAAAAGGAAACCATTGCCATGGGCCGTCACATCCTTTTGAGACAAAGCCCCAAAGAATCATTCCGGAAGCTCCCCGAACCACAGCTGTCCGCTTGGAGATCCCCTGCGAACAGTTGAACTCGTGGCTTACATACGGATCATACCACCACTAAACCAACCGCTAAACCAACCACTGAACCAACCACTAAACCAATTAAAAACAACTAAAAAACATAAGGGGACCAAACGTTTAGTGGGTTCAATACGGAAACCCCCACCACCTTTTGCCAACTCGAAACCTCTGAAAACCTTTCCTCAGATGCCCAATGGCCGTGGGAAGAAAGGGCATCCTTTTTTGGTTAACCCTTCGCAAAACTAGTTGAACAAAGGGGCGGAATCCACTAGTGGCAACTGGGTTTCCAGAACGTGCAGCTTCAGCCTAGGACATCGCACTGACCTATTTGGGCTTCTATTTGCGGATGGTCACCCCCTGGAAACGATAAAAGAAAATATGTCCAGCAGTGATTCATCGATTCCCTTTAAAACCAACCAAGGGAAAAATACTGACCCCATATTAATCAATCAGCCAACAAGTGTACGACAAGTGGGTCGCTGATTTTCTCTGGGTGAAATGTGGTTGGAATCAGACCACTTTTGGAGGGGAACACCCCCGACTACTGAAACGGGGTTATTAATATGGGATCAACATTACCCTTTTCTTTTTGATTCAAAGGGACACCAAAAGAAAACCAACCATTTTGGGTGGTCCCTAAAAAATGAAGCACCCATTTTCACCAATGCGCGTCCCTGAGGCAAGTTCCGTACAGCTTAGCTAATCTGCGGATGAAACAACAACACAAAAACACATACTGCGCTCCATGCTTGGAGATCAACCAACGAAGCACAAGTTAAAGCTGCTTGTAGGTGTTAAGGTGCGGGGATTAGCTCGCTAATCCTTTCAGCAACATGGTTTAACATTCCGTACCAAACAGGCTTGCCTTTTACTCAGTTGCCCGAAGGATCCACAAATAGAAGGTTCATCTTTCGGAACCTTGACTCAAAAAGGAAAGAATCAGGGACACCAAAAGGCACCCTCAAACTAGGCTCAAACTACTCATGAGAAACGGTACACCAACCATAATTCTGGGCCTGTAACCTATTCTTAAGTTGGAATTTTGAGGGCTCAGGTCAGCTTTTTGGGCCAGTGAACGCCCAGTGTCCCATCCGAAACACCGCGAAGCCGTCCCCGTCCCCGTCCTCGTGCTTGTCGATGGTGCGGTGCAGGAAGGCGGGGCGGCCGTCACAGGAGCGCTGCACCATGGTGTGACCTCTCGGCGCGGCGAGGGATTCTGATCCGGAGAAGTCCAGAGGTGCCGTTCTCCGGGGCGGTTTGGGGCGGTTTTGGGGGGGGGGGAGAGACTACTTGGGGGTGTTGCTCCAGGATTCAAAACCAAAAAAAGGACTCAGCCCTCAAACGTCCAACTCAAAAAAGGACGTAGCCCCAAAACGATGGTTGGTGAAATCCCTTTGTATATTATGGAGGGTCCAGGAACTCGCTGGCTGGATCGGAGCCGGAAAAAAAGAAGGGGGGAAACAAAAAAAAGCGGGAAGGGTGTCCTTGCGTTGTGCTTTGAAACCGATCCCCAAAACAGGCTACTTGGACGTTCGATTCGCCAAGCTAGCATAAGCTGTCGGAAATCTGGGTCCTGACTCACTAAGCCTCCCACTAGTGGGATTAACAACCAGTCATTCGCGACTCCGAACCAAGCCTAGCCACTTGCGAACTTGGCGAATCGCAGATCCGAGTTCAAGTACCCTTTTGGGGGGTCGGTTTTAAAAGGAAAAGCAAAAGGACACTCTTCCCATCTTGCAGGAATAATTTGTTCGGATCTGATCCACAAAGGGAGACCTGTTTGCTGAATTTTTGGAGAACCTTTGCACCAAACAAAGAAGTGTTCTTCCGTTTCCTTTTGCGCCCCCTGGAAAAAAAAAGACTATGTCCAGTGGTGATAGAACATTTCCAGTGGTGACAAATTCCCACTAAATAAAACCAAGAGATGAACAAAAACAAATAAAGCAAATACAGGCTCTTCTGATTAGATACTGTGAGCCTGGAACCCACCCTTCAGGCGGGGCTTTCTTTGAGGGAGGCTTCACTTCAAGCAACCCTTTGGTTCCCCATGTCCAAAGATTGGGTCGTTTATATAAACGAATTTGTCAAGTCCAAGGAAAAGCACCGAACATTCTCCAACAAAACGGTGGCAATTCCTCTCAAGCCTACCGAAAGACAAGGCCTAAGGGAAGGGAAATACAGTGAGGTCCATCAACACGAAAAAACCGAGCCCTACTTAGATGGTCTGGGGGGAAATTATTGTAGGTCCCCTGTAAGCAGGGTTGCTAGCCATTTGGCTAAGTCCCAGACCACCTAAGTGCAAGATTTGAGCAGAGCCGGGCTGCCCTTCAGTCAGAAGCTGCCTGCTTTCAGGATGAGAACTGATCAAGACATGTCTGGCTAAACAGCTGGGACCTCTCCAGTTTCGAGCAGGGTCCTCACATGTCAGAACCGGCTGCTCCCCTTCGATCCCCTGCGAAATGTGAACAAAAAATCAAACAACAATTGAGCCTAAGGAACCGAATCACTCGGAACCACAAAGAGAAATGGCTGTGGCTCAAAAACAGGTACCAAAATGGAACCTAAGTGGAACCAACGACCAAAACCTGCGTAACCCTAGTTCTTTAATTTTGAGCCACAGCCAAATAGGGGCAAGCGCTTGTTGCCAGTGTGACCCCGGCCGTGCAAGTACAGTGACTCCAATCGAGAAACTCGTCCGCCAGAAACAAGTTGGCCTCGAGGCCTTGCCGCAAACATCATCTGAGTTGTTTTTCTTCTTTTTTTAATATACATATATATATATATATATATATATAAACAAACAAAAACTGGGGCCCTGCAAAATGGCGAAAAATGGGATACCAACTCAAAGAAAACGAGCCGCCCATTTAGATACATGCTTCCAGGGGAACCGTCCAAATCTTCAAGTCTTCAGCTTAGGAAGCAAAAACCTGCGGGCACCACTTCAACAAACCAGCAGGTCTGAAACCCCTACTGGGAGAGATCTTGCCTGCCCATTTCAGTTTTGGCCGTGCTGCAAATGTCCCAACCAGGTTGGTGTCATTGCCTTCTGGGTCCGCCACCCAAGGCAACCGGAAACAACCAGGTACCCTCCCACCAAAATGCTCGGTGCACAGTTGATCCCTCTTCCAAAATGGAAGGATCTGGTCTTCCAAGTTCAGGAAAAACACGCACAGAACAAGGGTCTGGTCTTCCGAGTGACCGTTCGCTCATGAGACCAAAAACCAAGGGTCTGGGTTGCGCCCAACATGGCTTTCCTTTTGCTTTCCCCCGAAAAGGTCGCCCTACCTCCAAAAAGGGGTATCCTCGCATGATTTTCATGCTAGGAAAAGTCAACCTCAGTCTTCCCCCCCTCTCCCCAACCTCCCCACCCCTCCCCCCGCCCCAAACCCCTGGGCGCCCGCGCCCACAAAGCCGCCCGGCACTCCGGCGCTGGGGTCCAAGACCCCGGCCGCCGCCGGCAAGGGACACCTCGAAGCGGCCCGCGACTTAGAAAGTCGGCGCTTTCCGAGGTGGACCTTCGAGCGGATCGGTGTTTTTTTTTTGGTCCCGGTCCGAGTCCCGCAAACAAAAGACAGACCCGGTGTTTACCCTGCAGGATTGCGGTCTTTTTCTTGGGCCATTCTTTTACTTGCTGGTGCGATAGGCAGGGAATGAGGAATGCAATGACCCCGAGATAAACCATCCAACTGGTGGTGGTTTCCTTGATTCGGGAATCTTCAGGTTCATTCCATTTCTCATTCCCTACCTATCGCACCAGCAAGTTTTGCGCGGGACAAGGAGAAGAGAACACCAAAAATTCCCCAGCTCCTTTATGGGGGGGGGGGGCAGGGGGGGGGGCGGGACAAGCACTCGAGGCCATTCTTTGTGCTTGTGTGGACCGATTTTTCTTTTTCCTCGGGGAACTCCGGGTGCCTGGACTTTCAAAGGGCCGATCCCTTTGTCCAGCCTTTATTCCCCTCCGGCTAATTTCGGCAGAAAAGAAGGAATCGGCCCATTGCGTCGCGAGACGTGGTTGGGTTGTAATCAGATGGATGGATCGTCGAGAAGCCATCTGAATTTGGAGGGGAGGGATTCGAATGATCAGGAATGATTCGCCTTAAGGGGCGCAGGGAAAGGTAAGTTCAGGATCAACAGGTTTGAGGGCCCCCCCACTTGCAGGGTGATTGAAAGTCTTGGAACTCTTTTCCAGCTTCGCTGATCCAAGGGGAAAGCGGTCATGCCGGCTATCGCGCGAAATCGCTCTCTTGCCCCTTGGCATCTCGTCTCAGTGAACCAGCCGAATCAATCTAACTCCATAAACAAGGAATCTGGCAACCAAACATTGGGTTTTTCCAAAGCAAGGACACCGCCCAAACACCCCGTCTGCAGGCGCCCCAGATTGAACCGGTTGCCTGAAACATATCCTGCATATGCCTGCAGGACATTCTTCCCTGCAATCTCACTAAAAGGTCCAAGAAGATCCAGAGTTGTTGTTCCCTGTCCGTGTTTGGCATCAGGCAGTCTCCAGTGGTGCGCAAGATAGCTTTCATAAGCTCACGATGCAAAGACATGATGCCAGTGAGACCTGGTTGCCGGAACCCAACCTATCTGCCAGGTATTGCTGCTTCGTTAAAAGACAGCGGGTGTCCAAGGCTGAATGCCCTTGATGGCTTTCTTCTCCGAATCAGCCCCCCCCGCCCCCTGCCCATGAAGCCTATGAGGGTGGCAAAAAATCCCAAACACGTTTCTGGGCTGCCCTCAGATCTGCCAAAAGTTTAACTTTTCAATAGAACCCCCCTGTCCGTTTTCTAATCCCCTGCTAAAAGCTTGACTTTTAAAGAGAACCCCCACTCCCTCCCCCCAAAAAAAACACAACTCAAAGAATGGCTGGACACCACCAAGGCTTTAACTGGAACCGGACATCAACCCAACTAGGTCCTCCAGTAGGGAGGTTAAAATCAGGGTACCGTTTCTTCTTTCTTTTTTTTCCTATTTTTGTAGGGGAACCCTCCCAACCCAAAAAAGGGACGGTAAAAGGGCACCATTCGCTGGGGGACCTAGCCAACTACAACACCACCACCACCGAAACCGCCCACTGGGCAGGCAGCAGGGGAAAAGACAAAAACTATGTCCCACCCTTGAAAGTTGGCCGTGGGTCAGAAATAGGTGCCCAACTAGGGGCCCCATTCGCTGGGGGGCACCTAGCCCAAGGCACATAGCGAAGCTCAGCTCCTCTAGCGTCCAGGCGATCTGGAAGAGGTCCTGCCAGCCCAACGTTCGAGGTGACCACTCCGCAAAGGGTCCCTTGGTACCTCATGAGGATGGCTTTTGGGGGGTTCGAGAAAACCCTCCGACGTCCCTGCAAAACAAGCAGGGGCATCTGGGCAGGAATGTATTTAGCATTCTTTGTTTTTTTTCTGGATCATGCTGTGGATGGTTGCGAGATCCGAGACACCGCGGGGTCATGAAACCATGGTTGAACACATAAGCTCTGTTGGTATTTGCGTTGGGGAATTGGATCGGAAACTTGGGACCCGTGGCAAGGGGAATCTCTCCAGGTGAGTCACAATCAAAACCTGGTATTTAAATGGTCTACCCAGAACCAAGTACAGGATTAAGAAGGCGGCCGCAGTTGGGAGTGGCCCTTACTAACCTTCATCTACCCAGGTTTTGATTGTGGCTCAGGTGGAGTTCGTCCATCCACAGGTCTCCTTTGGGTAAAATAGATGGCCAAAAGGATGGAGTAAGACCAATCTCAGCCAGTGGAACCCATCTATTCCTATCCAAACTCGATCAAAAGGAATTTCTATGCAACCAACTAGTCAACTAGTTAGCAAGTTGTCAGTAAGCTGGGTACTATTGCACTTGTAAGCCTCCTTAAGAGGGGTTAACCCAGTTAGTGGGCTATAACCCAGGTGGCTAACCACCTTCTAACTTGGCGAATCGAACATCCAAGTCGGGAAGGAAACCTCGTCACCTTCCCCCAAAAGCTCAACAAAACCGGGCTGTCCCCAGATTCCCCTGCTAAAAGTCTTACCTTTCGTAGGATAAGTTCGGAAACCCAACCACTAAACCAACTAAACTAGGTCCTCCAGTAGCGAGGTTAGAATAAGGGTACCAACTTTTCTCGGCAGTCTATTTTGGTAGAGGAACCCTCCCCCAAAAAAGAAACGGTAAAAGGGCACTACTGGAGGACCTAGTAAAACCAGCACAGCTAGAAAGCAAAGGAACCGGAAGGCAGAGAACCACCAACCAAAAGCGGGCTGCCACCTTCCGGCGCAAAATATTTTTCTTCGAACAGCTCGGCGAGCCCAGCCTTGTCTCCGCCGTCGCCCGGCAGGTAGGGCGACAAAACCCTGGCAAGCGCACGCCGCCAAAGAAAGGTACGAGCTCCGAATGGTTGGTTTTTTAAACTCACCTGCGATCGAGTGGATGGGACAAAACAAGTCCAAACTTGTCGTTGACCGCGAAAATGGTCCAAACCGAAAATAAACAAAATCCAGGAACTCAGGAACGGAGTCAATGACCACTGCTGGCAAGGAAACTACTGGGAAAAGGTCAAGAAAAGGTTGGCTTCCTTTTGCATTCCAAAAAAACCCAGCGGGGCGGGAGGGGGGGGGTCAAAACGCTTGTCGTCGTCGCAGTTATCACAAGACATCCACATTCATGGAAAATCAGAGCGTCGTTCACCCTCTGGAAGCAAGATTCTAGATAGCTGCAGAGGAATCTGCTCCTCAATCTCGCGGACGCTCGGCTTTCTTCAGCTTCAAGTCGTCGGATGTAATATGTTGGATCACATGCTCACGACCATCCACTTGCTCTGGGCTTGGTCTTCTGGGCTGTTCCTTGCCCTCAAGATCGAAGTGAGAAAGTCAAACCAAGCAAAGCTGTCAGCTGTTGGCATGTTTGGTCCTCTCACATTGCACAATGATTAGTCATGTGAGAGGCTTTGTCTGCAGTCTGTGCGATGTTTGTCTCTAGCAATATGCTTCTAAGGGTTCATATTGCCCGTGCTACCAGGACGAAGCCAGGTAGAACCACCTGAAGGCCTGAATACTTCCTCATATCTTACTCCAACGCTGCGCTGACTAAATTTAGTGTGCCCCGAAACCCATACTGGGGGTTGATGATCAAAAGGTCCTTTACCATCACGAAAAACACGACAAACGATGACTTTCACCACCTGGGGAAAGCTACCCGTGGTGTCAAAACCGGGGGCCCGATGCGAACGGAAAACTTTGATCCACGACCCCGATCCGTGCTCAAAACTCCGTCCGACTCCGAGGCTCACACCCCAGACGCAGGGCCATGGACGCTGCCTCCGATGCGGATTGGTCGAGCCCAGACGAAGGCGATCGGTGCGAAACTCGGGGAACGTGAAATGGAATGAACCCAGGGCTGTGGGGAATGGAATCCACTTCTGTGATACAACAAAAAGGGCTTCCCAAAGACTAACCCCCCCCATAAGGGGGAGATTCTAACTTGTATCACAGAAGTGGGGAAAAACCCCGAGTGATCCCACAACCCTGAATGAACCGGTTTTGCTGGGATTCCCGAAAGGACACCAGCACTCGGATGGTTTGTATCTCGGAAATACCATGTCTCATTCCCTGCCTATCGCACCAGCAAGAAGCTGCTGGGATGAAGGTTTATACACACGTATTGGGTATGGGGTTGGCTCAAAATGAAACCAACGTTGATGAGTTCCTTCTGGGCCCCTCAAGAATCAACACCCGTTCTGATGAACAGTACGCGTTGGCTGGCTTTGGGTCTCTGTTCTTAGTCATGTTTTGCTGTGGAGCCATACCCCAAACAAAAAGCGATTTCTGCAAGAACTGCAGCATTTGGAATCCAAGAAGAACACCACTACGGGAGATCTCCTGGAGGAAATTGACGAGTACCATCATTCTGTGGACTGCAGGCAAGCTCGGCAAGATGCATACAATCCAAAAAAGACAAAGATGCACACTACCCTGATCGGTGAATATACACCAGCGCCAAATCCAAGCATCTATCCCGCACATGGGTGCTCCTGCCCATGGGTGCTTCTTCAAATCAGGGAAAAACCTCGCTGCTTCTGATAAAACCTCCAATCGGGTCCCTAATCTCTGAGTCAAAGCGCCCTTGCCGTTCAATCCATCCACTGGGTGGCTAGTTCTAGCCTTCATTCTTCAAAGTGGGTGCGCCTTTTGTTGAGGGCACCCCATTCTTGCTCGGTTTTCAGGGGAAGCCAAACAGGCCACCCTTGCGCCATTCTGGTCCGGTCCGATTCCTTTTAAAGGAAATCGCCCACACCCAAATGCTGAAAATCACCTTCCAACCCGCCCCAAAGCTGAAATTGTTGACCCCGTATTAATCAACCTTATAAAGAAGTGACCCTCATTAATGGGTTGACCCTTATATCACTGAAATGGTTGACCCCTTATGAATTTGGGGAATGTTCCCCTCCAAAAGTGGTGACATGATTCCCCGCTAGACCCAGGGGTCACGCCCCTTCCTCTGGGGTTTAGCTTTCGCTCGCCAAGCCACCCGCCAAAGTCCGCGGAGACATCGGCTCTTGTCCACCAGCCTGAGGTGCGTTGCCATGAGCGTGGGCATCGCTTGGGATGGGTTCCGAGAGGAGGTCTATTTTGGGGCGGGGGGGGGGGGGGGGGCTCCCTGAGCCCTCAAATTCCTAACTTAAACATAGGTTATTGCCCCAAGGTTATGGGGTGAAATCCCTTTTTACGGGTAGTTTCTTAGGGTCCAGGTCTACAAATTTGGGGAGAAATCCAAAGCGCCCCCCGCAAGGAAGCCGATCTCAGACCTGCCCCGTTTCAACGGATGGCCAAGTGAGCGGAGCCGAAATCACTAGCAAACCGCTTTCGCGGAGCTGTTCGCGATGCTTCTGACGGCCACACGACTTGCACTTCCGCGGGCGTGTGCGTTGTGACGATGACTTTCGCTTTCGCGGGCGCCGCTTGCATTTAACTCAACGCCTAACACAAGCGTGCAAACACAGAGACCAGAAACTGCAAACATGGAGCTGTCGCGGGCTTTCGCGCCTTGCGTTTTAGCTTTCGCGAGGCTTCGTCAGGAGAGGCCCTCAGTTGACTCCCTTCACAAGGGTTTTTCGGCGCTGCTCAAGTTGACTCAAGCGACAATTCCGATTTCTCATCTGCCCATGGTTCTTTCAAAACCTGAATCCAACAACCAAATCGTTGGGCTCGAGAAACCTATCAAAAAGCCCTGACCCCAACATCGACAAGTGGAATGCTCAAAACCGTTCAACGGTAGCTTTGGGTGCTAGCAAATTTGAAGTTGTGGACATACCAAAAAAACACCCTCCCTTCAGGTGCCAATGTCCATTGCTCCACAAGAACATTTCAGCGCGGAATCTCTGATACCAGTGCCTTTTGCGTGGACGGCAGGCTGCCCCACCCGGAATCAAAGGAACCAATCACATGAGCCTTGACATGAACATAAAAATCTGAACCAGCGTCACAAGGGACTTTCCCCAAAGTTGCTTCTTGCATTGGGAAGAACCAATTTAGTTGACCGCCCCAAAGTGGACAGACCCCGGTTGGTCGATGTCCTCAGTGACATCCAAAGGACAATGTCCGAAAGGAGAGCCCAATAATTGTCACTGTGAAAAATGTGTGTTTCAGATTCCAGTCATTTGCAAAGTCAGCTTGTGACAGCAAGCTGCAAAAGAAATTCACGTCACTGGCAAACTGGCTGTTGCATGGACACCTTTTGTTTGCTCGTTCGCTCGCTGTTGTGTGGAAAGATAGATAAAGCCCGCTCATTGGCGCGTCCCCAAAAACAAGCCAGACAGGAAGAACCAACTCAACAAGAAAAGGCGATGCACCTTCGACACGTGAACAGGCTGACAAAAACGAGTCAGCTGGAAGTTGTCTCGACAAGCTCTGAGATGGAACCGGCGAAGGCCTTGATCCGTTCGTGAGCTTGGGAGCCATTTTTGCAGAAAAGGGAAACCAAACAACCAGCAGGGCAGGCGAGGTACAGATTAACACGCACCCTCTGGCCTTGATGGCCGAAACACGCTGTGTCTGATTGACCACATGGCAACACCTCTCAGATTCGAAAGCAAGAAGCACGGAAGATACCTAGTATTCTTGTCACGGCATCGCTCTAGCGAGTATGTCAAACCAAGCATCAAGCGCCCGTCCAGCGAACTGCAAACAAAAACGACCCCAACGCAGGACGCTTGTCTCATGTGCGTTGTAAACCCACCCGGGGGGGGTCAAAAGAGCAAACCCAACCCCCCAACTAAGTTCGCTATCGCTCGAAAGAAAAAAAGAAAAAAGAAACAGCTGAGTCCATGATTTCCTTTCTGGGCTGTCCTCACATTTTCTGCTAAAAGTTTAACTCATGGAACTTGTGGGTTACATGGAAAACCCCACCAAACCAACTAAAACCAACTTAGGAAGCAGCTGGGACCCGCCAAGCTTTGATTCGGATTTAAAATTACTCGGTTGCCTTCTGCTCCCCTGCTAAAAGTGACTAACTTTATATAGTGGTTTGATAAGGAAAACCCATTCGTTGGCAAAAAGTTGTTCAGTTCCAACATCCCTTGGCAAAATGCACCAAAGTCTAAAGACTAGCAGTGCCAGCCACACAGAGCCAGACGGGCATTTTTCAGCAGCGGAACTGCGAGGTTCAAGTCTTCCGTGGCTTGGTGTGCAGCGGAAATTTGCTTCGCCAGCTTCTCATCGACGATTTGATTTGATGGGTTTGAAAGGAAACCAAAGGCTGAACAAAGGACAGGAAACCAAAGGGAAGCTCACCGCTTAAAGCCTGCCTCCTAAGGAAACCCCCCTTTTTGATCTTTGGAAGGACACCAAAAGGAATCTAACAACCAACAGAAGCTGACAACCAACAGGCTTCCAGGTTTCCAGTTTTGATGGGTTTGAGAGGCAACCCAAAGGAAGCCAACCGGTTCGGGGGGCCTCAGAAAAATTTGCCGCCCGCCGGCAAATTCTCTCTTGGCCCTCGGCAGCTGGCCGCTCTCTTGCTCCCACCTGCCGAGCAAACTCCAGAGCCGCGCCGAAGGTGCCAACCAACCGTGTATTTGTTTATTTGTTATTATATTTTTTCGGTGGACGCCGGCTGTTGGGAAATCAAGGTACCCTAGGTGATTCCACAAGCAAATGATTCAGATATGGAAGAGAAGAATGTTCGGATAGTGACAATTAAATATATTGTTCATTAAAAAAAAAAAAAAAAAAAAAACAGAGGTGTCTAGATGAGCTTTCCTGGGAAATGGATGGCATAAAACCAAACTGAACCTGTGGAGCCCATCTAGTTCTAATCAAACTAACCGATCAAAAGAACACCTATGGGCACGACAGGTATAGCTGAAAGTGGATGTCGCAACCCCATTGTTAAGTCTTGCCAGAGGGACAAGCTCTGTGCAAACGACTCTTGTTGCAGCTCGTTTATCCATTGCTTCGCCAGGCATTCTTGAGAAGGAAGCACCAACTGGGTCTGTCTTTGTTTGATGGTACCCCGTTTGTTTGGGGGGGTTCAAAGGGAAACCAAGAGGAAAACCACGATGTATTTCTGTTATTGTTTTTTTGGGGGTTGTCCCCTAAAAGCAGACACACCCAAACCACCAGATCAACTGGTTTGTCAACGGATGGCCTTCATTTGATTGTTTCTTGACCCTTTCGCATTCAAAAGCTCACAAGTTGGCTGGTTTTACTCGGTAGCTAGTTAGCCTCACCAGTCTTGTTTAGTTAGCTATCTAGCTCATTTCACATTCAAAGTTCAACATGTCGATTAACACAAGTCTATACATGGTTGTGGATCATTCAGTCAATGCGGGCCATCCTTACTATTTTGTCATATGTTTCCTTGGTATCACAGAAAGTTTCCCACAGGCATGAGGCAATAGGAAAGCAGAAGCGGACAATTTCGTTGTTTTGTCAGTGGGCCCTTTGCTCGAGCCAAAGGGACACCAGCGTGACATCGTTCCGATTTGGCGGGGTCCTGTTTTGCATGGGACGGCAACATGGAGTCGAGTGCAACCGCTGGCCCCATTTCAGAAGCAAAAGCCTGCAGCTCCTGTGAACAAGCGATGTTGATAAAAAGGCCATTCCTGGATCCACAGAGAGACATCCAAGATGTAGCTGTTTGGCAAGGGGTCCACATCAGTCCCAAAAGAAGTGATGTGCCTCAAGCATGTCTTCCGAAGAACCTTTTTCCACCAACGAGTTGCTCATTCGCTCGAAGTACTAACATGTTGATGAGCCGTTCCTCTGTCCAGCCAAAGCCAACAAGGGCGTGAAAGCAATGCCAGGTATCCGCCCAAAAACCTGACAAGGGGCTAAGGTAGCCGTTAATCAATATACAAAGATGCTGGCGGCAGGCGCTTCTCTTCACAAATTGGTTGCCCTAAAAGGCATTGCGAGTTCAGAATCTCCAAGGGCAAGGGCGTGGCGAAGTCGGAAAATCAAAGGCCCAATCAAGTGCCCTTAGCGTAAAGCAAAGCCAAAGTTTGCCATGTCCACGGCAAGTTGAGTCCCATTGCCAACACCTCAGCGTCTCCACATTGTTTTCTTCTTTTCGCACCCCAAATGTCTGCCGGTTGAAAAGAAATTCGGTTCGCGGCAACCAAAAACAAATCTGATAGGCCATGCGACACTACGAGCCCCCATGTCTTTGTCCGCCCCTCTTTCTTGAAACTCAAAGGAACACCAAAGGAAACCATTTTGCTCCAGTGCGCTAAGGAAGCTTGGGTGTGTTTGCGCAGCCCTACCTTGGCATAACTCACTTCCGATCGAGTGGATTGGCCAAAAGAAAATAACCAATTGTTTTTGCATCACAAAAAGAAGTCTTCCCAGAAAAGTGTTTAACACTTTCTTCTGGCTTGCGAAAGGCCTCAACTGCTTCGGGCGCCGCTGCCAACGACCGCCGCCTCGGAAAAGATATCGAAACCGCGCGGTCAAATCTCAGGCTTAGGAGCCTTTTGGGAAAAACAAATGGCCCTGGGGGCATGGAATGAACCCCATCTCAGTTGCCCAGTTTGGACCCAGAAACAAAAAGTTATATAACCTTTTTGGAACTTTACTAATAGACCAAACTAGGAAAACCAAAAGGTTAAAAGGTCGGGTTTGGGCAACTGAGCCATCTAAAGCAGCGCCAGGTATTTGGAACCAAGCTAAAAAATGATGTCTCTAACAGAATGCAACCCATCACCAAAGGAACCTAAAACCTAGAACCGAGTCTTTGGAACCCCTGAAAGCTACCCAAACCGGGCCCAAGACCCATTTCAGCGGTTGGGAGAAATCCAAAGGGTAGTGTTCCTTTATTGGGGATTGCTGCTTACCTACTGCCGTTTTTCTGATGGCTAAAAGTGACTCGCTTGTGGGTATGGACACCCAACCCCCGAAACCAACCAAAAACATCTACTAGGTCCTCCAGTAGAGAGGTTATAGAATAAGGGTACCCTTTTTCTGTCGTCTATTTTAGTAGGGGAACCCTCCCCAAAAAAAGGGTAAAAGGGCACTACTGGCGGACCTACATGGCCCACGTGGCAAGCTACCATTTGACGCCTTCTGTGGTTCGCCTCGCGTATTCTGGCCGAAAGTTGGATGTGGGTCTGTCTTTTTTGGGAGTACCCCGTGTGGTTGTTCCTTCTTCTGTTTTTTGTTGGGGGGGGGGGGTGAAGGGAAAACAAGAGGAACACCACCAGTTTGGACCGACCCCATTGGGCGCGATGTTGAGTGCGGACGTGGACATCATGTACTGGCATTGATGTGCTGTTCTCGATGTAAATCAAAATGCATCGCACTTTGAACGCCAGCACCAGTGGTCAAAATATGCTACTCTCTCAAAAGTAGAGGGCCGAGATCAAAACAAAACGCCCACGGGCAACCATATTTTCGACACTTCAGCCTAGGAGCATCTCTTAAAGACTCGAAAACACGCTCCTCCAAGTGGGGCTGCGATTGTTTCAGGGGCACCTACCCTTTTAGGGGTTCTGGTGTAAAGGGCGCCAAAAGGAAAACACACACATCGGGTCTGACATCTGACTGCCTCGCATGTGCCGCATGAGCTGATCTGTTGGGGGCCCAAACATGTGACACATCCCATGGTTGGATGCCCCCAGACTCTTGCTTGAGTCTCAATCGAAAGCTGAGGAGTTGTCCATACTCAAATTGCCCAGGTGTTGATGAAGCCACAAAAAACAAGAAAAACGATACGCTCCAGAAAGACACACGCCCATTTCATAAGCTTCTAGAAGGAGACGATCTTCGGAAACTTCGCCGTGTTGGTTGAGTTTAAAGGGGAACCCTTCCTTATACCAAGTTGAAAAAAGAGTGCCGCCGGGCAACTGGACCGAACCGCCCCCCCCCTGATTTGCAAGAGATGCCCCTAGAATGGTCTTCCCCAAAAACATATAGTCCATGAACTCAGGAAGTGAGAAAGCAATAACCTAAAACTGGAGGCACGAGGTTGCTGCAAGTTCATGCCCTTGACCAACCATGAGCCATGCCACGCATTTGTTCAGTAGTAGGAGACCAACTCGACGACGGCAAAACCAAAGGGCGAGTTTAATATCATTATATTGTTGCTTAATAATATTATTATTATCATTGTTATTTTGTTTTCCTTTGTTGGTGTCAAAGGGGATCGATTTCACTATTGGACATATTCTCGGAATTATTTTTCCCAGGGCTGAAGCAAATGGAGGTTTCTGGGTTCCGTATTTTTCGGCAGGAGTGTGGCGACTGTTGGTAGTGACGAGGAAGGAAGGAAGGAAGGAAGGAAGGAAGGAAGGAAGGAAGGAAGGAAAGAAGGAAGGAAGGAAGGAAGGAAGGAAGGAAGGAAGGAAGAAAGAAAGAAAGAAAGAAAGAAAAAGAGAAAAAGAGAAAAATATAAAAAGAGAAAAAGGGAAAAAGAGAACAAGAGAAAAAGAGAACAAGAGAACAAGAGAAAAAGAGAACAAGAGAGAGACAGAGAGAAGAAAAAAGAGAGAGAGAGAGGAAAAAGAGAGAGAGAAAACAAAAGAGAGAGAGAGAGAGAGACGTTATTTTTTCAGCCAATAGAAGAACGACTCAGCGGTTTCAGAGGAAGCTCCTCTTCGAAGACCTTTTTGGCATCTGCAGGAATTCCCATGTCGCAACACCGCTTGAACGTGCCACATCTTAAGCCAACTTCCACTGAGTGACCGGTCAAGATGTACGAGTAGCTGAGTAGCTACATCTTTTGCTGTCCCTTTTGACCACATGCCGCCATTGTCGAACATTTGGCCTTGTGACATAGTCTAGGTCCTCCAGTAGAAAGGTTAGAATAAGGGTAGCCAATCTTTTTCGTAGTCTTTTTTAATAGGGGAACCCTCCCCCCAAAACAGGGGTGAGAAAGAGCCTACTGGGACACCTAGTAGTCCACTCGTTTTTCCATGACCCCCCCATGCTTGACCACTTGACAGGGGGGTTGGCTCTGGGGGCCCTGCTCAAGGCGTGCCATTGATGTGGCTCCTTCTCCTGGCTTTCAAGGATGCAACGAGACCATGGGTCAATCAACCTGATGCCAGAAATTGCCATGCGTTCGTGTTGTTCTCTCGGATTTCCAGTAAATTCCCCGAGGCTTAAGCCCAGGACATGTTGGTCCATGTTTGTTTTGCTTCCCCCCCTTGCTTGTGTTTGAGGGGGGAGGAATTGCGATCCGCATATGTGTTAAATGGAACAAACAATCAACAAATCCAAACCTGGTATTGAAACGGCCTACCCAAAGGTGTCTGTCTCTACTTGGATGTTCGTATCGCCAAGTTAGTAAGTGGTTAGCCACCGGAGTTACCCACTAATAACTGCATTATGGTCACGAGGGGTAGAAATATGTGTCTAATCGCAAGAGTAGCAACCAAGTGGGCGCCGCATTCCTTTGGGACATGGATACGGGCGTGTCTTTTTTAGGGGACCCTTTAAAAGGTTGCTTTAAACGGAAACCAAAAGGAAAATGGGGTCCCCTAAAACACACACACACACACACCCATAGGGCGGATTCGAATCGACGAAAGCAGTCAAACCGGGTTTATCCCAACATATTGTTTGACAGCCCCACCTCTCAAAAACCGAAAGATTATGTCATAAGCTATCTCCCCCCCCCCCCCCACATCCCCATCCCTCCCCCCCCCAAAAAAAGAAGAAGCGCCAATACGCACCATCTTGGAAAAGGCTAAAACGGACCACTTTTGGAGGTGTGCTTGGGGGGTCCAAACGGAAAAGCTCTATAACAGATCACCAACACATCTCGCTTGCAATCAATGATAACATTCACGATCGGGCCGCAGCCATAGTTGTCCGTTTCATAAAGTAGATGGGTTTTTCTGGGGTATGGATGGCATAAAACCCGTCTAAACCAATGGCTTGGCCAACCTATTTCTACTCAAACTAACCGAGCAAAAAGACAAAGGACGTCGTAGCTGTTTGCTTGTGGACAACAGCCACCTGGTTCCAAGTGTTTGGGAAGGTCCAACCAACCCTTCGGGCCACAAGTGAGCGGCTGCCCCTTTGTAGAGAGGAATCTTAACTGCTGCGGAAGCACTCCCGGAAAAAATCCTAGCTCTTAAATCTGGAAACCGACGATGCTTGAGTCACAATGAATCTCTGGTTTTCCATTTGCTGAAGCCCGCTTATATGTCCAGTGGTGATAGATTCCCTGTAAAACCAACAAGGGAAAATAACACATTTTATCTTAAGAAAATGGAAGCTATTAAAAGGGGTCACCCAACGTCAAACAATCAATCGGGCGGATGTCTGGTTGGGACTTGCCCCCTAACCTTCACCTGTATTGTGGCTCCCTATATTTCCCCCTTAAACGTCACCCCACTCAAAGGAAGCTCACTTTAAATGGGCAACAAACCAGTGAGGAAATATAGGGACTGTGGCCTCAAAACCAAATATACCTCCGCGCCATCTCGTCCCGACGCCTCGAAGGGCGAGAAGTCCGGCCAGAAGAGCGCCCCGGTGCGCCGGAAGTCTGGCCTGAGATGCGAAAAACCCACGAAGCCTCGATTTGAGTTCTGCCGCAAACCGCCGAATCCTCGTTCTGCGAGCTTTTTCTGCCGCAGCAACCCATGTCGGTGTCTGCGTCAAAATGGCCAGTGCTTTGATTCGGGGTTCCTGTAAGGCAGGGTGAAAAGGGTACCTCAAAGAAAAAGACCTACTTAGATGGTCTGGAACTTAGCTAAATGGCTAGTAGCCCTGGTTACGGGGGGACGTACAACCATTGTAAGTGAGTTACAACCAGGGTTACTGGCCATTTAGTTAACTCCCAGACCATCTAAGCAAGGCTGCTAAGCATTGCAACGAGATCCGTATCTTGCGGCATCATATGCGCCCTTGCGGCACAGGGGTCCACAGCGTACGTAAGGGGTTTAACGTTGACCCCGTACACCCAAACGCGAAAGTCCTTGCATTTTCGTGTTTTTCTTGAAAGTCCGCAGCCTGCCAGTAAAAACAACGCAACGAGTAGTCCCGGCAGAGTCCTTGCAACTGAGCCTTCCCCACTGGCACACGGCGCCCAAGTGTCTCCTGAAACTGCTTTGTTTGAGCACCACTACGGACGCAATCCCCGTGGCACATCGCATGTTACAAGGCACTTAGACGCATTTTAAGCATACATGTTTAAGTACGAGTAAGAAGGCAATCCCCATGGCACATTGCATACCAGTTGGGACCAAGATGTTGCTTGACTATGTGTGTTTGCACGCCAAAAAGAAGGCAATCCCCATGGCACATCGCATGCTCAACAACATCGAAACAAGTCTTGCAAAAACAAGTTCGTGTGCTAGTACGAAGGCAATTCCCATGGCACATGCATACCCAAAGGCAACCAAACACATCTCAAAGACATCTTTTCGAAGCACAAAAATGAAGGCAACCCCCATGGCACATTGCATAATCAACCGCAATGTGTCTCCTAAAACTGTTTTGTCTGAGCGCCGCTACGGACGTGATCCCCATGGCACATCGCATATTGCAAGGCACTTCAGCGCATTTAAGCATACGTGTAAGAAGGCAACCAGCATGGCACATCACATGCCAGTTGGGACCGAAATGTCGCTTAACTATGTATGTTTGCTCGCCAAAAAGAAGGCAATCCCCATGGCGCATCGCATGCTCAACAACATCGAAACAATTCTTGCGAAAACAAGTTCATGCGCTAGTACGAAGGCAAGCCCCATGGCACACGCATACCCAAAGGCAACCAGATGCATCTTGAAAACATCTTTCCGAAGCACACAAATGAAGGCAACCCCCATGGCACATTGCATCATCAACCGCGATCTCCTAAAACTGCTTTGTTTGAGTACAACTACGGACGCAATCTCTGTGGCACATCGCATGTTACAAGGCACTTAGACGCATTTTAAGCATACATGTTTAAGTACGAGTAAGAAGGCAATCCCCATGGCACATTGCATACCAGTTGGGACCGAAATGTTGCTTGACTATGTGTGTTTGCACGCCAAAAAGAAGGCAATCCCCATGGCTCATCGCATGCTCAACAACATCGAAACAAGTCTTGCAAAAACAAGTTCGTGTGCTAGTACGAAGGCAATCCCCATGGCACATGAACACATCTCGAAAACATCTTTTCGAAGCACAAAAATGAAGGCAACCCCCATGGCACATTGCATAATCAACCGCAACGTGTCTCCTAAAACTGCTTTGTTTGAGTGCCACTACAGACGCAATCCCCATGGCACATCGCATATTACAAGGCGCTTAAACGCATTTTAAGCACACATGTCTAAGCATGAGTAAGAAGGCAACCAGCATGGCCCATCGCATACCAGTTGGGACCGAGTTGCTTGACTATGTGTGTTTGCTCGCCAATAAGAAGGCAATCC
This sequence comes from Effrenium voratum, assembly GCA_963377175.1. NCBI lineage: Eukaryota > Dinophyceae > Suessiales > Symbiodiniaceae > Effrenium > Effrenium voratum. The sequence goes on from CAUJNA010003794.1 coordinate 1,379,673, forward strand.
CCATGGCACATCGCATATCCCCATATGTAGTAGTAGTAGTAGTAGTAGTAGTAGTAGTAGTAGTAGTAGTAGTAGTAGTAGTAGTAGTAGTAGTAGTAGTAGTAGTAGTAGTCGCACAAGCAGCAGCAGCAGCAGCAGCAGAGTAGTAGTAGTAGTAATAGTAGTAGTAGTAGTAGCAGCAGCAGCAGCAGGAGTAGTAGTAGTAGTAGTAGTAGCAGTAGCAGTAGCAGTAGCAGTAGTAGTAGTAGTGTAGTAGTAGTAGTAGTAGTAGTAGTAGTAGTAGTAGTAGTAGTAGTAGTAGTAGTAGTAGTAGTAGTAGTAGTAGCAGAAGCAGTAGTAGTAGTAGTAGTAGTAGTAGTCGTGGTGGTAGTAGTAGTAGTAGTAGCAGTAGTAGGAGGTGCCTTGTGTTAAGTTTTGGCAAGTTTACCCAGGAAAAAAACGAGTCCAAAAACGAGTCTAAAACGAGTCCGAAAAGAAAGAAAACGTGCAGCCGCAACCCACCTAGGCCTCAGCCTGAAAAGCAGGCCGTTGAAACCAATTGATGTGTTAAGCAGACTGTCGGCCTTAGCCTAATACGTATTACAAGCACTTGTTGAAGATACGTGTTTTTCAAGCGTGTGCCAATGCGATTGGCCTCCCAAAGCCCCAGCTTCAACAATGCAAGCTGTTCTAGGAATCTTGTTGCGGATGACTGCGTGTGCGAACGCGCTTGGCCTTCCAAAGCCCCAGCTTCAACAACGCGAGCTGTTCTAGGAATCTTGTTGAGGATGATTGCGTGTGCCAATGCGAATGGCCTCACAAAGCCCCAGCTTCAACAACGCAAGCTGTTCTAGGAATCTTGTTGAGGATGATTGCGTGCGCCAGTGCGATTGGCCACCCTAAGCCCCGGCTTCAACAACGCAAGCTGTTCTAGGAATCTTGTTGAGGATGATTGCGTGTGCCAACGCGCTTGGCCTCCCAAAGCCCCAGCTTCAACAACGCAAGCTGTTCTAGGAATCTTGTTGAGGATGATTGCGTGTGCCAACGCGCTTGGCCTTCCAAAGCCCCAGCTTCAACAACGCGAGCTGTTCTAGGAATCTTGTTGAGGATGATTGCGTGTGCCAACGCGATTCATGTGTTAGTTGACTGAACCTTCTCATTATCTTGGCCAGGGGCAGTGTGCCATTGCGTTTTGTGATGGGAGTGGGCCTCAACATTCAACAGCGCACCTTCGCCAAACACTCCTCAAAGTATCCGGCCCCCCATGGCACACCAGACACTTGGCTTTGTGTACAGTGGGGGGCTGGGGTAGCACTTGCGTCGCCAGCAACATCTAAGCCTGCAACTTCTATCACCTCGAATCCTACTGGCACACAGCTGAACAACACAAGGAACCAGACTCCCATGTGTTAGTTGACTGAATCTTCTCATTATCTTGGCCGGAGGCAGTGTGCCATTGCGTTTTGTGACGGGAGTGGGCCTCAACGTGCAACAGCGCCCCTTCACCAAACACTCCTCAAAGTATCCGGTCCCCCATGGCACACCAGACACTTGGCTTTGTGTACGGTGGGGGGCTGGGGTAGCACTTGCATCGTCAGCAACATCTAAGTGAAACGAGTGTACCCATGCGATTTGATTCAAAATGGCTTCATGCCACACATCATAAAAGACAGAATGATCATGACCCTAAATAGCTTTCCCCACTGGCACACTGCTTGCGGCGCGAGATCATGGCTTGCGGGGCGTGTAACCACAAGGACCCAGTAAGTGTTTTTTTCAGGCGTGTGCCAATGCGATTGGCCACCCAAAATGCCTCAACATCACCAACACAAACCGCGATCGAGGGAAGGTGTTTTCCATGTGTGCCAGTGCGTTCGGCCTACCCAAAAGACCTCAACTTGATCAATGAAACCATCTCAGGGGACCACGTTCAGCATGTATTTCTCTACAAAAAAGACCTCAATATCACGCAGCAATTGTCTCTTGAAAACATGCTAAACCAAACGCCAGTGGCACACGGAGTTGCAACGACCCTACCGGATGCGTTTCGTGTGCGTATTACACGAAAAACATGCTGCCAAAACCAAACGCAACGACTTTCACAGGTGAGAGTATTATGCATGATTAGCAGGGGGGTGTTCCCCTCCAAAAGTGTTGATTCCCCCACTGGACGCAGTTACACCCCCCCTATTGATGTACTGGGGTTGATTAGTATGGGGTCAACATTAATTGTCCAACGGGGTGTGCGAATGAACAATTTCTTGACGGCTGCTTGGGATCCCAGGTCACCTTTGATCGGCGAGACGTCGATACGTCTCGCCGATCAAACAACTGGGAGCGACATTTTGCAATTTGGCAACTGCCGCCTTAGCACAGGTACTCCGATGCTCTGGGACGAATCGCCAAATGGCGAGTAACCCCTGGTTGCAGGTTGGACTTACAACCGGTATAACTGGGCTACAACCAGGGCCAAGCTCGCCATTGAGCGATTCAACTCCCAGACCATCTAAGCACCTTAAGAGGTGGGCGGTTCTGACTGCACCGAATCAAGACTTGGTGCTCAGCAGAGAATGAGAAATGGAATGACCCCAAGAGAAACCATCCAACTGATGGGTTTCCTTCAAAGAGGACCCCAGGTTCATTCCCACATTCCTATCGCAGCAAGAGGCACCTGAACTCCCAGCCCCGATCTCCTGAAAGCTTCGTGGCTCGGTGTCTTCTGGACAGACTTCTTGGGCCTGTCTTTTTGTAGGAATCGGTGTTCCGTTGGGTCTGTCTTTTGGGTATGTCTCTGGCTTTCCTTGTGTTTTCCCGCTAGGCCCGTTAAGACATAAATATCAACATCAAGAAGGGCCACACCCCCCCCCCCCCCCCGCCAAGAAAAACAAGGACTGACCCATTTTGAGGCACCGCCCACCTGGTTTGGGGCCCCTGGTGTCCTCACTTTCCTTGCTGGTTCGACAGGCCAATGACCCCAAGATACACCATCTCTTGTGGTTTAATTACTCTAAGGGAATCCCTAGTTTCTTACCCCTTAAAACTCCAAGCCCTGGGGAAGTTAATCTTTTACAGACATATAGCCCAGGTTACCCAAAAAGTTGAAAAGTTGTGTTTTTAAGAGGTAAGGTTTCATTCCCAACACCCGGTTCCGGAGGTTCCTTGAGGCCCAGGCTCCTCGAAGAGATGCTCTGGGTCACACACTGGCACGTTGTCCTCGCTCGCGCAAACGGAAGTTCAACGAACGGAGGACACTCGATCCGAGGGGAGTTGTGCTGGGGGGTTTGCTTCTGTTTCTTGAGTTTGTACTTGGGGGTTGATCAAAAGGTCCGATAGACATGGGATGACCATTGGTTGGGAAAAACACAAAAAAAGAGACGATACTTCCCGCGTGGGAGATGTTACATGGTCATTTGGGGGCCGAAGGGAATATTGATCAACCCCACATTTGTCTATTTAGTGGTTTTAAAGGGAAACCAGGTGGGGTGGTTTAAGGGTACTCCATGTTTTAAGTGGTTTTATAGGGAAACCAACAGGACTATCCCAGATAATTTTCGTCCATCTGGTACCGACCTGGGCTATAACCCACTAGCTGGGTTAACCCTGGAGGCTTCTAGGTAGGTTAGAACCTAGGTTGACAACTTGCTAACACCTAAGTACCACAGCTTTTCAGGGAAACCCAACAAAACCCATTTCACACGATTTCACACGCCCTGAATGGACACGAGGCCCCCAAATGTTCCAGGTTCCGGGTTCCACCCAATTAAAGGAAGAACTGTCAGGTCCTTACCTTTTTTGCTAGTCAAAGAAGCCCACCAAAAAACCAATCTTCCATTTGCGAAAGCCCCCTGGGAAAAATGAAAACAAACATCCCGTAGTGATAGATTCCCTTTTAAATCAAGAGATGAAAATCAAAAATATTCTTATGCGAATGGAGGCATAAGAATCAAACAGCCAGACACTCTCTGCCTTTCTGTGGCTGGTCACCGCCCCCACTGCACTTAAGAAATCGCCGCGGATGAATCCACCGACCGCGGATTGCTAGGGTTGTGGGTTTCCCAAAAGTGATCTGGAGCCACTCTTCAATGGGACGGCCAATTTTACTCGGACTTCAACCCTGGTGTGTTTTGTCTGGGGGGGGGGATGGTAATCGGTATGTTTCGTGAGTGGGATAACCGGGCTTTATTGCCACTCAACCGGGATCGCGCAGCCTTGTCCGGCAGTGGGACATAAATAATACAGCCACCGTAATATAATGTGCACATATGTTGCTTAATTTATGTTTGATTTATCTATTTATGTATTCATTGAATGTCCAGTGTTTGTTGGCAATGTGTGTTTTGTTGGGCCTACAACAAATATGTGTATATATATACACATGCATATGTGTATGTATATCTACAACAGTGACTATTGTGACTATTCTTAGTATTGCCCTCCCACCAATTAACATGGAACCTGACAGGGGGTCCTGGTTTGGACATTACTTTTTTTAAGGGACCATTTCCTGAGCGTCAGGTTCCATGTGAATTGGCGGGAGGGTACATATAGCGACCGATATAAAACGGTCATGTTGACCCCATATCCATCAAATTACTCAACCTAGCTTATTGATAAACTGCTCTGATTCCAACCACATTTCACCCAGGGAAAATCACCCTATTAATGAAGCTGGTTGGTTGTTAATCCGGGAACATCACCGGGCCCTTTTTGTGGCTTTCAGGCAAGCCAGTTCTTTTGCTGGCACTCTTTTCCAGGGATATTGAGTCCCCCGGCCCCCCTCAAAAAAAATGTCAGCACCTTGGGGCGGACCCCCTTTACCCCTTTACCTGGGGGTTTGTCTTTGGGAGGCGCTTTTTGTTGTATCACAGAAGTGGTCATTTCCCACAGCCCTGATTAATATGGGGTCAACCCGTCCCTTCCCGACAGACTTTCTCGCCAAGTAGGGCACAAAAAAAAGCAAGAAACAAGAAAAAGGGGCCAGAAAGAACAAAAGGACCCACCAAATTCAAAGAACGAATATATATATATATATATAATGATATATAGATATATATATATATATATAAAACAGGACATAAAACCGGCTATAAAGTATAGATTCAAGGGTTACCGGTTTGGGGCCCAAAAGGAAACAACAAACCGTCCAAGCGCGCTGCTCGCACATTTTCACGCTTGAACAGCCACACTGCGGATGCAACGGATGTAAAACCCCATATTGACCGATCAAATTCTTCACCCCCCTCTGCGTGTTAAAGGGGCCTTTCACAAAGCAGCCAAACAGTAACACAACAGAGGGAGAAGGTCAGGGGAACCATTGCTCACATGCAAACCATGACGGCTGCGCTTTTAGCGCCACCGCCAAGATGAATAGCTTCCGCTACTGTCACCCCATCCGCTCCATTCGGACCAATTCTGCCAGCTGCCACGGCTCGAATGCTCACCCTCGCGGGCGGCGGGAGCACTCGTCTCAGCATAGCGGGCTGCATTGCGAGCAAGGTGCTTGCTGCTCTTGTTCCTCGAAAATTCAATCGAGTTACGTGCGTACCGCTCATTTTGGCTGAAAATCCAGTCCATCTCGTTGCGGAGGTCGTCCAACGTGTTGCCTCGCAAATGAATGATCCCGTTCCAACAACCAATGCTGCGGGGCCTATTCTGCTCCATCACCACGTTGACGAAAGCTCTCGGGCTGTAAGGCATCCCTTGGAACATCACGATCCAGCGAGAGGACAACGCCTCTTGCAGCTCGTTGGGCAGGAATTCCAAATCTGTCTTGATATACGCGAGCCTTGCGATTCGCGACTCCGAAGTTGATCCAAGGCCAACTCCCAGAGTGCGCTGGGCCTGCGACTGCTTTGGAGCAGCCAAGACGAGATTTGCGCTCAGCTCCATGCGGAGCATATCCGCCTCCCGACGGCCCACCTCAAGCATACGAACCCTGTACTGAAGATCGAGTTCGTAGCGGTCAAGCAGAGAGTGGTAGCCGTTCTTCAGGGTGGACTTGAGCTTCTTCCGTGCCTCCTGAATAACAGCACTGTCCGGGGAGTTCAAGCCACGAATGATGTTGTTACGATCCTCCTCGCGAAGGTCGAATGTTCCCACAGATGCAAGGACCTGAGATGTGACGTGCCCATCTTCTTCAACAGGTTGGAACGCTGCATGATGTAAGTCTTTTGCTGCTCCTTCAACAGGCGTGGATTGAGGGGAGACAACTGCCCACATGATGAGCAGTGCACCTGCCCCTCGAAGACACTGTTGTTGCAAACCGGGCACGTGGCGACATTCAGCTCAACGTTCTCCATTGGGTTGAAAGTCTTCTGCCTCTTCGCTTCCCCTTGCGGGGCGCGAGGAGAGGCCACATTTGTGCGCGTCGCAGCAATACGTTCCAGCGCCGTTGAACGATCATCAACCACAGCTTGGTCGCGCTTCATCCCCTGGGGTTCATCTTCAGTCGCCTCAGCTGGTGCACCTGCATCCGATTGCTCGGAGCGAGTGTACCATACATCGCCATTTGTAGCGTCCAATACCGAAATAATCGTGTAGTTGGGCACCTTGTCGCGCGTGAGAACGCCATCGCTCTCCGTCTTGAAAAAGCAAAGCCCTGCGCGAATGGCCATTCTGAGGTCGATCTGTATCTCCAGGGGTTTGTTCGCACGTACACCTGAAATGTAATGTTCATTCGTGCTGGGGACGTCGGCGAAGAAGACGTGAGGCCGGCCTGTTTCATGCTGATCTCCGCCGCCGGGCAATAGTCCGTTCCGCATGATATTAGCGAAATTCCGCTTATCAGTGCGGTGATAAAGCACAGTTGGAGGATTGCTGCAAACATTCCAGCCGGACCAGCGCCCGAGGTCAGTCCCCGGGTTCACGTACCACTCCTTCGCGATGCCGGAGTCGTCGATCTGGAGCCAGTCCTCATGGCCTTGAGAGGCCTTCAGCTTGAAAAGCCAATGAGAACATGGGACGTCTCCGCACCGGCTTGCGTCCGGGCAACCAAGGCCAATGAACCTCTGCTTCTTGTCCAGCTTGAAGATATCCATGATGTTCTGAATATTCCATGGAATGGGATGTCGCAGCTCCTTGCGAAGCGCGAGTCCCAGGTCTTCGAGGTCCATGTAGCCGTCCTCATCCATCACATACCCGCATCCTTCTGTTCCACGACCACGAAGGATCTTGGAGATGCATGTCAGGGAACGGTGGTATTCATCACTGATTCTCCTGACGGAAGGGTCGTAATCGAAAGAGGGCTGCTTGATGATGTCGAGTCTCTTGGGGCCCTCGCCGTAGTCGACATACTTCACGCCATCATGAACGCTATACACCCAGCAGTCATAATGGCCCCCAGTCACGCTCCTCCCGTAGGAGTCGAGTGGTACCGGCCTGCTCACCTCCTCGTCCCTCTTTGCCACCGCAGCCGCCTTTGCACCGGCTTGCGCCGGGCGAACACTTTCGGAAACATCTGCACCGGAAGGCTCGCCTGAAGTTGCAAACTCGGCTGGGTTGACGGGGGCGAAATCGAGAGGCTGCCGGACTTCCACTTCTTCACGGGTGAAAGGGAGCCCGATCATCTCTGACAAAGAAACACCGCACTTCGTTAGCGTCTCCTTGCAGTACGCGAGAACCTCAACGTTGACTGTGCAATCTTCTTGGTGGCGCAGCTCGAGCACATCGATCGGACGCACGGTACAGTCGTGCGAACGTATCAGCTCGGCTACGCTGCCCATTGCGGGGCGCAAGATGGAAAGCATATACAACATGTGATGGGTTCCGCGCATGAACTGGACGGTCTTCGTGATGTTGTCGTCACTGAAGCACATATGATACCTGTCCAGCAAATCGATGGTCTCAACGAAGGGTAGCGTCTACGTACACGAGCATATATGATTGGGGTCGCCGATGATAAAGTCCCGGACTTCCGTCATGTAACGGTCCCAAATCATAGAGAAGCCGTAGAGATAGCTTTTCGCGCCGGTCATGACACCAAGGCATGCGCAGCCCTTGCGGGCCGCGAAATCCCTGGTCCAGGCCAGGTGCCTCTTGGTGTCTGCCAGCAACTGGCTGGCTTCACCGGCGGGGTGATCGAACGGGTAGGTGCCGCTGGGCTCAATGCCGTCCTTCCCAACAAGCTCGTTGCCGTTCCAATAGATCATAGGAACGATGGTCGCCGTCGGGTAGTCCGTACGCACCTCGTCGATAAGGGCGGCCATGCACTTCATGCGTTGCAAAGCTGCTGCAGGCCTTTACCCCAAAGCATTTCTGCCCTCCATGCACCGACACGCGCCGGGCGAGAAGCATCCAAACGTTCAGCAAAATCATATTTGCGGAGCTTCTTCTTCTTGCCCGAAACCATTGACAGTCCTGAGTCAGGGACAGTCAAATAAATAAGGAGGTCGCGATCTGGTACACGTGGAGCCTGCACAACCTTCAAGTAAGGTTCGCTAATAGTTAACAGGGGTGTAAGCAACTGCAAATAATGCGGTTGGTCCTGCACCCATGTATGGATAAGCGACTGTGCAGAGGTCGTCTCCAGGAGGCCCTTGACCGTAGCGGCGAGGTTAGCGTCGTACTTGCCGTTCGTGCATACCGATGTGGTAGCAACATTCTCCATCCACCGCCTCCATGCCGGATCGCAATCCCTCGCGGGATGCGCCATAGCCGTTGGGCCGCTCATTGCGAAAACGATGCAGCACAATTACTCGAAAGCAACGGCTGCATGGTGGCATGTTCGGAAAATGCATTGTGAACGGCATCAGTGTAAATGTACGTGTATCCCTCGGCTTCCTTCAAGTGGGTACCACGGCTTTCATCATGCTCGTGAGAACCATCACATTTGAAGTACTCAACAACGGAAATAGTGGGCATGTTACTGGCAACGACCCATGGCTTTTTCATTGGTTTTCCATTTCTCCCTTTTATGCCGATTTTACAACCATGGAATTCGTACTTGTTCATCTTGTACTTGGTCAAGAAACTCCATAATTCAGGCCATTTCCAATAACGACACGCCTTAGGGAGTTCGAAGGCAACTCTAATGTCATTGGAATAAACATCATTGAGAATGCGTTTGAACCCTCTCAACAGTGATCGAAATTGCTTGATGTGGCCCTCAATCTTGGCAGCATCTTTGGGAGTTTGCTGGTTGACATAACCCCACGGGCAACCTCCAGTGCACGGCAACGAGACGTAGAACATTATTGCGCCCTTAGGATTCTTGCTCCTAAATTCGGCGATTTCACGGCTCAACCACTGCCTGCACGTATCGGAGCACCCGTCTTCGGTTTCCGTTACCCGAATGACACGACAACCTTTTGAAGAGTCTCTTGATTCGCCCAACCGTGAGGTCGTCGAACAACAGAATTCAAGAAGGAGGCGCTTGGGCTGAACGTTGCATAATGCAGCGATCTGCCCCCCCTGATCGCTAACTTCTCCGGCCTTGGCGCATGGGGAGAGCAGCAAACTGGTGGCACAGGCTCGCGCCTGGCGACTGGGGGAGATTCCGATCAGCTCAAGTGCATGGTGCCACACCGGGGTGCTGTCAAACGCCTTGGTCAAGATGTCTGCAGCTTGGAGTGTAGTGTCAACATTGATTAGTTCAAATTGCCGATTCACGAATTGCTCCTGGAGCCATCTGAAGCTAATGCGTTGGGTCCTATCCGTGTGCCTTAGCTTCTGTGAGTGTCCCTGCTGCAGGATAGTGATCGTGGCCTGATTGTCTTCCATCAGTTTAACTTTCCACTTATCACTGAGATGCACAGTTAGGGCATTGATTTTTGCTACACTTGTACCCGCATCAACATTTCCATACCGAATTTCATCCAACTCGGGATCGATGCGAGCAACAATGCCTTCGGGCACATCAAGGGAGGCTTTGCCAGCCTTTTGAGCATACCCATGTGCTTCTTTCCCAAGCAGGCTGAGCTGGCAGAAAAGCGACAGCGTCGGCAATCCCTCTGCTCTGAGCGCCTGGTTCGCAGCGATGACCTCGGCTTCAGTCGAGCTTGTTGCGGTCGCTGTCTGCTTCCTACTGAAGGCATTCAGTGGGTAGTATGTGTTTGGTCCTACCAGTATCATGGTGCAACCAGTCGTACTATGCGAGTCGTATTCGCCTGCCCAATCCGCGTCAGCGAACAACCACAACCCGCAATCAGAGAACTTATCCCCGATAAAACCTCGCATTTTAAGGTCCTTCGAACAGTGTATGTAAGACACAAGTCGATGTAGGGCGCTGTCGCACTCAGTGGACCATTTACTCACACGCGAGGCAAGGCTTTGCGTGGCTCTTAGCAGGTCATACCTAGCCATGCGGGCTGCGAATAGAATCTTCATTAGTACCTTTGCAGCGATCGTTTGTAGCCTGCCCTTTCTCCTCTTCATTTGCGACAGGTCTCGCGACCTTCGAACCAATGAATGGAGTGCTTACCTTACTCAACGAGGAAATGCTCACCTTGGCAAGTTCGCAATATGCGTCAACGCATGACTTGAGGAAATCGGACATGTCGTATTCAACAATGTTGACTTCTTTGGTCATACAACCAACAGGTTTGTCGCATATCGTTTCGGGTCCTTTGAACTTCGAAACTTTGACTTCTTTCTTAGCCGCGGTTTTGTCTCTCATTGATCCAGGCTTTGAGGGCAATGCACATTGCAAAGCTGCTTCCTGATTCTCACCGTAGGAAAACACAGTACGTCCGGTCCACCACGCGGTGTCCGCAGAAATGCGATCACTTGCATGACGCGACCACTCATCGCAAATTGGACTTGCTTTGGATTGATCTTTGATTGTCACACGCTGGGGGTCGAGGCTGCAAGCGAATGCACTCATTTGCTCCTTAGGACGGAAAAGGCACTTTCTGGGCTGCAAGTGATAGCGTGTCCACGTTTTCGTGTTCTCATCATGCTCCCAGTAGTCCTCAGTCCTTCTTTGAGAGCAAACACCCGCGTGTTGCACAGAACCCTCAAACACGTGATTAAAAGGGGTGTTCCTCTTTAGACACTCTGACATTGTTCTTTTCGATGTGATGACACCCAAAGTATCTGCCGAATGGCTCGGGCGCGTCGATCTCGACGACCTTCCCGATCAATTCCCATCCCTTATCAAGGCTACCGGCGGGTCCTGCAAGCTTGAAGTCATCAACATATACGACGAGCAGCAGGTCGAGTTCCGGATGATGGAAAATGGATGTCCATATTTCGGGCAACACTCTCACAAAGCCTTGCTTGCTAAGGGCATCTTCGAGGTGCTTTTCCCAAAGCCCCCCTGAATCGGGATGTCCGTACAAGGCTAGCACAAGTGGAACAATGGGGTCAATGTATTGTTTGCTCCAATGGCTAGGCCATCTGTTCTTTGGCAATCTAAGCCATGTGGGAACGCCTTTGAACAGGGCTTGGATGTAGGCTTGCTTCGCATCGGCTTGCGCCTTGCGGTAGCCAGGCTGCGACCCGAAAGCGTCGAGGATTTTGGCTGCCTCCATTGACGCTGGGCTGGACCCTAGCTCCGCAAATAATGCTGCAACAGAGTTCTCATCGTAAACATTGTTCCCTTGGAAGACGGTCCTTCCTTTTAATTTCTTGTTGGGATCATCATCGGGAAGCTCACTACCCTTCTCGTAACAAGCCTCGAAAATCCTTCCAATGTGGACCTTTTCCCCTTTGTTCTGGGCTTCTCTGATGACGCGCCTACACTCATTTACTCTGAACTCATCCCAAGTGCCTTTCTTTCGAAGGTTTTCCCATTCCTTGTCAAGGGCAGCTTGGGCCTTTGGCGTATTGGCTACTTCGGCTTTTGGCACAAGCCTAGCAACGACTGCACTGAACAGTTCAAGAGCAACATCAAATTCAACTTTCTTGATTCGCTCTTTGACCAACTCACGCAATTGCGGGCGATGCGGCTCCTTTGATGACTTGTCCCGTTCCGGAAGAACGGACATCGCAGGCGCGTGCCGGATCACAGGCAATGTCGGCTCGCCCTCGCGGGCGGCGCTAGTTGGCTTTGCACTCGATGCGGCTTCGGGGTGCTCGGATCTGGCCTCCGATGAGACTGTTGTCTCGAGCACAGCCTTCTTGGCATCTGCACGGAGCTGATCTTCATACTGCTGGGTTAGGGCCTTTCGGTCCTGGCTGCCGAGCATGACCCACATGTCGGACGGGATATCGGGAGGCCTTTTGGATCCGGCCTTCCTGCGGACGAGCCGAACCCCATCCCACACATAGCCATCGGGTACTGGTGACCCATCAGGCATTATGCTTGGGTCGAATGCACCGCCTTTATCAGGCACGACAGGCTTGATCTTCGCTTCGGATTTCTCCGATGCGGCAGGTTCCTCGATGTGGGCTTGCCCACGCTCCAACGGCACAGGATCGTTTCGTGTCCTAGCATCGGCAACAGGTGGATGAGATGCAGGGTCTTTCAACAACCTCATCGGGAAGATGAACTCATCAGTCGGAAGCTCAATGCGTTTTGTTCGCTGTACCGTGAGGGACGCATGTTCGATATGGTAATCGAGCCCTTCTAGTTTTGCAACAAGGAACTCGCCTTTCCATGCGAACCCAGGCTGAATGTGGTACCCGAGAAACACGCCTTCATTTGATGTTCCTGATTGTCAGCTCGTGCAGGGTTGTTCCAGAACAGTACCTTTGCTCCGAAAGGTATCTCAGCTTCATCAAAGGTCTTGTGAAACCTGAGGTACCATGGCGAATCGTTTCCGTTCAACTGCGGCAGGATGTTGGTCGCAACTGCATTGTGCTGGATTGCAAATGGCCACATCGACAGTGGGAACCCTGACTGAACAAGATTCGCACGTGCTCCCTCCAACAGATGTCTGATTTCCCTTTCCACGAAAGATTTGGAAGAATCAACATATTCAATGGAGGTCTGATGACGGTACCCCAACTGCTCTATTGCGGCTTTCAATTCCCGGGAGTTATCGGTGTAGAGAACCTCAACCTCATCCCTACCGGAAATGAAATGCTGGATCCCTGCAACGGATTGCTCCGTGCTTTTGCTGGTCGACGGATAAACGTACCTGAACTGCGTATGCACGTCCTTGATCACAAGAGCACACCATTCACCTTTGATACCTTGCTCGATGTTGGCCTTGAGAATCACATGATCAGCAATGATGTGATCTCCAAACGCTTTCGTCTCGAGCCTTCCCTGCCCGCCCTTCGATCTTGCATATGGGGCAAGCATCTTGGCACGTTGGCAAGTGCGGCAAAAGGGATTCTTCGGATAGTGTGCAAACAAGTGCTCTTTGGTACTCGCTTCGGCAACCAGATCTTGCTCTTTGCGGGATCTCACAAACCGCTCAACTTCGTCGTCGGGATCATCACCTTCGTCGATGCCTTCGTCATGAACCGGTGCAGGCGCTGGCCTGGATGCTGCTACTGCACTCAACGATGGCTCAGCTTCACAGCTAGAATCCATGTATGGCACATGACCGTCAACCTTGAGCTGGATCAGAGCACCATCAGGGCGAACCATGGTTGGCGCCTTCCCGGATTCCCAATGGAAGGAATATCCTTGATCCAGACACTTCACACCCAGCGACAGCACTGCGGGAGAACTCTCGAGGATGTAAGGCTGAGCAGGCTCACACAACGCATCGACATTGATGTCGGCGATTTCGGAAGCAGTGATGTTTCCGTTTGCAGTCACAAGGCGAATAGGCTGAGGGGCCTGTTTTCGGATTGCCTTGGACGCATTCCTCAGTGCAGCTTTGCTGATGAGGTCCTGCTCACTACCGGAATCAATGAGCCACACGTCCTTTCCCTTTGGTGCAGGGGTGGCTGCCCTTGGCGCTTCGACATCCTTGCGAACATCGTGAGGCGGCATGGCAATTCTCAGGCACTCATCACACGATAGGCTTGAGATGGAATCGGATTCCACATCGCACATGAAACCACAAGCGGGCTGGGCTCCATTCTCAATGGCTTTGATTACGGCATTCAACTGGTTCGCGGCCTTGCGCGCTGCCTTGTTCGTCCCTTTGGTCGGCCTGGGGCAGTCCTTAGCACTTGGAAACATCCTGTTGTACTGCCGTTCCTCATACTCAAGCTTGAAACCATCGCCTTCGGCGGGGATCTCATGCACATGAGCATTGGTGTCGAATGACACTCCGATTGGATCGATCGGCTTTGCAATCATGGCGTACCTGGTGCAGACTGCAGCGGCTTTGGCCTTGGGCTTAGGCTTAGGTGAATTTGCACGCTTCATAGCCGCAGGATTAGCATTGGCCTCGTTGCTCGATGCCGCGGCGGCTGATTTGCCGCCCGTGGAGGCATGGCTAAACTTGCGTTTGTCACCTCTAGTGCACTTCCCTTGGGCAAAGAAAGAGCACGGTGCTTTCTCTCCTTTATTGCCTTTGGGGGAACTCGGCCTGCCACGGGTCGCGGAGCGTCCTCGCGGCTCCTTGCGGTGCGCGTAAGGGCAGTTTGCCCCCCTCGTGCACGAGCCCTTCTGGAAATCAAAGCAGTACTCCTCCTCGGTGTCCTTCGGCTTAGGTGCACTCTTTTTCTTGGGGTCCCTCTTTTCAGGGGCGGCGGCACCAGCCTGGGGCTTTACTGGCATTGACTTTGGACACGCTCTCGGTTCTCGCGGAGCCTATCCCTCTCGATTAGATCCCTCATGCAACGCATTAGGAAATCGTACGACTTGTTGGGATCATCATCACGGCAACGATCATATGTGTCAATGTCGTACCGTAACAGATGGCAGCTTCTCACTTTCAACACCTTTTCTTCTGGCGGCCTTTTCATGCCGGCGATCACAGAATCCCAAGCGTTTAGAAAACGCTTGAGATCAATGATTCCTTCGCCGTGTCGCGAGACACGCAACAGGTCCTCCAAGGAGTAGAGGTTTCCGGCTTCTTCACTGGTCTTGAAATATTGGTCAAACATAAACAAGACCTGCCTTCCTCTCATGGCCTTTCCCTCCTTGGCACATTCTTCCTTTGCTGTCAGGATTCGCTGAGCCAGATCGCCTTTCGCTGAACGCGTGAGCGCTGCGAGAATCTTCGTGTCTAGGGTCACGAATTTTCCCGGTTCGCCGAGCTCCTCCAACAGCTTCTTCTTGTCCTCGCGGTCGGACCAGACTTCCATGATCCAAGGCCAAGCCTCGTCTGGACGGTCAGATGCAGCGCGGACATCCTCACGAACCGATGTCTTCCATTCACGGTACGTTTCAGGAGTTGGCATCTCCTTGAATCGCAACGTCTCGCTTTCGCGGGTTCTGGGCTTTTCATCGTTCGTGTGGCCTTTCACTAACTTCATCAACATTTTGGCGAAGGCTTCTTGACCGAGGTTAGGCCCGAGGCCATCACCTTCGTCTTCATCACCATCGCCATCGCCATCATCATCAGGTGGCGGACCGCCAGGAGGCTTACCACCCTGCTTACGGTCAGTTGGCATTGGCCCCTGAGAGAATTGCAGGGGCGGGACCGGTGCACTTGTTTTCACCGGGGATCGGCTGCTACCTGATGCTTTTCAGCTGCTCCTTGCGGATCGCGAGCATCTGCGGGCAGTGCTTCGCTTTCGGCAGTTGGAATCACGCTAGGGGTATATTCAACCTCGTAACCGTCATAGGTAACAAGCGACCTCAACTTTTCCTTTGCATATTGAAATGGATTGGACAACGGGTCCAACATTGACCTTTGGGACCGAGCTGACTTCATGTCGTCGGTCATCAACTCTGGTGAATCCTCTCGGGTATCACCTACCCCTTTGGGCTTCGATCCATCCTCGCGGAGGTCGTGTTGCTTCTGATACCTCTTCAGCTCATCGAGCTCGTCCTGCAGAAGCCCGTTTTGGTAGGCCATCATATCAATCATCCTGGCGTTTTTCGCTTCGACACGGGCTGTGTCATCGGCGTGCTTTGCGGCTTGCTCATGAAGGAGCTGCTGGGCTTCCGCCAGGGTGGATTCGATGGCTTGCCTAAACTCAGTTGTTTTGTGTCCCATTTCCACTTCATGCAATGCTTGGGCGTTTTCCTCACACACTTGGCTTATCCTAGCTTCAGCGAAGTTCACTTCTTGGATGAACTCATCGCTCACTCGCTGTTCGTATTCACGAATTCTATGCGACTGGGCTTGCACACACTCAGCGTAGTGTGCATGCAGCTGATTCTGTGCGACACGGAGCTCCTCACGGTTTTCCGCTTGCAAATGCGTGACAGCTGCTTGATGCAGGGCTTCGGCTTCAGACCTAATGGCTGCATCATTCCCAAAAGCAAAGATTGCGGTATTGTACAGTTGAAGGGAATTCATCAGGGTGCGGTTGTACTGCGCATTAGCGCTTGATGCGAACATTCGCACACCGCCGCCGGTGGCGTTGTCGGAGCTAGCTCCGGCAGCATCCACAGGCATGTTGGATCCATCAACTGGCACAAGGGAACCGTCCATTGCTTAGAGCTAGGGGCCTACGGCTGATAACCTATAGATTCAAGGGTTACCGGTTTGGGGCCCAAAAGGAAACAACAAACCGTCCAAGTGCGCTGCTCGCACATTTTCACGCTTGAACAGCCACACTGCGGATGCAACGGATGTAAAACCCCATATTGACCGATCAAATTCTTCATAAAGCGGGTAGCACCGCTCCGACAACCTTTTTTTCCCAGCTCGCTCCGTCTAAAGCCGCTCCGTCTGGGGCCTCCGGCGGCGTCCAGCAGCAGGACTTCTTGGAAGCCGCTGGCCAGCAGGGCCAACGGCTTCACCTGGCGCTGAGGCGCGGCGAAGGCGCGCAACTGGATGTGAAAGACCGGGGAAGATTTGGTATGGGGTTCTTGGTTGCGAAATCTGCTTTCGCCCTGCTAAAAGTGACTAACTTTTAGCGGTTTAGTACGGAAAACCAGGGGTAAGATTAATACTGTGGATGGTTGCGAAATCCATGCAACGCACCACCCGAGAAACCCTGGAATGAGTCGATTCACCTGTAAATACCAACAAACAATGGTTTCCACCACGGTTTCAAAGTGGTGCAAGATTTCGTCCATCCACAGTATTGGGTTGATAAATAGGCTGGGGCAGGGGGAGGAAGGCCTTATTAGAGGCTTAAGGGCAAATTCGGGCTCCCTCCCCCTGCCCTCCCTGCCCCCCAGCCCCCATGAAATATGGGGGTGATTAATATGGGGCCAACACTACTATTGTTATAATTGTCGTTATTGTTAATGCTATTGTTATTGGTATTATTGATGTCAATGTTGATGTTAATATCATTATTATAGTATTGACATCTGTCAACAGACTGCCAGCACTCACATCAGGCAGCAACAAAAACAGGACCAACGCCACACAGGGAGGTCACATCACTTACACCGCAGCACTGGATAAGCAGGTGACTACTGGCAGGTGAATACAAAAGGTGCCAGGGTCAGAACACACAGGCAATACAGGAAGACACTCTTCGCACCATCAAGAACACGGTGTTCCCAACAGAACAACTTGAGGACTACAGTAGATTGACCATAGGTTCGAAGATGGTACAACGACCACATTTCACGACACAACCGAAGAGCGCACCAAAGACGGTCGGACAACAAGTTCCTCAATACAGCTCGCACACACAAGATTCTGAGGAAAACAGGCACCACCAACAACACAGGAGACAGTAGCACCACACACCACCACAGGTGCAGCTGGACATGGACTGCCACATCCATCAGGAGTACACTATGAAGGAGATTGATGGTACAGAGAAGGCCTATAGTGGAAGCCAGTACACATCGATCCACGCGCAGCATTGTACACACGACGGCCCAGACATCAAGCCGCTAACACCTCGGAGACAAAGGCACATCAGCTCGCTGAAGAGGGGAACAGGGCTGTGGGAAATGACCACTTCTGTGACACAACAAAAAGGGTTTCCCAATGACTAACCCCCCCAAATGAAGGGGGAGTTGTATCACAGAATTGGAAATAAACCCCGAGTGATCTCACAATCATGCTGAGGAACAAGATCGCCTGCAGGACTTTCCACGTGCATCCATTACCACACAGCGTTACAGAGCCTCTCAGGCAAACGCGGTATCGGTACATCGGGGGATTTGGTCGCTGGACTATCTGGGTACAGTGAGAACTGCATTACAGCAGAAGAGACATGATCCTCAGTCAGCATAGTGTCTACAAGTTGCTGCACAAGCCACGACCGTCAGTCGTACAGACTTCAAAAGCAAGAAACATCGATGGCCTACATCGCTTACGTCATCTCTCCATCCCGATCAGAAGCTGTACATGCCTGCCACATCTATGATTTCAACATGCTGCACTTCAAGGAATGCAACAGGCTGAGAGGAAGTGCTAAAATGCGCAGGTGTATAACCATGCACACTACGTGAGTCGCAATCAAAACCTGGTACTAAAATGGTCTACCCAGAACCATGCAAAGAACTAAGAAGGCGGATATCCGCAGCTATTTCTGGCTGGGATCGTCCCTTACTATCCTTCATCTACCCGAATCGGTTTTGATTGTGGATCTTGAGCCTTGCAGCTTCTGTACATTGCCCGGAGGGAACTGCAGAGTGCGTCACTTCACACACTGGTCATTCACTTGAGGTAGACAGGTATAACAGTCGCTCCCATTTTAACATTATATATATATATTATAACAATGTTGACCCATATCAATCAACCCCTGTTTTTTTTTTTGGGGGGGGGGGTCCCTGGTTTTACCAGGGCATCGTGCCACTTTTGCAGGGGCCAACAACCACCCCCTTTCCCCACACACTCCCGGTTTTTGTGGAGGAATCATACCACTTTTGGATCCTCCAAAAACCTTTTTTCCATACACTCCGCTTCTGGAGGGGCCAAAAACCTTTTTTTCCATACACTCCACTTCTGGAGGAGCCCACTCCACTTCTGGAGGAGCCCACTCCACTTCTGGAGGAGCCAAACCCCCCCGTTTTCCATACACCGGGGTTGATTCTTGTTCCGGGCTCCTGAAAATCTCCACGTTCTTTCGTCGATTTGCGGACCTGGGAGCCCGGGCCGCCCAGACCTCCGGGCGCCTGCGCGGCAGTGCCTCGCGAGCTCGCTCCGCACCCAGGAAGGAAAACTATGGGTGAGTGGGTTGTACTCACTTAGGAGACTTTATTTCACCATGGCTTTGGGTTATCTCACCATGGTTACTAACCAGTTACCTGACGTACCCGATCGCCCCTTTAAGTCATTCTAGTGCTACCTTCCGCATTTTGGAACCGAGGGTGACGCCTGCCACCAGAAAATGATCCTTGGACTGGGGCTCGCGAGCTTCAGTAAAACTCGAGCGCTACCTTCCATTCTAAACCCAGGGATCCGAATCTTTCTAGACAACCTCCAGAAACCCAGGGAAACGGATCCGGTTTTCAAAAAGAACGATGGTTGGAAAGAATGGGGAGTCATGCAAATGTCTGTTCCAGAAGGAAGCCATTCATGAGGTTGCCGACAAGCCCATCCGGACAACTTGCTGCAATTATTATTCCAGGTGAGGGGCCTTGGAGAAGCTCGTTTTGGCCCCGAATAAGCTCATGTTGATTTGTGCAAATGGACGGTTTGGTGGTTCTCCTTTGCATTTCCTGACCCAAGCATTTCTAGCCAACTCTCGGTGAGAAACATGAATTTACTGGGGTAACCTAGGCTATTCTTCTTTCATCGCCTTCATTAGGGGCCCATTGATGGACATCAGACATATGTGAAGGTTTGCGCCCACCCAAGTTGTGGAGAATAAGTTCACCGGAGTAGTGGGTCGGTCTCCAACAACAGAGCCCCCTATGCGTGCTGTCCCTTTGGGCAAAAGGAGGGGAGGGCCCCCAAGGACATGCTGTATCCATTGGGGACCTGGCGCACATCCAACCACATGGCAACCCTTCGAATTTGCCCATGAATCTCATGCAAGGCTGCAGGAATCTCTACTTAACATGGTTAGAGTTAGGCCCAGTTATAGAATGCATCTTTTACTGTTTGCTTCAATTTGAGTCACTGGAAAAATGCAAAATGCATTCCAAGTCTACCCCAGGTAAAATGGTGAACGGCATGGCGCATCCAACTGGTTCCCATCCAAACAGTAAGCATCCAGGACCCAGTCCTCTAGCTAGGATGGTGAGTGTTTCAGGGGTGAAGCGGCTTTGGTGCATTCTTTTGATATTGCCATGGGTCAAAACCCAAATCGTACCCCCAGTGAACATCCCAATCCAACCACTAAAATAGGTTCTAAAATAGGTGGTGAATTCACCTATCCCAAAATCGTGGGTGAGATACAACTGAGAGCTTGGGCCACCAAGTTGCTCTCCCCAAGAGGGCATGGGCAAGAGAGTGAGTCTGGCGAGTTCCCTTCTTTTTTTTTGGCGAATTCGCTGAGTTCCCCATGTCCGTCCCGAATGCACGATAGACTAAACCTAGACAACTGGTAGTTCATGCCACTACAAGGTAGGACGTGGGGCCTCTACCCCGCATCCTTTCAACTTCGAAAAGGAACGGGCTTGGCAATCCAGAGGATGGGGAATCAAATTCACTGCCTGAAATATATCAAGATCCCCAAATCCCAAGAAAGGAGGCTTCGAAAAGCTTCTGCACAACCTAGCAAGCTTGCCATGGCACTCGAATACAAGAGTGACATGCACTGCAAGGTAAGTGGGAGCGTGACGAGGTGCATAGCTGGACCCTTCCTCTTTGCGACAAGGCTGACCGCGATCTCGACCAAGTGAAACAGCGGCCAAAGAAGCAGAACTGTCGACTTGGGGGGTCGATCAAAAAGTCCTTTACATAGGATGGCCATTGGTTGGAACACACTAAAACGATGATATACGATGATATTCCCCACCGAAAAGTTACCCATGGTCAAAACTGGGGGCCCATTCCTGGAATATAACCTCAAAAAACGCGGAAACGTGTCCTTGGCTGCCAATCTGCGACTCCTTCTCGCGAACTCAAGACCACACGCATACATTAGAACTTGAACCAAAACCCGCCCAAAACGGCGGGCTAGTTCTCCTTGTTCGCACACAAATCCAACCAAAAACACAATGTGTTGTTTTCCATGTTTCGCGCCAACACCCTACACAAAAAAAGTTGGTTTGTTCCGTCGCTTGCGCCAAAACTCGACCAAAAACACACGGTTTCTTTCTGAAAACAACACCTCACCTTCCACCTGCGTTTGCGCAACCTGGAAAGGTACAAAACAATCTTTCCCGTGAAATCGATGCCCTTTGAAACCAACCGGGTTTCAAATCAAAACAAAGAAAACATTTCAGCCATAGTGGAAGTCACCCACCCGGGCTCCTCCCATCGAGGACCGAGGCCCCCGGCCAGCGGCAGCTCCCGCAGCTGGGCGCCGTCCGGCAATCCCTCGGCCGCGGAGGTGTCCTGCGCGCGCGCTCCGCGCGTTCGCCGCGTTCGGCGCGGCGCGTTTTGCTTCGGAGTCGAGGGAAACGCAGTTTGCCCAGACGCTCCTGGCTTGGGCTTCCAATGGAAGACCCAAACCCTCCATTGGTTTTACCCCAAAAAGGTGTTGGGGTCTCAAACCCTGGCTGTTTCAGGGCCCAAAATCAATTGGGCATGGGTCAAAATTAAACCATCAGGGGACCGCAGGTTTTAGTCTATGTTTCCGTTTACCAGGGCTTCATTTGAATTTGGGTACCTATTTACTATTGTTGACCCACAGCCAATTGGGAGCGTCTGGGTGGTGGCGAAAAGTGGAGTTGGAGCCCCCTGGTCCTGTCGCCTTTCCGGAGTCGCATCATCCCAGTGACGCCCCGTGTGATTGCGTAGTGCTTGTGGGGAGTGTTTGGTTTGTGGAGGATGCCTCTTCTCCCGAACGTGGACTCGGGTTTCGCCGTTTCGTATGACTTCCGGTGACATCCACTGTGAAGCCCTCGTTGGTGACGGTGGTTTGGGTCGATATTCGGGACGTGTCAATGCGCTTCCTAGCAGTCAGCGGCAGGCGAACTTCCGGGCGTCGCGAGCCTTTGGGCAAAACAAACCACGAGGCTGCTTTCTACACGAGTGTTGCACGAGCTGCTCGCTCGCGATGCCCTTTTCTTGCTACTTTTTGCCGGGGCCAATCCTCTCTGTCTGGGCTCGTTGATTTACCAGTGTGACTCCTTGGCGTCTACACATCCTTGTTTGTGGCCCTTTATACTGGGCTGCCCTCAGATCCCTCGCTAAAAGTTTAGCTTTTGGCGGTTTAAATGGAAACTACCACTAAACACTACAAGGCTAAAAAGCTAAGGGGATGGCTGGGAGCCACCAAGTATTCTGTAGTTTCTGCAAGGTTCACTGACTGTTGCAAATGGAGGATCATGTTGACACGCTCGCCAGGTTCCGAAGTTCCTTGATGCATGGGTGCTTGAAGACATGCCTTTCCCCACTTGGTCTCCACTAGCTGGGATTGTGCTGAGTCTACCCAGAGTCTCCAAATACTGGGGTCATGGTCCTATTTTTAAAGGGTCATGGAGACTCTAGGTAGCTAGTTGCTGTTTACTGCCACGTGCGGAAGCCACGACTTGCGGGTCAGCAGAGAAGAACAGTGGTCATGGCTCTCCTAGAACACCAATTGGCCATAATTTGTGACGTCAGACCCCTTTACTTGGGACTGCTGGTCATGAACCCTTTCGTAGGGATCTTCTTCAAGTTGTCACGGTAAGGCTTCCTAGATGGGACAGTCCTGTGTTGAACCCTCCAAAGGGTGGTTTTCCTTTTGGCTTCCCTTGAAAACAACCACAAAACAGGTACCCTCAAAAGAAGGACACACCCAGACAAGTTCAAAGTGAAGGACAGTGTTGACCGCTTGGCACATCCGGGTGGGCAAATCTGCGGAGAGGCTCAACCCCGCGCAAGAAGTGCAAAACAGTTTGCTGTAAAAACATTAGGCCTCCCGAACAGTGTAAGTCCAAAATGTCTTCCAAAGATCCAGCCGAGCAGCCAAGTTTGGTCCGGGACTCAGCTAAGCTGGTAACGCCGCGTTTAACCAACTTGCCGTTGTAAGTCCACATCTGGGCCGGTCTTTCATTTCCTGAGGCTACCCCTTTGTGCTTTGAAAGAGAACCCACAAGGAACACCGAAATCCGTTTTGCGCCCATTTGATTATTTCTTTGAAGGGGGGGAGTCTGATTCAACCCCGTGTTTCAGCTTCCCTCGCGGAGTGGTTTCCCATCCACCCTCACAAGCAGGGGTTAAAAATCGAACCACCAATCCAAACCACCAATAGAATGTAGCCTCAGTGCTGCCCCGCCATTTTGGGGGTCCCGGCCCGAATCCTAAACCCAGAAAGTCCAAGTACCTCATGAGGATGGCCTAAAAGGGGTGTAAAAAGGGGTCGTTCAGTACCTCCTTAGAAGGTGCCAAGGGACCCTCTGGGACAGTCAGAAACAATAGAATGATTCGATTCCCCTGTAAATACCAACAAACGTTATGGCTTCAAAGTAGTGCGAAATGGATCTTCCGTCCATCCACCGTATTTTTGTTTATATATATATATATATATATTAAAAAAAAAGGAGAAACCAAGAAGAAAAAAAGGAAAAAAACGACGAGCGGCCCGTCCGCTTCCTCCCCGGGCAAATGCCAAAGCTCCACCGCCAAACGGCAGCCCTGGGCCCGGAGCAGCCTGCAGCTTGTGGAGTGGATGGCCCACACTTCAAAAGTTTCCCCACCCCACCCCACCCAAAAACAAGAACAAAAGCACAAAAACACCAACAGCTCTGGAAGTTTCCCCCAAAAAACAGAACAAAGTTGGTGTTTTCCCGAAAAGCAGACACAAACTTGTGATTTCCCCCCCAAAAAAGAAAAAGCGGGGAAAAAACAAAAACAAAAACAGAAACAGAAACACACTGGTTGTTTTCCACCCAAAAACAACAAACTTGATATTCTCCCCCCTCAAAAAACAACCTTGATATTTCCCCCTCCCCCGCCACAAAAAGCAAACAAAACACACACACACACACACACACACACACACACACAAAAACACACACTTCCTGGAGTCTCCATGACCCGAATCAACAATAGGTCCATGACCCCATGATTTGGGGTAATGACCAACCATGTTTAAAGGGTCATGGAGACTCTAGGTCGTTATTTCCCAAAAACACATATGCAAACTTGTGTTTTTCCAATAACGTGGTCTTCCCAAAAAAGTTTGAAGTTCAGGAACTCGGGATTTGAGTGAACGCGAAACAAAAAGCAAGGCTGTGGGAAATGACCGATTCTGTGATAGACCAGAAAGGGCTTCCCAAAGACTAGCCCCCCCATAAGGGGAGATTCTTTTGTATCACACATAAACCCTAAGTGATCCCACCACTCTAGTTCAAAGGGAAAACCAAGAGACCATCACCATTTTGGACTGTCCATTTTCAGATCCCCTGCCAAAGGTGAATAACTTTGTGGGTTAAATGCGGACACCCAGCCACTCTTCACCAACCAACCACCTAAAAAAATCCTAAGGAGCTGGGCGGCTGGGAACCGCCGGAAGGGGAGGTTCCCCAAATATCTGAAGACATGCACAAATGGCTGTGGCTCCAAAAAAGAACGGAATTCCAAAATGGGTTGCCCTGGGAAGTGGAAACATGGACCAAAACCTGCGGTTTGCCCCTCCTGTTGAATTTTGAGCCACGCCCAAATGAATCTTGATTAATTGAATACGCCCACCTCTTTCTGACAGAAATGGGTGAGCCAATGGCGGCAAATGAGTACTTGGATGTTCGATTCGAACTGGTTGGCCACCCGGGGTATAACCCACTAACTGGATTAACCCCACTTAATGAGGCGAAGAAGTGGGCTAGAGCCCAGATTACGGACAGACCGAACACCCAAGTAGCAGGATATATAAATATGATTTTGGTGGTCGGAACCCGGTTTTTAGATTATACCCGTTTAAAAAGGTCCTGGAAGCAAAAAAAACGCTTCGAGCCGGCGGTTCATGTGCCTTTGGTTTGGCTTCAGCTTTCCGTTTGGAAGCCCCAAGTGGACACATTCCAAGGATGCTGCCGACGGGGCACCCTCCGCTAAAGGAAACACCTCCAAGTTGATTTGCCTCTTTTCCTTCCGGCAAGGCCATACGCAGAACCAATATGCCGAAACAAGAAGACACTGAAACTGCTGTGTACTTCACAACCCTGGCGTCGTGCTCATGTCAACCAGCCAAGCCTTGCGACATCAGCTTGCAAGAAGTGGCCGCATGATTTTATGTGTTTTTTTTTTTCCAAATGCATCAAAGTTGCAACCAAGTAGCAACCATTGACATGCTCAGTTGTTCAGTGACCGTGGAAAAAAGGGAACCCTTTTTAGGGGAAGACCCTTTTTAGTGGGGCGGCCACCAAAAAACAGGGAAAAAGGGTGCCACTGAACAACTGAGCATGGTAACGTAACCTACGCGCCTTCGTCTTTGACCCCCACAAGAGGGTCGAAGGTCGAAGCTTGCGCAAGCTACAAAGTGCTTGGACCAACCGGCTACCCCCGAACGGCTGAGCTCGCTTCCTTGTGCAAAATAGAACATGCCGCGATAAAATATTGGCTTGATCCATAAAATGGGTGGGCTCATGTGTGTTTTTCCCTCCAGCTGGGGCAGCTTTCGGGCCTTTGCCCAGGTTTTGAGCTCTTGGGACCCATGGTTTTGCAGCTTTCAGGAAGGGCTCCAGGGTGAGGTGTTGATAGCGTCTGCGCTGCGAAAAAGAGGTTTGACTTACCCCTTAAAACTCCAAGCCCAGGGGAAGTTAATCTTTTACAGACATATAGCCCATATTACCCCCAAAAAGTTGAAAAGAGGTAAGTTGACTTTGCGGGTGAAATGGAAACTACCAACTACCAACCAACGAAAGACCTAATCTGAGTTGAACCGGACGATTCGCTGGCTCCGAGCCGCCGAGGTGCTTTTTTGTTTCGGTTCTTGTCAGCTTCCCTCCAACCGGTTTGGATTGGGTGGTTAAGGAGGGGTTTCCCCATCTTTCTTCCCGTAGCCGCTTCAAATCCTAAAACCATCCAGGCCACCGAAACTTGAGGGAACCTGAGTCTTGGATCAGAAGATCTCTCAGCCACCGTGAGTTTTTTTGCTGGCGTTCGGGAGTGAGATATGGAATGAACCAGGGGATTCCCGAAAGGAAACCATATTTGAAACGGTCATATGCCATGTCTCATTGCCTGCTTAGAGGGGCGATCGGGCACGTCAGGTAAGTGGTAAGACTTCTAACCCTGGCTTTTGTGGGTTATAACCATGGTCACTCACCACTTACCTGACGTGCCCTTCATCGATCGCCCCTTCAAGTGCCTATCGCCCCAGCCAAAAAAAGAAGACGACGAAACTCGATTCAGTCGAAATCTGTCCTTGGTTGCTGTTGACCCCCCTGCAAAAAGTGCTTCACTTCTTGGGGGTTGAGTGGAAAACTCGATATCAACCAAAAAGTTAAAGTCTAACTTTTTCCAAAACAGGTACCCCAAATGGAACCCTAAGTGGAGTTTATGGACCAACACCTGCGCTCCAATTGGTGGTAAGACAAATTGACCCATCAGTCCTCACGGCCACCAGCGCCAGCTCGAGGTAGGGCCCTCCGGCACAGATCACGATGCCGCGGCCCGGGTGCACCTGGCGCTGAAGGCTTGCGATCGCATCTCGCGAGAGAGGCGGTCGCTGGGGCCCTGAGACATGGAAGGACTATTGTAGTAGGGAAACCCTGGCCCAAAAAGAGAAACGGCAATAGGGCACTGGGGACAATAACAAATATTCATTGCAGCAAATGCCTAGAGTTTTTTTTCTGACCCTCAAAAAATGGTTGGTCATTAATGTTAACCCCGGATTAAGCAGAACGCCTGGTTGATGTTCATCGGGGAGTGTCCAATTCCTTTTAGTTAGTGGAGATTCAGACCACCTTTGGAGGGAACACCCCCCTAATAGTGGGACGGGTTTTCAACATTACCTAGAGTCTCCTTCTGACCCGAATCAAGAATGGTTGGTCATTACCCGAAAAATAGTTTGGTGGACCTATTTTTGATTTGGGTCATGGAGACTCTAGGTATAAACCATACAACTGGTTTCCTGAAAAAGGACACCCCTGGGTTCATTCCCTCATTGAGCACCAGCAAGAAACGCATGGTGGAGGTTTAACTTGTTGATTGGGGCGCCTTTGGTGGACATCACGTAGGCGATGTACGTCCAACCATTCAGGGGACCCGGTCCCCGTTTAGAAAAAACAAAACATCGCCCTCTGGCCATCTGGGTCTACGTCTTCCGAGTTGGTACAGGGAAACGGAAGGGAACCCACCAGACCACCTCGGTGTTTTTGTTTTTGTTTTTTTTTGCGGGGGAGGGGAGTGCCCTACCAAAAGACAGGCCCATATGGGTGTGTCTCAATGTTTTTGGGGGGACCCCACCCAAACAATGCAATGTGGTGTTCCTTTTGGTGTCCTTTTCAAACCATCCAACAGCGGGTCCAGTCTTTGGAGACGCCAAACACATATCTGTTCTGTTTCATGCCTAGTCAACCTGAACAATACAAAACCATTTTCGAGGAGACCCCGCAGGGGTGTCCTTGAATTGAGGCTGAGTACCGTGCAGTTGGTGTTTTTGCCGCCAAACGCAGCCGCCCCAAACCCATCACAACGATCTATTGGGCGGCTTCCATTCTGGGCGACGTCCCCTTCTGCCCTACCCAAATCGGTTACTATTTGTTTTGGCTCTGGGGGGGTCTGTAGGAAACACGAAGCCAGGCTAATCCCTCTAGTGACCCGGGGCCCCGGATAGAGCAAGGGGCATTCTACACATATTCATGATACCCCCGGTTCGTGGTTGGGATTGGTGTTTGGGGTAAATGGGACACCACCCCTTACCCACCAAACACTCCAAACCAGGGGAAAGCTGTCTTATTGGTATGTGCCTGCGCGCACCTCAAAGTGGGTTCTTCCATTTGGTCAAGACCCCTGGAAAAAAGACAAACATATTGCCAGTAGTGATAAACTCCTGTTAAAACCAGCAAGGTCAAAAAAAGAGAAGCTTAAACAAATGGAAGGGTTGGACCCCGAGTTGAGCCAGCCTCGGCCAGAGAGGAGTTTTCACGTCGCGAGTTCGCGGTGCCAGGCGCCCAGGAGAAGAAAAAAACGTCACGGACTGAAATCCCAGCCCTGTTTATAGGAGGGGAGGGCATCTTTGACTCCGGGTGTGTCCACTTACTCCAAACCATTGATGCCAGTTTGACTCTCTCCAATGCATTAAGACTAAGGTCCTGTGGAAAGCTTAGAATAAGGGTACCAACTCTTTTTTTCAGTTTTGTCTATTTTAGTAGCGGACCCTCCCAACCAAAAAAGAAACGGGTGAGAAAGGGCACCTAGCTGGACCTAGAAGACTTAGATCCCGGCAAAAACCGAAACCTCCATGGCTTTCGCCACCGTTTTATCCCCTCGATCGCTGTCCCTCCTCTGGGCGTGCTCATCTCATGGGGGCTGGGGGGGGGGAGCCTCCCCTCCCTCCCCCCCAGCCCCCATGATCAGACACCACAAAGAGTGTTGGTTCATTTTGACGGCAGGACGGTTTTGGGTCGAAGCCGAATGGAGGGTGCAACCTGCCGAAAGCCCGAACATGGATGGAGCTGCCCGGCCCCCGCCGCCCGCCTCTCCGCAAAGCTCACGGAGGTCAGGCCCTCCCGGAGAGAAACGCCGAGTGGAGGGGGTTCTTATACGTCTTCGAGGTCTGTGGCTCCTGGGTCTGTCCTTGTTTTGAGAGTTGCTACCCCGTTACGCATACAGAAGGGGCGCCAAAAAATACGTTTTTTTTTTGTGTTCTTTTGAAGGGAAACAAAGGAAGACAATCCCGTTCTGCCATTGGTTTCGTTTTGGGGGGGTCCCCTAAAAGGATGGTATGCACCCAATATCTTCTTCAAAGCCCAGCTCCAACTGAAAGACCTAGCGGGCAAAGGGCTTGCTACCTCCTCAGATGTACTCTTTGTTCAGCGCCAAGATGCAACATCTAGGTCCTCAAGTAGAGAGATTAGAATAAGGGTACCACCTCTTTTCAGGACGTCTATTTCAGTAGGGAAACTCTCCCCCAAAAAAAGGGGAGAGAAGGCAACCTAGCTGGGGGACCTAGACATGGTCTTAAACCTTGACCCACTGCCAACTCTCTCAACGGCTTTCAACCGCTGCCACGAAGGGTTGAAGGATAAAAACCACGCCTCAGAGAAAATGCCGGTCGCTTTCTGTTTTATGACTTGCCCTTGGGCTTACCATGGGAAACTCACTACGTCTCCGGACCCGCCCTCACTGCGATTTGGGAGGGAAAGAACATGCCGCGATTCTTTGGGAGAGGGCCTTGGTCTCCTTGGGTCTTACCCTTGACCTTCTTAAAGGGGCGATCGATTCGGTACGTCAGGTAAGCGGGTAGAGAGGTCAGAATAAGGGTACCCGGCTTTGTTTTTTTCCCGTCGTCTATTTTAGCAGAGGAGCCAGGAACGCTCTTTTCAAAGAAGAAACGGCAAAAGGGCACCTAGCTGGGGGACCTACAGTTACTATAGCCACTTACTAAGCACACCGCCCCTTTAAGTTGGCCCCTTTGAATCTCCCGCGATTTTCCAGCTTTGGACCCCGCTGGCCACAACGGTCGGACTGTCAGAGCTGGTGCCGGGCAGTATCCTTGGGGCTCAAATCGTTTTCTGATCCCCCCAACCATAAGGACCTGGTTGACGTTGGAAGGGCAGCAAAAATGAATAACATCTAGCAGTTTTAAGTGGGCATTTCAACCACTAAACCACAACAAGCAAATATGTAAAATGTTTCCCAACAACAACCATGAGGAGGGAGGTGGGCTCAAGGTCCCCACCCCAAAGTTCTGGTTGTCCTTTTCTGGGCTGTTCGTTCTGCTCAAAGCCCTTTTAGCTTGTGTGTTAAATACGGAAACCCAACCACAAAATCAGCTAAGCACATCCAACAGTTTTTCTGGCACCTGCCACATCCAGTGAGACAACTTTACTTCGAGGGTTTTTGATATCCTGAAAAGGCCCATGGACGTTGCCAGGTCGCTGCGTGCCGCTTTTCCACCGCGAATCTCCCAGGCCGTGCCCAGGGAAGTTTGGACAAAGTTGCCAAGTCGGAACTCTTAGTCGCTCCGCAAGAGAAGTATCGCGACGCTGACAACCTCTGGCACGAGCAGCATAGCGCACGCCAAGAGACTCAATAGTTGCTCATTGGAAAGCGGTTTCCAGGGAAAAAGTCCTTGCTCCCTTTTCAGCTTGTCCTCACTTTCCTGAGTGGATTGACAGCGAGCCCAAACTCTGTGCTTGCCACCAACAGTCGACCAGACCCAAAAAGTTACAATCCAGCGCATCATAGCGTAGGTGTCCTTGAAAACCCAAGGAAAAGAGAAAACAAAAATAATCTTCCGTTTGCTTAAGCCTGGAAAAAACCATAGTTATGTCCAGCAGTGTTAGATTCCCTGTAAAGAAGGCTTAAAATACATATCTATACACATATATATATATATCATATATATATATATATATATAATAATATAATATATATATATATAATTCAGCAAGTGGAGGTCATCCTTTGGCCATCGCTCTCGCCGCACCATGCTGGATCGACATTTCTCTAGCACAATTTCTCTGGCACCAGGGCGACGCCGTGTTGCGGCGAACCAGCGAACAAAGCGCCCAGGCCCTCAGGTAGCGCGCCGAATAGGATTTGGACCCGTTTCTCTGAGCTGCCCGTTTTCAGATCCCCCCGCTAACAGGTTTTTTTTTCGTGGGTTAGATGCGGAAACTACCACTAAACACTCAAAAGCTAAGGAACCGGATGGCTGGGAGCCACCAAGTTCTGAGGGCACGGCCATCTTTGTTTTGAGGGAACACATAGAAATGCATGTTTCCCGGGGGTCTTAGCCCAGATCCTAGGTTTGGCATGGGGTTTGGCATGGTCCATGGGGTGGGGGGTTGGCGGTTTTGTGTGGTGTTGGTGGGATCCCCAGAGAAAAGAGGAGATGAACCAGGGCGAGCCTCAAAATGGTAGGGGCGTGGCACTGGCCTACCTTAGGCAAGCATCAAACTTCCAGCACAGTACAACATGGTCGTGTGTAGCCCATGAGGGTGGATTCCCTAGACCTCAATGCAAGTCTCAAAATGCCGAGAAAGCGGGCCTGGGCTCGCTCACTCCATCTCCTCGCCCGTCAAAAGTCGTGTCCGGAGGCTTGAGATCCCTCGCCGCAACAATCCCGGGAAAACCAGATACTGCGCTCGAGCCCAACTCCTTTGAAGGCTGCCCGTTCTCAGATCCCTCGCTAAAAGTTGTTTTAACTTTTAGTGGGTCAAATGGAAACTACCAAACTAGGAACACGGCTCATATTCCGCCGTGAGTCAAAACAGGATTTCAGTTGCACAAGTCAAGAATAACACGTGTTTTCCTATGGGAAATCCCAATGAACCGAAGCCTTAAGTGATTTCCGTTCTTTTCACGCGTCCACCCCAAGCAGGGTTACTGTCTTCGTTGGATTTTCCCAATGAAAAACAGGGTTTTGTTCCTCGTGAACTACTTTCAAGCCGGCACGATGCACTGCTTTCTCCCAATCAAACACCGACTGCGTTCCTTGTCACAGCAAAGCAAGTGCGCGTGAGCGGGTCTTCTTACCATCTGGGGCATGTGTGCACTGCTGAGCGAGCGGGTGTGCTTACCATCTGGCTGGCATGGATGCAGTGCTGAGCGGGCACGCGTGAGCGGGTGGCCGGCATGGGCACTGTGCTGAGCGGGTGCGCGTGAGCGGGTGTGCTTACCATCTGGCTGGCATGCATACAGTACTGAGCGGGCGCGCGTGAGCGGGTGTCCTTGCCATCTGGCCGGCATGGGTACAGTGCTGAGCGGGTGCGCGTGAGCGGGTGTGCTTACCATCTGGCTGTCATGGATACAGTGCTGAGCGGGCGCGCGGGAGCGGCTGTTCTTACCATCTGGCCGGCAGGGTACAGTGCTGGGCGTGTGCGCATGAGCGGGTGTTCGTACCATCTGCCTGGCATGTGTGCAGTGCTGAGCGGGTGTGCGTGAGCGGGTGTGCTTGCGATCTGGCTGGCATGGATACAGTACTGAGCGGGCGCGCGTGAGCGGGTGTGCTTACTATCTGGCTGGCATGGATGCAGTGCTGAGCGGGCGCGCGTGAGCGGGTGGCCGGCATGGGTACAGTGCTGAGCGCGAGCGGGTGTGCCTACCATCTGGCTGGCATGGATACAGTACTGAGCGGGCGCGCGTGAGCGGGTGTTCTTACCATCTGGCCGGCATGGGTACAGTGCTGAGCGGGTGCGCGTGAGCGGGTGTGCTTACCATCTGGCTGGCATGGATACAGTACTGAGCGGGCGCTCGTGAGCGGCTGTTGTTACCATCTGGCCGGCATGGGTACAGTGCTGTGCGTGTGCGCATGAGCGGGTGTTCATACCATCTGGCTGGCATGTGTGCAGTGCTGAGCGGGTGTGCGTGAGCGGGTGTGCTTACGATCTGGCTGGCATGGATACAGTACTGAGCGGGCGCGCGTGAGCGGGTGTGCTTACTATCTGGCTGGCATGGGTACCGTGCTGAAATATCTGCGTTTGCAGCTGCCCGAAGGGGTAAAAACACACGAAATTGCATTTTGATCCACGGCGGAATATGAGCCGTGGACCAACTACCGCTAAACAATAAAACAGGGATCGTTACATGAAAAACACCTGAACATTGCCTTGCAAATGGTGTTGTTTCCCTGTATTTTGGTGTTGAAAAAGCACCATGTTTCAAATGGTTGCAAAATGAGTTTATTTTAAGCCCTGTAAAAGGATCTAAAAAGCGGAAGCGGATGCCTGGCTTCGCCACCAGGCTTTGTGGGAGCTCTAGCAACTCCGTGGGACCTCTCGCATGTTGCGAAAGTGGCCGAGCGAGCATCACACATGCCGCGTGAAAGAAAGTGGCAAGAGAGCCTGCGCCTGCTCCAAGAAAAGAACACTCCTATGGGCTGTCCGTTTTCAGATCCCCCGCAAGTGACGAACTTTTAGTGGGTTAAATTCGGAAATCCCACCACTACACACTCAAAAGCTGGATGGCTGGGAGCCACCAAGTCCTATAACTGTTTTTCCTTGAGCGCGTGAACCATGGAAGCAGAGGCCATGGAAGCCATTTCGCAGCCCGGGAACTGAGGAGTAGTCCCCCAGTTCTAAATGCCCAGGGTTGATGCTGTCCAAAACAAAACATCCAAGGTGCCAACATAGCTAGATGTCTGTTTCATATCTTCGAAGATTTGAGTTTGATGCTCATTACCTTTCTGGCAAAGTTATGCCAGGAACAACTGTCAGACTTTGGCGCCTGAGTGCGACATCTGCAGGCGCAGGCTTCTGCACATTGGGCGGGGTGACCTCCATGGTACCTCCCTGACATGCCCCCTACCGTAAGGAAAGGAGGGTGGGGGGTCCACCACTTTTTTGGTATTCCCCATAAAGGGATTTGATTAGAACCACAAATGGAATGCCAGGGGTCACCCCCAATCGCCCAATTCCATGTTTAAGGGGGTGGGGATCCACTGACTTTCATCGAACGGAACTTCAGATTAGAAGGAGAGACCATTCATCGCAACTTATCATTCTCCCATTCTCAGTGATTTGATCTTTTGCCTAACAATAGACTTTTTGCAGGATGTGTCATACCACCCCGCCCCCCAAAAAATAAATAAATCTAAAAACTCTCACAGTCAAAACGCGTCAGGGTATGGGAACCGCCAAGCACGGAAATGCCTCTGCATGCAGAGAGGGTATCAGGTCAACCCATCCAATGCGATTCGCCTATGCTTTAGGCCCTTTTCCTGGGAAGGCACCTTCTTCCTTTCCCAGATGCACGAGAGTATCATAAGTTCTCTTTGGCGGTGCCTGCCCAGAATGGACCCGACTCAAAACTGCTCTCAAAAAACACGGGGAGGGCACTTGACTGCAAAACACTGAGCGCCGCAGTTTTTTGCAATGTTGCTTCTCTCGTCATGGGGGCTGGGGGGAGGGGGAGGGAGCCCAAATAAGCCCTTATTAACCCCTTAATAAGGCCTTACTTAGGTTTTATATGGCTGTGGGTCGAAAATAGGTACCCCAAATGACACCATGGTAAATGGAAACAATGACTAAAACCTGTGGTCCCCTGGTGGTTGAATTTTGACCCATACCCATATGGGCTCCCTCCCCCCTGCCCTCCCTCCCCCCCCCCCTTCCCCCCTTTGATCGCGGCTGGGCGAGGAGCGGACACGCAGTCCTTCTCATTGATTCTCATGCACGGTGTGCTGTGGCTCAGATGCCCAGTGGATTTCCACGGGAAAAAAGAAAGAAGGGCGTCCATTCTTTTTGGGGGGGTGGTTGACTTTAAAGGGGAACCCTTCCCAAAAGAAAAGAAAAGAAAAAAAGGGCACCACTGGGCAACTGGGGTGGATGCCCTCAGGACATCAAATATTGGAAACCCACACCTCCCAATCTTCGCTTCCCTCAAATCCTTCAGCATTCCAGTCTGCTCTTTGCTCGACAGGGCCTTCTGTCTCTTGACACCAAGAAAGTTAGCCGTGACTGCAAATAGAATCCCATCGCTCAGGGTAAAATGTAAAAACAATAAGCAGAAAAGGAGAGATTCATCTGGAGTAATTATTCTGTCTGCCTTTGGGGTTTTCAAAGTGGGGGGTGCTTCCCTTTAGCCTACCACTTAGGGGGTGACTTTGAGAACGGCAAAAAAATGGGACAAAATCTTATGTGGACGTCAGGGACACCACAAGTAACTCAAGTAACCAGCTAGTCTAGATTCTAGATGCTTGATTCCGCGGAACCCTTTTACGAACCGACGCGCGCTAAGAAATCTTAGCATTAGGTCCTGCTCCAACACAAGTCATGCGTAGCTTTAGTCAAATTCAACCAGGTCCTCCGGTAGAGAGGTTAGAAGAGGGGTACCCTTTTTTCCGTAGTCTATTTTAGTAGGGGAACCCTCCCCCAAAAAAGAAACGGTAAAAGGGCACCAATTGCTGGGGGACCTAGGTAAGATGCATCAACTCATGCCGCACCTTTCCCAAGCCGCTGAAGGACGCCCGCGCTTTGGGACGGCGGAAAAAAGAAGCCGTCCCGTTGAAAAGAGTCTCCGGAGCCCCATCGTCAGATCAAACCTGGAACATATTGAAGCGTTGTTTTTGCTTTTTTTCTTTTTTTATTTTTTTCCGTATGACCCTAAAATCGATGTGAAGAATCAATGCTACTGTGGATGGCTAGAATCCTACACGAGTTTGAAACCATGGGAAGCCATTGTTTGTTGGCATTTACAGGGAAATCATCATTCCAGGGTTTGTTAGGTGGTGCGAAATGGATTGTGCGTCCATACCACCGTATTGATGGCACGGCACTGTGTTTCTAGGCTTCATCTATCCAGGTGTTGATGGTCGTGATGGCGGCAGAAACTCCGGGGCGCCGGCAAGTCGCTATGATGCAACGTGCAGTCAAGTAATGTCACTATTGTCCATATAATAAAGTATCTTTTATCCGTTACTTAAATCAAACAAGCACAAGGAATCAGGCTCAATGTATGGGTGTTTCGAAAAATTGGGGATTGTTTCCTGTCGGCATCCGGGTAGAAGGCCTCCAAAAAGGGGTCTGCCAATTTGAGAAGCCGCCCATATATCCACCAGACAGAGAGGTAGACAGAAAAAAGAGAGCCTCGTAGAGGCTTGGAAAAAAAACTCAGAATGTCAAAACCTCTGTGCGCGAGCCGGTTTTGAAAAGCAAAATGGCGAATAGTGAAAAAAGCGAGACGCACTGGATGAAGCTTGGTTGCTCTTGACCCCCCCCTGCAAAAAACGTTTAACTTTTTGGGGTTTAGTGGAAAACACCTTTATTTTCCAACAAGTTAAAGTCTAAAGATCCAACCACATAGCAGTCAAGAAAGCCTGCGAGAGCCTCCCAGAGGCTTGGAATAAAACTCAGAATGTCAAAACCTCTGTGCGCGAGCGGGTTTTGAAAAGGAAGAATGGGCTATTGCCCCAAAATTATGGGGCGAGTTCCCTTTTTTATGGGTGTTTCCAGGGTCCAAGTAGCTTCCATTTGCTGACATGAATACTTGTTCTTTCCCCTGGCCAAGATCAAAACCCAGGGGTCTTAGGAAATCCTCTCCCATCCATATGGAACCTGCCAGGGTCCGGGAAGGCCAGGTGAAGACTATGCCAGGTGAATTCCTCTTGCAAACGGGCCTGAAGAATCTCGGCTGGGATTCGTGGACCCAGCAAATACATATATATATATGGTTGTTGCCTGGTTAGTGGAAAACAAAGGGAACCCCAAAAAAGCAAAACCACAAAAAGCAAGGGGGAACTAGGTCCATGACCCCAAAGTGGGTAATGACCAACCACTTTTAAAGGGTCGGAAGGAGACTCTGGGTAGACCAAAAGGTGTTTTTTTTGCCAATCCACTGGACCGGAAGTGAGCCGATTTTTATTCTTCAGTTGCAACATTGGTTGGCTCATGGTCTCCGCTAAAATGGTCCAAACCCAAAATGTGACTCAAGTCCGAAACGGAACTCGGGGAGTGAGTAGGGGCTGAAACGAAAAAATAGCAAATTGTGGCCA
This sequence comes from Effrenium voratum, assembly GCA_963377175.1. Lineage (NCBI taxonomy): Eukaryota > Dinophyceae > Suessiales > Symbiodiniaceae > Effrenium > Effrenium voratum. Next base: position 1,416,165 of record CAUJNA010003794.1, read on the forward strand.
GGGCTGAATGCCTCAGTTCAAGGAGGTGGGGAAGCTCTCGGAGTTTTTCACAAGTGCAACATTCAGCCTTGCCTGGAGGATCCCTTGAGTCATGCGAGACTATGACTGAAAGGATTTCAAAGCGTTGATTTGTTTCACTGGGCTGTCCGTTTTCTGATCCCCTGACTTGTGGGTTGACGGACACCCAACCACAAAAAACGGGTCTCAGGCGCTGTCCAGCGTGCGCCACTGCTTCAACCGCAAACAATCTAGGGGTACCTTCCATTTCCATTCTAAACCCAGGGCTTCGAAGCTTTCTAGAAAACCTCCGGAATGCCAGGGAAAAGGACTGGTTTTTGAAAAGAACAACTTAGAGTCTCCTTCTGACCCTTAAAAAATGGGATCATGGCCCCGCTATTTAGGGTACTGACCAACCATTCTTTAAGGGTCAGAAGGAGACTCCAGGAATACAAACAAGGCTTGTTTTGGCGATTGTTCCAAAGTTGGTTGCAAAAGCACCTCGAGAAAAGTTTGTCCACAAACAACGATTGTGTCGACACGTGTTGAAAAGTTGTTAAACAAATTCCGTGACAATTGTGTTCACAAACGACAGTTGCTTTGACACTTACACTTGTTGAACAATACGTCGACGTGTTTTGCAAGAACGACAATCGGTTAGGCAACTGTTGATCAGTTACTGCCAGTTGGTTCCAAACGCAACAGTTGTTTTGACAGGTGTTAAAGTTGTTAAAGTAAAAGGAACAAAAACTTCGCAAGTTTTGTTCAACAAAGCAGACTGTCTTGACAATTGTTGAAATGTTGGTGGACAACTGCGCGGAACATTCTGTTGGAGCACTTGCTCGGGCGCTCGGCAATGCTTGAAACACGTTTCCCCAAACGCAACTGTCATATTTGTTCAACAGCTGCTGCGGCATTATTTTGCTATCTGCCCAACAAGACATGCATGTTTGAATGGCTATACGCCTTGCACTTACACCTCCATTTGCTTAAGTCCCCAGAAGAAGAAAAATATCCAGTAGTGATAGATTCCCTTGAAAACCAACAGGGGGAAATAAAACATATTCTTCACTAAGTGGAATTCTTGGGCCAACATTCAGCGGTTGCTCCATGGCTGCAGCCGACACGACTAGTCGACTGCTTTCTTGGATACAACGGCGTTCATCTAGGGGTACCTTCCATTTCCATTCTTTCCAGGGATCCTTCTTTCTAGAAAACCGCCGGAAACGCAGGGAAAACGGCCGGTTTTTGGAAAGAACGATGGTTGAAAAGATTGCAGACTCAACCCCTAGAGTTAAGCTTGTCAGGCGGCTCTCATGCGCCAAAGCTGAAAGAGAGACTGAGGATTGAAACCACCTCCTACCGTCAAACCTGGGCAGCCCGTTTTCAGATCCCTCGCTAAAAGTTGTGTTGGGGTTTTTACTTTTAGTGGTTTAAACGGAAACTACCACTAAACACTAAAAGGCTCTAAAAAGCTAATGAACCGGATGGCTGAGAGCCACCAAGAAACAAGTATTGCAATTGAACGGGGTTGCAGAACAATTGTTTCAACGAGTGCTGCAGCTTGACAAGTTTTGTAAAATGCTTGCCTGAACAATTGTTGCATTATGACGCGCTTTGCAACACAATGTCAAACAATTGTTGAATTTGGACAAGGTGTGCAGAACAATGGTCTAAACAGCGGTTGCAGCTGGAAAGGTGTTACGAAACACTTGTCAAACTCATTGTTGCATCTTGACATGTGTTGCAAAACAAATGTCCAAAGAAATGTTTGTCCTCCAAGTTTTGCCAAGTAGTACAATTACAATGAAATAATGTGTTGTTACTTATTGAAGTTTGTTTTGTTTCTTTTTTGCGGGGGGGGGGGGGGGCGCCACCAGCCTTTCTAAGACCATTCAACAAATTTCTCACTAGCGCAACTTTCCGTGAGCGGGTTTCCTCGCGAAAACAAAAGGCGGGGAACGAACCGCCTTTCCGCCTGTTTGCTGCCAGCACGCATGCTGTGCGCTGGTTGCAAAAAAGATGTCCACTCTGCCAGAGGCATCATCGGACGAGCTACAAGCGATAGGGCAGCACCAAATGCGCCACGATTGGAGTAAGGCCTTACATCCCAGCTTCACACATGGCTGGGGGTCAAAAATAGGTACCCAAAAGGGAACCCTGGTAAATGGACACATGGACTAAAACCTGCGGTCCCTCTGGTGGTTTAATTTTGACGCATACCCACATGTTTCTTTGGGGCGCAGTGGCTTGGTGGTGCAGACAAGTATCTTTACTTAGGACCAAACACTGGCAAGGTTCCAACAAATTGGACATCCGATCGGCTCCGAAATCGGATTTGGAATCCGAAGAAGCGAGACGTTGATTCTTTGGGTGGGGCTTACGAAACAAGCCGTTCCCGGTGTTTTCCTTCACTGCGCTGTCCGTCTGATCCCCTGCGAAAAGTTGAAAACTTGTGGGTGAAATGGAAACCCCTCACCCTGATACCAGAAGATGAGTCCGTGTCGTCTGCTCCTTGCATAGTCAGGAAAATGCTCTCAATACCCTGATTGGCAAAGCTTTCTGTTTCTGAATGCTCGACCGAAGATCCAGCAGCTGTTGGTCGCGCCTCACCAAGGGTTTAGATTGGCATGAAGCTTTGGGGAGGTTTCCGATTTCCCCATTTAGGCCCTTGACTTGTTTGCTGAGCTGTCCGTTTTCTGATCCCCTGCTAGCTTGACTTGCGGGTTACATGCGCAAGCCCAACAACTAAAGCAACTAATCTCAGGGTTTTTGCATCACACCCTGGGATTACACCCTTGGGAAATGACCCAGATTGGTCAAAATAACACGGTTTTATCCGGAAATGTGCCTAAGGGGGGGCATACCCAGTCGGTGTATTCCCAGGGTGTGATACAAAAACCCTCAGAACTAAAAGCCTAAATTGAATCCTAAGGAACCGCGGCCGGCTCCGAACCGCCGTGCTTGGATCCTGGACTAAAAGTCATCTTCTAAATCATCCATCTGTCTCTGGAATCTGTTAGGTTTACACCTTCCATCTGGGCTGTCCTCAGATCCCTTGCTAAAAGTTTAACTTTTAGGGGGCTACATGGAAAACCCCACGAAACACTGAAAAGCAAAAAAGCTTAGGGGATGGCTGGGAGCCACCATGACATCAGATTGTACTTCATGTTTACGTTATCTTTGTTTCCATGGTGCATCATGTGTCCTTTTTTACAGCTCTACGTCTTGGAAGAGCTATATCTTATGCTTCATGTTGTTCTAATCTAAATAATTGGCTTTCCGGAGCTATGATTTTTGCTGTTGCTCAATGGGGACAGCATTTATGGGTGATATCTTGCCGAAGGGACAAATCGGCTTGTGGAGAGCTACAGTATTATCTCCCACACCATATTTCATGGAATGACTGTCTGAAGGACGTAATGTTTACTATACAATCTAAGATTAAAGATGATATGTCCCTGCCATTGTCTACTTCTAGCAATCCTGACAGGAATTCCAACAACAACAAAATAGCAGTTGACTATTAGCACAGATTTCTATAGAACATAGTCGATCTACATATATATATATATGTATATAATATGTATATAATATTCTTCACAGTATCTCCAAAATATGCAGTAGAAGCATGTGGGGCACTAACTCCAATACATCTGGTACTTGACTGGTGCTTTGGTATGCTAAAATGCCATTTTAAAAGCCGTGCCAAATGAAAATGCCGGATTCATGTTCTCCTACTTACTTCTATCTTCTAGTCTTAGTTCAGAAGTTTCTCTTGCCTTTTCTCATCTTCTCAATGCCTGAGTTGATTGGCCACAAAAAGTCTAAACTTTCCGTGTACCACCAAAATGGGTCCAAGCCCAAAAACGTGACCAAAGCCCATGAACGCAAAAGTGAGTCTTTAACAAGGGAAGCTGCAGTCCTGTGAGGCCGACCGATCCGAAGATTCGAAGATGGCCTCAAAAAGATCTCCAGTCGGGGGCTCGGTAAATGGAACCGACTGAATCGCAAGCAACACCGATGGGCATCAAGATGGTCGAAACCCAGAACCAAGGAATGGAAGGCGGGGATCCTTACATGAAAAACACCTGAACGTTGCAACTTGTAAATGGCGTTGTTTCCCTTTATTTTGGTGTTGAAAAAGCACCAGCCCTGGAACAAGGCGGGGAATTTCTTGCAGCCATACACAAGATCCCTCAACCTTGGGTTTGGATGGCACGTGGAGTCGAGGATGGCTACCAAGGTCAGGCAAGGTGACATCAGTGTTGCGCCAACCCCTACGCAAGTTGCAACCATGAAGATCACCCATGGTCCAAGAAAGCTGGAAATGCTTCTTTCGACGTTCTGGATGGGAGAAAAAAAGTAAGTCTGGAACCAAGTGTCCAACTGCCACGTGGAATCTTTGCCTCTCGCCTAGCAGAGTAGCTCCAGCTCGGACGTCCCCGGGAAGAGAGAGCGGGCGTATCGCGCCTCGCGCCTCGCGATAGGAAAATCCACGTCGGGTCCGATTCTCGGGTCGATTTAGAGATTATCTGTCACAAGCGGACAGGCGGGTGTTCCGCCAAGGCAGTTCGGCCAGGGTGGGGACATATGGCTTTAAGCGCGCTAATTAAAAATGACAGGATCCCAACATGCGGGATTTTGCCTTTGGCTTCCAAACAGTGTCTCACAAAGAAAGACATGCCATAGATTGCGAACCTCCTAAGTGAAGCCCTCGATTCGGGCACAAGGGAAGCTGCCACACCCTGACTTCTGCAAAAAAAATAGCTATCGTGCTTGCGGTTTTCTCAGTTGCCCAGTGGCCACGCCAAAAAAAGAAGTAAAGAGGAATCCTTTTTTGGGGGGGTTGGTTGGCTGTAAAGGAAGTGGAAGCCTTCCCAAATAAGGAAACAAAGGGCGTCCGGTTTTTTGAGGCTGGTTGACTTTCAAGGAATTGGAACCCTTCCCAAACAAAGGAAAAAAAGGGCGTCCGGTTTTTTGGGTTGGTTGACTTCACAGGGGAACCCTTCCCAAACAAAAGGAAAAAAAGGCACCACTGGACAACTGGGTGTTCGAAGGGTCTCAAGCTCGGGCAAGATCGAAAGCCTCAGATGCGAAAGACCGAGCGAGGCGTCTTGCGGCGTCTTCAAACGCCCTTGGCGTTTGTTGACTCGAAAGGCCCCACAACCTTCTATTTGCGTAAGGCCCTGAGAAAAAAATAGGTTTCCTTTAAGACCGCAAGGGGGAAAAACATAGTCTTGAGCAAATGGAAGAAACCCTCAAATGGAGTCCAATGATCGACGAATCTAACCCCTCTGCTGCACAACTGCCCATTCTGCCCGCATGTTCATAACGCCCGCATTTCCATGATGCGAAGCGCTCATGTTTGATTCCCATTGCAAGTACACAACCCACAAAACCGTTACTAACATTCCCCAAAAAGCGCGAGCGCAGAAACCAGCGAGTTTTTGCCCAGCGAGAGTCCGCCTTACAACTTGGAAGGGCACCATGCCTTTCCCCTTGGTTTCCATCCGAGCCTCCGAGAAAAGAAAAAAACAAACAAAACAAAAACAACATAATTAGCGCAATACCCAATAGGCCGCCCCTTGGGGGGAGGTTTCTCCCCTTTTGCCCAATGAAACGCAAACGCCTCCTGACTCCTGACATGGCCTTTTGCAAGCTTCAAACTTCGAGATCGGAGCACTCTGGCTCACGTGAAGTGGAGTGGAGGTCAAGGAATCCCAAAAGCAGAGCTGTCCTTTTTGGAAATAGATGCCTGGAGTCTCCATGACCCTGTAAAAATCGGTCCATGACCCCATGTATGTAGGGTACTGACCAACCATACTTAAAGCATCATGGAGACTCTAGGTGGATTTCCCTGGAAGATGATTGAACCACCAGGTGGTTCCAGGACTCGCCGCGACTTGTTCAAAACCAAGAAGGAGATGAGCAGAAGGCCCAGCCACAGGAATCTGACAGAAACTGACCGGGCAGAAGGCCGGCCACGAAAAAACTCGTCTACAAAAGGTCGAAGCCTGGTGCCGAAAAATAAACAAACCAACCCTCCAACCTGTAGGCACGTCCTTGGACACAGACAGTCGGGGGATCCACTTTCTTTTTGTAGGTACCCTTTTTAGGGGTCAGTTTAAGGGGAAACCAAAAGGAAAACCGATGACATTTTGACACCCACTCCATGGATGCGTTTCTTAGGTGTGCACACCCCGCACCAATGATTGGGGAGGGCTCTGAAATACTGTACTGGGCTGCCCGTTTTCGGATCCCCCGCTAAAAGTGACTCACTTTTAGTGGGTTAAATGCGGAAACTACCACCACACACTAAAAGGCTAAAAGGCTAAGGAACCGGATGGCTGGGAGCCACCAAGAAAAGATTGCTTCTTTTTCAGATGGTCAAACTGGCGGACTTCCGATGTTCAGATCGCTCCAACTCTCAATGCTAACTCATTCGAGATACTGTGGATGGCCGAAATGCTCTTCGCACCACCATGGTTGAAACCATTGTTTGTTGGTAGTTACAGGGGAATCATCATTCCAGGGTGTCTTAGGTGGTGCAGGATTTCGTCCATCCACAGTACTGCTGTTCTTGATACACACACACACAAGAATAACATGCTCTTGCTTGTTTCTTGCCTTGCATACTGGGCTGTCCTCAGATCGGCCGAAAGTTTGACTTGTAAGCTTGGTCAAACAACTACCACTCAACCAACCTTTTTTGTTTCCTCCTTGCATCAAGCTTGGTGACTGGCAGCCACGCATAGCGGTGCTTCCAGCACAAGTAGAGAAAAACTTCACCAATTCGGCGGAGTAAGCAAACTGAATTTAAGCGTCTTCTGAGTAAATCTGTCACCCTTAAGACGTCGTTGCAACCATTCGGCAGCAGCATTACCACAAAGCAAAAAGGGCCGATGATCAAGGCCTCCATGCTTCATAAGTAAGCCAATTCTGCGAACACTCCATGCACGTGTCACCATGTTGAAAGGCAAAGGGAGAGCCCCTTTCCTCACAAGAAACTTGAAAGCAACTTTCCACGCATACACATCAACGCCAAGCTGTGACTGCTGAACTTGCGCAATACCGTCACTATGACGCCATCTGTAGTCTGGCTTGGAGGACCGAGACCAAGGCATGCGAGCAGGGGCAACGCATCCCGTCCACATGAGCCAGTCAAGGTAGAGTTCAACCCAGCTCACTTGATGAATGGACGCCGGCTGTGTGGGAAACCAACGCAATTGTGCAAAGTAACTGGCAATCATGTCAAGAAAATCCTTTGGCCAATGTGTATTCAGGCAAGCCCTGTGAAGCGCTGGCCAGTTGACTGGCAGTGGCCGTCCTTCACCTGCAACATGTAGCACTTTCAGGTCGTAATTAGGCCCATCCCTGGGTTCTTTCTTTTTGGCAAGCTCAAACTTTCGTTCAGCAACCGCAGCAAGAAACTTCTGATAAGAGCACACCTGTGATCGCACAAAAGTCTGGGCATCGCGCGCCCTCACATATGCAGCTCGAAGAGGGGCACATGCGTTCTCAACTGCCTTTTTTGCTGCGCAATCCGCAAGGTCATTGAACCATCCACGTTCACGCATTGGCTCAGGGAGATTCTTCCAATCACCATGCGCCTTTGTTTTGCAGACAGCAATTTGCACATGCGGCTGACTAATGCAAGATTTGAATTTGCACCAAAGATCACGATTAGTCCAAAAAGGCCCAACACATCCTCCTTGCAAGAGGCAATTTGCTCGCGCAACAAAAAGCTGATAATCCGAATAGATTGTGGCACATGTGTGAGTCTGCACTGCAAGGAGACCTGCAAAGACCTCCGCTCGGCCTGAGCTTTGTGCAATTCCAGGCACAGTGCGCTGGCAAATCACCGTAGCCTGGTACTGGGCATTCCGTCGTACCACTGCAGCACCGCTCAAACGCACTAATCTATCCTTCATGTCAGTGCACGATCCATCAATGTACACACTGCATGGCTTACGAAAAGGAGGAGGCAATGGCTCATCCTGCAAATTCTGGAGCCGCAACCAGAAATCCCAAACAACCTGTTTGACAGGCCCAACTGCATGCCAAGTCAAGAATTCAGGAAGCCGCTTGAGGGTGCTGACATTCAGAACAAGGTCACGCCTAATGTCGTGCAATTCCGTACACTCCAAGCGATGGGTAATGCTATCCGTGTGAAATCCGCAAAATGGACAAGAAGGGTCGCTCTCAGCCAAGAAGCATGCAGTGCGATCATGTGTATATGCAACACCGTTGATATGGACCCGGATGGCACCCACTTCAGCCGGCGTTAAAAATTTTCCTAAGCGCACTTGATGCTGCAGATCAATGTAGGACACATCAACATGCTTGCGAGTGCGGGCAATGCGTCCAGTGACAACCCTTCCCCACTCAAGCTTCAACAGATCCCTGACAACTGAAAGGTCCTGCTTCATGATATCAAGGGAAATCCCATTATGCAAAACAATAACCCCGTCACTTTGCAGCCGGAGGTCCCATCTTTCCAAGCTGTCATGCAAGGCTTTTGCTGGTCCATTGCGTAATCCCGGCTCCGACGCCATCTGGAGAAAGTGTGGAACCGAGAGGATCCCAATGGTCTCTGCACGTCGCAGGGCTACGATTTTCCTTTCCACCATGCAAAATTCAGGGTCTAAGGGCACCTGATGTCCAACAGCCAGGGCAAGGTAAGGGTTCTCCGCAGCTCTACCACACCCAATGCTTTTGCAGACACGGGTCCTAAGGAGTGACAATTCCTGTCGTGAGGCCAAAATTGTTTCCGTCCCATAGAGGCAGGAGGGTAGTGCAGAGCCAGCCACCAATCTTGCTTTCTGTTTTTTACCAACCGGCACCGCTGGTATTCGACGCAGTTTTCCATAGACCTTGGCAAGGCGTTTTTGAAAAGTACCACGCTTAGCCCGACCGTGATACTGCATGTCAAAGCCAAGTTCACGCTCACTGCTTTTAATGCACAGGGATGCATTATCAAGTGTGATGTCCCGTATGGCTCGGCGCATGCCTGGTTCAGTGGCCCACATCCAACATTTTTTGGGTGAGATTGGTAACTTCATATGCTTACAAAAACGCTGCAAGGTGCTAGCAAAGGTCCAAAGATCATTGGCTGTACGCACAACCGCAGCCCAGTTATCTGCAAAAGCATAAGTGCAGATCCGCGGCAAGGTAACCTGGAAGTGAGCCCAGAAGGAAACCGTGTAGAAGAGCATACCCAAAACTGCAAAGGGACAACCTTCAGGGATTCCAGTAGTGCTGGTGCTACCTGCCGTCACGTGCCTGTCAAAAACAAGATGCCGTTGAAAGGACCGCATCATTCCCTGGTAAGGCTTGCAAATCCATTCAGGTAATCCAAGTTTCGCCATGATTCGCAGCATTATTCCACGATGGATATTATTGAAAGCTTTGGCAATGTCAATGACCAGTCCTGCACACGGATGTGCCTTGCTGGCACACTCAATCTGAAATTGAACAGCCAGCATGAGCATGACAGGATCGGCATTTTTGACACCACCACCCAACATTGGAGCAATGTTACACGTAGCCCATTTGATGACCTGGTGAGCGTGTGTACGCGCCCAACACCGATACAAACGGGACAGAACTGTGAGCGGACGCAGCGATTGTGGTCCTACAATCTCCTCTTCTTTGGGTATCAGCAGGACCCACGCCCTGACCCACTGTAGCGGCCAGTCACCTACTGCCTCAATTTCATGAAAAATTTTCATCAAGATTTGAAGAATGGAATCTGGCAGCTGGCGGATCTCCCTGAGGGACCACTTGTCAGCACCTCTCATGCTTTTAGCATTAACTCCCCGCAGAGACTCACGAAAATCATCAAGGCACATGGGGACGCCCTCATAAGGGGTCCAAGTGGGCAAGTCACGCAAGATGTGTCCTGCATCCTGTATGATCTGGTCATCATCATTGGGATCATCACGCTGCCAACACTGATTCCATGTTTTGAAAGTCAAGATCGCTTTTTCATCATCTTCAGCAACTGGCAACCACTGGGTGAGCTCAATGAGACCACTGACCTGCTGCAATGGACGATCAAGGACAACTGCATCATCAAGCACTTCATCTACCCGGTATTGCGCACCATTGTAATGAATGCTCAAATCCATTCTCAACTGAGAGATGTCTTTCACGCGAATTTGTCTGCTTCCACCTAGCCTGACACGTTGCGGTTTCATTGCCAGGGTGATGGGTACATGAAAGATCGAGGGCATCGGGCTGCCCCCATCTTTGATCATGCGAAATGCAATTTTTCCCCCCCGGCGGAAATCATCTCGAATGTCCTGTTGGCGCTGCTTTCGTATTTTGGACATGAACTGCCGTTCCTCACTCCGGTATTCACGCACAAGCAGCTCATACAGGAGGTGGACACTACCGGCATCAGGGCACACGCTGGGAACTAAACTGAAGCCACAGGCGTACAACCATCGGACAAAACCTCCCGCAAAGCCCTTGGCAGCTAAGATGGCACCCCAAAGCTCCTGGCATTTATGCCAGGCCACTTCCGTTTCACTGCCCGCTTCACATGACAGCAACTGTCTTTCAAGTGACTGAAGGCGTCGCACTTGGCGAAGACGCCTCCTAAGGCCAACTGAATGATGATTCCCTTCTGGCTCAAAGTCACCGTCGCGTCCTTTTTTGCAAATTGGGATTGATGCTGGAGTGTATGCAACAAGTTTGTCAGTCGCACGTCCAAGATAGCCCTTGCCATGGCGCACAGACCTACCCTCTACATCGCATGTGGCATGGTAAAGGACTTGTTCTGCATGCTTAGTCCAAATGGTAGCCGCACTATCAAGGTCATGCTCACTGAGTGCCTGGGCTACTTCCTGCTCCAACAATGCTTGTCTGCTGTTCGCTTCATCCTGAGCAAGAGATGCGTCAATAATGCAATCATCAAATGATTTCGGACACCAAATGCGCATCCTAGGCAAGGTGACTGCCTGTTTACGCAGGGTAGCAAGAAGAACTGGGTGGCTGTCAAAGAGATAGTCTTGACAAACATCGCAGTCCTCCAAGGCATCACGCAAACATGAGGTGCCAATCAAATACATATACCTAGTGCTATCCCGACATGTAGGGGACGGCTCGACCCCTTGACGTTGGGCAGCAACAAGGGCAAGATCTGCAAATCCACACTGCTGCAACAATGGCCAAGTAGGCAGGTCATCAAGGCTTTTGTTTAAATCTCCGCAAAGGATCGTGGGACCTTTGAAAGAGACAGCGTAGTCAAGGGCAAAACGAAGCATTTTATCTGTAAAGGCATGCGGATGAACCATCGAGGTATGATGGGGGCCATACATGCAAATCACCTGGAGGGTACACGTTGGGGAAATCTGCACAAAGGAAACCAGGAAACGCGAACTGGTTCGCAATTCAACAGGAGGGGGTTGGAGAGACTCCCACACCCGGTATGAGGCAAGAACTCCAACGCCCTGCGCCACTCCCCGAATTTCAGAAAGTCCATGCTTGTGAGGCCGAACCGGTGTAGAGAAAGCCACATGTTTACCTTCCTTGCGAAAGTAACTACGAGCATTTTGCTGAACTCGAGCAGTGGCCGAAGTCTCACTGAGAGCCCATACACCATCACCCATGCTATTGAGAACATCCATTTTACCTCCAATTGAAGTGGGGTTGACCACACCTACTTGAAGGAATTCCGATCCTTGCGGACCAGGATTGCGTGCCTCCCCAAAGCGTTGAGCTTGATGGGCAAGGAAATTATGCAAATGACAGAAATTACTAAACTCAGCAACAAGGAGGGGGGTGATGATGACAAGTACCATGAGGAACGAAATGCCGCACCCTTTCCATTTATGCTGCACAGTTGGCTTGCTTCTGGGTCGATGCCTGAATGGCAATCGCCTTCGACCTACTTTGCGCGCAGGTCTAATGACATGCTGGTTGCACGATAAAAACAGCCATGGCGCCTCAATGCCTCTGACATCACGAGCAAGGCACCGCCCACTTTGCTTGGGCAAAGGAGAGGCAAGCATCGCACACTTCATCAGAGTGGGGAGATATGCTCCCAGTGCAACCACGGCTGATATGCAGAATGCAATATTAAAAAACAAATTAAGGTGACCCCAAATGTCAGGGGGCTCCACGGCCACAAGTCCACTCCCATTTGCACCCAAAGATGAGGCGTCGACAACACCCACACCCGACCATAAGGCAATGCAAACAAGGAAGCGACAAGGCATGGCCCATGCATCACGCTGGCACAATCTCGAAAGTGCCACACGGCCTCCAGCGCTAGGCTCATGCGCACTCTGCACTAGTCAGCTGCCTTTGTGGGCAGGACTGACCTTCCTCCTTTTGTCAGCTTCAGGATCAACCTGCATCTGATCAGCCTGTATCTGATCAAGCTTGGCATGCAACGTTTTCAGACTAACCTCGCTCTCAGCACGCATCTGTTGCATGAACTGCTTAATCCCTCCCATCAGCTCACCATTGGCAACTTGGAACTCAGTGCGCACAGTGTCAATGGTCTTGCCAAGCCCTTGGATCTGCTGCGTGTTGGCTCCAATCTCACTCTGCAAGGTAAGAGAGGCTTGCTTCTGCTGCTGCATCTCTGACTCAATGCCATCGAAACGGCTGGCAGTATCTTTCATCTTTTCCTCAAAAAGCTTCGCAACCTTCTCTTCAAGGTCATGTTTGATCTGATCCAATCGCACTGCGCTGGGGCCCTTTGCAGCAAGAGCAACAGACGGTCCTACGGCTGCACTACTCGCCTGCTCAACCCCAGTCCTGGGCACTGCAAGGCCCGCAAAGGGCCATTTCGGCAAATCATCCTGCTTTGCTGGTGACTGATATGCAATAAGCACTGCAAGGTGACCATTGATCAGGAACTCTTTGCTAGGCGGCTCCTTCGCTGACTTGACAAACCAACTATTGGCTCCGAGAGCCCTGGTCACTGTGGCGATCCAGCCATGGGCGCGCAGGGCATCAGTGAGGGCCTGCTTCGTGGTCTGCGTTCGCACATTGCACAGCTTATACTGCAGTGATGAATCAACGTCATCGGGCTCAGACTCAGAGAGAATGACATCAGGATTCAAACCTCTCTTAATCTTGCGCACATCCTCACGCTTGCAACGAATGCCAAATCCCTCCCGCATCTTGACAACCCCAAGGGCACTGGCGTGCATCTGTGCAACTGCAAGCGCTTCCTGCTTGGTCTTGTCTCTCACAGGGACAACGGCAAAACGCTCATCCCGCGCTCCTGCACCTGCCTTGGTATTCACGAAGATACCGTCTCGGCCCGACAGGGCAAGGAAGGGAAGAAGATGATCATCTCGCACTCTGAGAAAGCCATGCATGTGTGACGCACTGGTGTGATCCTGGCGGCATGGAAATCTCTGGGAGTCGTAAACTTTCAGATGCCACTTGCTCAAGACCCCCTCAGTGCAATTCACTCCTGCATGTGACTTAGCAATGTGCGTAACAATGTCACTAACTGCCGTGGCCCACTTACTGCACGACTTGTCAACAATGACTTCAAGCACAGTGGACTTTACCTCAGCAACTGTGAGCTCAGGGCACGCTGGCTTATGGTAAATTGCAATGTCACCGAACTGCAGCAAGTGCCCCTGCATGAGCGCAACACGACCCTCGGCATTGCAGGCAGTGTACTGAATGGGGCTTTCAGTTTGCTCAGGCATAGGCTGTGTGGTAAGGATGGCAAGGCCGTCTGTGGACATCTTCTTTGGGGGCATGAATGCCTTGGCCTGCTGTGGCGTCATGACACATATGCCGCTAGCGTCAGTGCTGAAATCAGCAAATGCAAGGCTAGGCACAACTTGATCGTCCGCCTGGAAGTCGGCAGACACAAGCTTGAGGTCAGTGGTGTCAATCTGCCGCTGACGCTTGCCTTTCTTGCCACCACCTTTGATGGACCACTCCTCAGTGCCTGTTGCAGTGCTGCTGTCAGTGGTAGATCTTGAGGCTGCACGCTTCTCTGTCTGGAATTGACGAAGCTCACCGGGATAAATCAGGCGGACGCTGTGGCGTGAGGCTTCTTGCTTGAGTTTATCCCAAAAAGTGGCATCCTTGGGAAGCTTATCAAACAAATCAGTGCCAAGGCGGGAGATCACAAGACCAGCTCTGTCCTGCGCAACATCACTGGGCACGCCTCTCTCAATCAGTGCACCCTTAAGGAAAGCATTGCGATCAGGCCCTCCTTTACCTTTTCCACCTTTCTTCGCACCTCCATGCAAGGGGAAAACACGGAAAGAGACAACACCATTGCACATGCTAACAGCAGTGTCAAGAGGGGTCTCAGCGCCATTGACAAATGCACGGACCTCTTCTGGCCACTCCGGATGCTTGGCAATGACATCATGCAGGCAAAGGTCCTCACGCATGAAAGACACAATGACACGGGGCCAAGCAGGGCCACGGTACCACAACTCATGATCAGTGCTGCTTCTGCTTTGCGCCAGACACTTGGTTCCATGTTGCCCTCCACGAACACACTCAGTGAGGCAATCAATCTCATGGGCAGACCACAGATTTTGCCCCCCGTTGATGGGGAAGGTGCGCACAATGAAGCTCCTCGCTGGGTAATGCCACACACAGCTGACATGATCAAGCATGGCCAATCCATTCTGAAGCCGAATGCAAGCCGTGCACACACCTATGCGGTTAGCAATGAGTGCAATGACATCACAGGCAGACATGAAGGGCCAAATCACAACGTCCAATGTGCGAAGTGAGCCTCCAATGCGACACTGAATGGTACGTGTCTCAAAGCCAATATGCAGTGCAATGGGTCCTTGAATGTGCAATCCGACATCGCAAGGCGATCCCTGGCAGCAAACAACGTATGAGGCTGGGGACACTCCCGGCAAGGCTTGCTGAAGCACATGTGCAATGGTATCACCTCTACATGCAGTTCCACTCCATGCCCATCTGCCCTCATCATGGGTGATGCAGACTTTGCAATTCTGTGCAATCTCAGAACGGATGTCATCAGGTCCACCGCTTGTTATGTTGCAAAGTGCGTCAGGGCTTACGAAAAGCAGGTCACGGATGCACGTCTCAGGCAACACAAGGCAAAGGACATCAGGCTTGCACTTCTTGGTTGGCGGTTCAAGGATCCTGCAGCTCTGGGACTCAACAGCGAAGGGAACCGTCGGGGTAATGGGGGTCAAAGCATCATTCTTCGACTCAGCTGGCTGGAAGCGATGATACTGGCTGTCCGCATAGGTGCAAATCTGATGAAAAGTGCCACGCACCCCCGCAACACCTGTCAGATCCGACCACACGCAGAAGAGCTTGAACCATCCATGAGCTGCATGAATTGGTGCAAGGCAATTCCCAAATGCGCGGTATGCAAACACGTCCTTAGTAGCCTGAGCCGTACTGGCTGGGAACCCTAAGATCGTGGCAAGCTCTTGGCAATGGAAAAAGCGAATCCCCCGGCTGTCACCAATCACAAAGGCATGCAATCCATTCTCTTGCAGAAAACCATCTGAGAAAGCAATGTTCGTCCGGTACGATGCCATGAGGGCCGGGAGGTGCGAATGCTGGTCCAACACACGAAAACGCTTGATAGCAGTGGCATCTGTTCCATGCTTGGCACGTTCCCATGCAGGCAAGAAGCGTGGGTCAAGCAGGCGCTTCAGGTCTTCCGCACTGACTTTCAATGCATCCCACTCCTGTTCAGTCAGGTGATTCATGATCGAATCTGTGGTGCCAAGAGTTGGCCTGGGCTGCACACACGGCATGGTAATTCCAGTGAGCCGCATCAGACACTCCTTACTAAGCTGCAAATCGTCACGTACCAGGAAAAGCAACAGCCTCTTGCGTGCAATAGGCCGGATGGCTCGGATGTCACTCTTGTCAACCTGAATGAGACGAAAGCCCGCCCACTTGAAGAGCTGCTTCACCAGCTCCCATTGGGGATGAGAGGCCATGCCAATCACATTCTCCAGAGCCGCAATGCATGGCTGCATGATCTTCAGGTTGATGGCTGTGTCA
>CAUJNA010003794.1:1437166-1552166 GCA_963377175.1 Effrenium voratum
GTCTTTCTCGAACGGTTCTCATCAAAAGCCGGGTTTCGGCTTACAGAAAAGGTCGTTCTTCGAAAAACAATTTCACGCCTCGCGGCCTCGAGCAGTTGAGCCATCAAAACTCAACCCAGGTGGGTTCCGTGATACCGAGAACTCTGAAGCTGTGCAATGCTTGTCCAAATTCCCGAGTGCATGACCAAAATGGCTCTGCCTTTTTTGGAGCTGGTACCCCTGTTTTGATCTGGTTTGAAGGGAAACCCAATGGAAAACAACAAAAGCAAAACTTGGTGGGGGGGCTCCCCCAAAACGAAAGACTTTGCCGCCGTCCAATCTGAGTCGCCTCCCCTTCGCCCCGGTCTCCTGGACTCCTGCGAGCAAGGTCTCGCCGGAGTTGATGTCCTTAGGTCGAAGGTCGCACGATCACAGGCGACCTTCAGGAGAGTGGCACTTTCCATTGGCAGGGATCTACTTTTTGACTGCAGAGTAGGCTGAAACCCAAAAGTCATCGAGTTTCCTCAAAAGGAGTTGAGTCTATCTTCGGGTGGTCAAAAAGTGGAACCCGGACCATAGGTGTCCTTTTGGTTGAAAATGGTTAAAAATAGATGGATATCCCTGGTAGATTGTGAGTTAGAACCAGGTCAACCAGGACAACCCGGTCAACCAGGTCCACCAAAAAAATGCGAACACCCATGGAACTTACTTAACTCTTGGAAATGGGTCGCCGCAGCCCCCATGCCCATTGTCCGTCCAAAACGGGCTTGAAACAAGCTCAAAGCAACCAGTGCAAACGTACCGAGGTTACGTTTGTGCCGGACCCAATGGACTTTTGCTTCGACCAAGATAGTGGGATAATGTTGAACCATATTAATCAACCCCAGTTTACTATTACGGGGTGTCCCTGGGTTTAATGGGGAATCAACACTTTTGGAGGGGAACCCCCTTATTCATAAACAGGTTGGTTGATTCATAAACAGGTCAACCACTTTCCAACGTCTCCGGCGAAACGCAAAACGAGGACGGGGGAAGATTCCAAAGTGGCGCCAACATGAAACCAGCCAATTGGAAGTGCGCCTAACTCACTTGTCCAGTTTGGACCTGGAAATATTGGGACCTCTACTAAAAATGGACTAAGGGAAACCAAGTTGAACGACTGAGCTTATTTTGACCCATCGTATGACGTTTCCTCATCCCAATGCTTCCTTCGGCATGGGTAGGCTTGCAAAATGACTGCCATGAAATGTGCAACTCAGCCTATCAGAAACGATAGCAAATGCCCATGTGTGGGTGTTGATTGAAAACAGGAAGTGGTCAAACTGAAGCAGCGGGAGAGAGATAATCCTTTTCAACAGAAACCTTTGATGTTTTCCTTCAAATACTTTTTCGGGTGACATCTTGACCCCAACCAGGTGTTTTGAAAACAAAAAAGCGGTGCGCTTGAGCTCCTCCTTTCATGAAGGGGAAACAAACGCTGCCTCAATCTGTGTGTACCTGGAGTCTCCTTCTGACCCTTTAAAAATAGGTCCATGACCCCATTATTTAGGGCAATGACCCTATTTTTGTTAAGGGTCATGGAGACTCTAGGTACGTGTCTTTTCTGCCCAAAGGCTCTGGCCGGGCCTTCATTTTTTTACTTTTTTTTAAAAGAAATGTTTGAGGGCCCTCCCTTAGGGGCCTTAGCAGGGGCCATGAGCGTCTGGGTGAGAAAAAAAGAAAAAGATGCGCTGAGGTAGCACATCACGGCCCCTCGGAAGACCCTACTGTGGATGGGCGAAATCCATTTCGCAGCTCCTGAGAAACCCTGCGATGCTTCCCCTATAAATTCCAACAATCGTTATGGTTTGCCATGGTTTCACAGTGGTGCGAACGGATTCTGTCCATCCACCTACGGCGCTTTCTAGGCGAAGCTATCTTCTTGGATCCTTCTTGACCAAGAAGGGAAAACGAAACGCCCACGATCGACCTGTGCGGGCTCTTGTTCCTTTTGTCTTCTTCTTGGCACCTTGACATCTCAAAGTAGGGTCGCCCTTGCCCCATTTGTGGCTGAAACACTCTACATGGGTGCTTATTTAAAACAAAGAATGGAAAAGCATGCACCATCAGGGACATGCACTGAGCAACATCACCCTTGTGATGCCAAAGGGGGGTTGTTTCATATCACAGCAAGTGGCCGACAATCAGCAGGGATGCTTAGAGATGATCCATCCCCTTCGTGGCTCCCCCTTTTCGAAGCAAGGCCATGATGGCCCAAACCCCAACTCGGTTGAGCAGTGCAAAAACAAACATTGACCTTTATATGGTCACATGGCTGTGAGTCATAAATGTGTGCCCAAAATCGAACCCTGGTAAATAGAAATAAGGACTAGCCCTGCGGTCCCCTAGTGGTTTAATTTTGACCCATGCCCATATTGTGGATGGAGGAAATCCGGCACCTACGAAACCCTGGAATGTTGATTTTCCCTCCTGTGAATACGAACCAACAAATGGCTTTCCATGGTTTTCAGGTGGTGTAGGACTTCATCCATCCAACATATCCCCAACAAACTTGGCAGAAACATCAGCTGCTAAAATGATTCCACCCCCCCCCCCCCCCCCGTTTCAGGTCGACACACCCAAACCCACCCAGTAAACCCACCCATCCTAAAGCAAGCCTGAACCGCTCAAACCCATGGCTTCACGAAGCTCCAAGCTGAGAAAGAGTCACCTCCATCAAACCTCCCAAACCAACTGCCACTGCCATCAAACCAACCAAACCGAACCAACCAAACCAACCAAGCCAAACCAAACCCAAACCAAAACCAAACCAAACCCAAAACAAAACCAAAAAAACACCAAAGCCAAACCAAACCCAAACCAAGCCCGAACCAAAACCAAACGCAAACAAAACCAAAGCCAAACCAAACCCAAACCAAACCGAAACCAAAACCAAACCAAACGCAAAACAAAACCAATGCCAAACCAAACCCAAACCAAACCCAAACCAAACCGAAACCAAAACCAAACCAAAACCAAAACCAAACCAAAACCAAACCAAACCAAAACCAAACCCAAACCAAACCCAAACCAAAACCAAACCAAAATATAAACCAAAACCAAACCCACACCCACGCCAAACCCACACCAAGCCAAACCCAAACCCACACCAACCAACATCAACCAACATCAGCCAAAATGAACCAAAACCAACCAACATCAACCAACATCAACCAACATCAACCAAAACCAACCAACATCAACCAACATCAACCAACATCAACCAACATCAACCAAAACCAACCAACATCAACCAACATCAACCAACATCAACCAAAACCAACCAACATCAACCAACACCAACCAACATCAACCAACATGAACCAAAACCAACCAACATCAACCAACGTGAACCAAAACCAACCAACATCAACCAACATCAACCAACATGAACCAAAACCAACCAACATCAACCAACATCAACCTGATGTTGGTTGGTTTTGGTTCATGTTGGTTTTGGTTTGGTTTTGGTTGATGTTGATTGGGTTTGGTTGGCGTTGGTTGATGTTGGTTTGTTTTTGGTTGGTTTTGGTTTGGTTTTGGTTGATGTTGGTTTGGTTTTGGTTGATGTTGATTGGTTTTGGTTGGTTTTGGTTGATGTTGATTGGTTTTGGTTGGTTTTGGTTGATACTGGTTTGGTTTTCGGTTGGTTTTCGGTTGGTTTTGGTTTGGTTTCGGTTGGTTTTGGCTGGTGTTGGTTTGGTTTTGGTTGGTTTTGGTTGGTTTTGGTTGATGTTGGTTGATGTTGGATTGTTTTTGGTTGGTTTTGGTTTGGTTTTGGTTGATGTTGGTTTGGTTTTGGTTGATGTTGATTGGTTTTGGTTGGTTTTGGTTGGTTTTGGTTGATGTTGGTTGGTTTTGGTTGTGTGTTGGTTGGTTTTGGTTGATGCTGGTTGGTTTGGGATGTGTGTTGGTTGGTTTTGGTTGATGTTTGTTTTGTTTTGTTTGGTTTTGTTTGGTTTTGGTTGATGTTGGTTGGTTTTGATTGATGTTGGTTTGGTTTTGGTTGATGTTGATTGGTTTTGGTTGGTTTTGGTTGATGTTGGTTGGTTTTGGTTGATGTTGGTTTGGTTTTGGTTGGTTTTGGTTGGTTTTGGTTGGTTTTGGTTGATGTTGGTTTGGTTTTGGTTGATGTTGGTTTGGTTTTGGTTGATGTTGGTTTGGTTTTGGTTGATTGTTTGGTTTTGGTTGGTTTTGGTTGATGTTGATTGGTTTCGGTTGGTTTTGGCTTGGTTTTGGTTTGGTTTTGGTTGGTTTTGGTTTGGTTTTGGTTGATGTTGATTGGTTTTGGTTGGTTTTGGTTGATGTTGGTTGGTTTTGGTTGTGTGTTGGTTGGTTTTGGTTGATGTTGGTTGGTTTTGGTTGGTTTTGGCTTGGTTGTGGTTGATGTTGATTGGTTTCGGTTAATGTTGGTTGATGTTGTTTGGTTTTGGTTGGTTTTGGTTTGGTTTCGGTTAGTTTTGGCTGGTGTTGGTTTGGTTTTGGTTGATGTTGATTGGTTTTTGTTGGTTTTGCTTGTGTGTTGGTTGGCTTTGGTTGATGTTGGTTTTGTGTTGTTTGGTTTTGGTTGGTTTTGGTTGATGTTGGTTGGTTTTGATTGATGTTGATTTGGTTTTGGTTGATGTTGATTGGTTTTGGTTTGTTTTGGTTCATGTTGGTTGGTTTTGGTTGATGTTGGTTTGGTTTTGGTTGATGTTGGTTGTTTTGGTTGATGTTGGTCGGTTTTGGTTGTGTGTTGGTTGGTTTTGGTTGATGTTGGTTGGTTTTGATTGATGTTGGTTTGGTTTTGGTTGGTTTTGGTTGGTTTTGGTTCATGTTGGTTGATGTTTGTTGATGTTGCTTGGTTTTGGTTCGTGTTGGTTGATGTTGGTTGGTTTTGGTTGATGTAGTTTGCATCCCCCCAAAAACGGCGAGGTCATGGGGAGTGTCATATCTTGATGCTGGTCGCATCTGGTCGCTGTTGGAGGTACCTCGATGGTGTGGTGGCCCATATGGGTATCGGAAACTATGGGCTGGCTGGGTTCAGAAATTACGCTCAGCCAAGGCATTGTCCAGCTCTAGTCTCCAGTTGGTTGTTGTTGGTTGATGTTGGTTGGTTTTGGTTGATGTTGGTTGATGTTGGTTGGTTTGCAAACCAACCAAAACCAAACCAACATCAACCAAAACCAACCAACATCAATCAAAACCAACCAACATCAACCAAAACCAACCAAAACCAAACAAAACAAAACAAACATCAACCAAAACCAACCAATACACAACCAAAACCAACCAACATCAACCAAAACCAACCAACCAACCAAAACCACCAACATCAACCAAAACCAACCAAAACCAACCAAAACCAATCAACATCAACCAAAACCAAACCAACATCAACCAAAACCAAACGAAAACCAACCAAAAACAAACCAACATCAACCAACACCAACCAAAACCAATCAACATCAACCAAAACCAAACCAACACCAGCCAAAACCAACCGAAACCAAACCAAAACCAACCGAAAACCAACCGAAAACCAAACCAGTATCAATCAAAACCAACCAAAACCAATCAACATCAACCAAAACCAACCAAAACCAATCAACATCAACCAAAACCAAACCAACATCAACCAAAACCAAACCAAACCATCAACCAAAACCACCAACACCAGCCAAAACCAACCGAAACCAATCAACATCAACCAAAACCAACCAAAACCAAACCAACATCAACCAAAACCAAACCAACATCAACCAACATCAACCAAAACCAATCAACATCAACCAAAACCAAACCAACACCAACCAAAACCAACCAAAACCAAACCAACACCAGCCAAAACCAAACCAACACCAGCCAAAACCAACCGAAACCAATCAACATCAACCAAAACCAACCAAAACCAATCAACATCAACCAAAACCAAACCAACATCAACCAAAACCAAACCAACATCAACCAAAACCAAACCAACACCAGCCAAAACCAACCGAAACCAATCAACATCAACCAAAACCAACCAAAACCAAACCAACATCAACCAAAACCAAACCAACATCAACCAACATCAACCAAAACCAATCAACATCAACCAAAACCAAACCAACACCAACCAAAACCAACCAAAACCAAACCAACACCAGCCAAAACCAAACCAACACCAGCCAAAACCAACCGAAACCAATCAACATCAACCAAAACCAACCAAAACCAATCAACATCAACCAAAACCAAACCAACATCAACCAACATCAACCAAACCCACCTCCTCTGGCCCCCCGGCCCCCCCCCCCCCGTCGGCCTGCCCCCCGCCGCCCCGAGCTCAGGAGGGCGCGCAGGGCTCGGAGGGCTCCAGGGCACAGCTCAGGCGGCGCCAGGTGCCGTTGGTCGATCCCTCGACGATCCGACGGCGGCTCGCGGCGCGCGGCAAGCGGCGCGCGGCGCGGAAGGCTCGGACGCGGCCGTGGAAAGTCGAAGTTGGCAGAGGAAAAATCCGGCGTTTTCATGGTGGTGTCTTCCTTTCTAAGTATTCCTTCCTCTTTTTTGGGGGGGGGGAGGGGTGGGGAGGGGGGGGGGTTGAGGAGGGGTGGTTCTAGTATTTTGTTTGATGTTTTTATGTGTTCTGGTTTTTGGGGGCGACAATTCACGACCCTTCATTCCCAAACAAGTCTCACGTTCTAAGAAAAGTCGAAACCATGCTTCGCACCCACGCACAGCCGAGGACAAAGTCAGGGGCCCGGCTCATCGATTCGTTTCTCTGGGGTGTTTGCACCGAAACCCATGCTACTTTTTGGCTGGGCAAGACATAGATGCCGTGCGGGTGGAACCAAAAACGGAAAAAGTTTGAGAGTTGGGTTGAAAACCAAATGGGAGTTGGTGGGAAAAATGAGCGAGACTTGGAGATTCAGGAGCTCCCTCTCATAGCGTAGAAGCCATCTTGCAGGCACCCATGTCTTCCGGTGCTTTGCTCACCCATCAATGGAATCCGGTTCCCTAACACTCCTGAGCAACCCTAAGGAATTCTAGGGATCCCCACTAGCCTTGCACCTACGCCCCTTTACTCCAATCCGGGCACCTTGGAGGACCTCCAGCCGACAAACGGAATGCAAAGCCTGGCAAAGCTCGGCTGCCGAGCCGCAGGTTGGAGAACACTTTTCCCCCCAATCCAAGGGGCTGCAATGCATCGTTGATCTCAAGTGCATGCTAATCAGGGGCCTGATCGCACATTTGGGTGTGGGGTTCACGCCCATCTATACACCTAAATCTACATTTGCAGCTACATTTATAGCTACATCTACGTCTGTCTCGATCTTTCTATGTGTATCTACATCTATCTATGTAGGGTTGGACAGGTCTTAGTCTCTTTTTTCCTCATTTACCAGGGTGCCCATTTTGGGCTCCATGTATCTGAGCCACGGCTATTTGGGCTCCGGGAGCCCCAATTCGATGGCTCGAGACACGCGGATCGAATGCGGAGCCTCGTCGCAGAGCCACCAGCGGCCGCCACAAGAACGGAAGGAGCCTGGGCGAGGGGTCCAAAAGCCGGAGAAGTCGGGCAGGCAAGTGGATAAGCTCCCAGGAAACGTTTACTCACCAACCTCGAAATACAAGGAACAAGCCTGGGTCTTGACTACATATGGAATTGGAGAACACCAAAAGGTCATTTTCTTCCCTGGGGAAATGCCTGGTTTTTGAAAAGAACGATGGCCGAAAAGAATGGTTGGAATCACCCCCTAGACATTTGGGACCTTTCTTGGGTTTAGGCGAACCATCCATTTGAACATCCAGTCCCAGAGAGTGCGCCGGCACAATTCCTGAGAAGCTGAGTGGGTGGTTTCCGCGCACGTACAAACGGGTGGCTTGTCTTTTTGGAGTTCATACCGTTGTTGGGGTGGTTTTAAAGGGAGACCAAAAGGAAAAAACAGGACTTTGCCCTGGATTTGCTTTTGGTGTCCCTTGGAACCAGAACTCCAAAAAAACGACGAGCCACCCGTCTTGGATAACTTGTTACCCGTCTGAATACATGGGAAGTTGCTGGCCCCTTCTTTCCATGGGACCTTTTGAGGCCTCAAGCACAACAGCCAGACATCTGGGGGTTGAGCAAAATATTCCGTGAAAGGCCCCCCAGTTTTGACCATCATTAGCTTTTCCCATTTCGTGGGGACATTATCATCTGCCGCAATTGTCATCCCACGTAAAGGACCGCTTGATTCACATCCCGACGGATGCTTCAGCCTCGGTAAGCCTTGAGGCCACTGAGTCTTGGCACATGGCAACTCATGATTCTACCCTCAAAGAAACCACGTGCTTGGCTCAAGCAAAGGACAAAAACAGTTGAAGAGTTGCTGACTTTGATGCCCCCCCCAAAACAAAAAAGCAAACAGTGAACATATTGACCTAGTTGCGTTCATACCATGCCCCTAGGGTCATACGGTCCGGACCGGTTTCAGAATGGCATTGCCAAAGAGTTCCGCTTTCAGCTCCCCTTTTTTGGAGTTGGTGCAGTGCCCCTTCGTGGCGAGTTCACAAGGAAACCACCTGCATTTTCGCGGAGGTGGTCCCGATTCCCAAAAGCCGCCCCTAAGAAACTGGCAAGCTTCCTCTTTCCAACGGCGTCCGTCAGACATCAACCACCCTCTCCGCAAGCCATACCTCGTGGAAAGAGGGGCTTCATACGAGCTCATGCGCTGCGCCAACTCGTTCCACCGATTTGAGGCAGAAGTCCGTGGCGAGCAGGCCGGCGTGCATGTTGGGCGCGCACCCTCCGCTCTGCCGTCGACGCCTTCACTCCTCTACAAGCCAATGTTCAATGTGGACAATCCTGGCGCCTCAAGAGCATTGCTACCAGCAGCACCCAGCCAAGAACAAGCTTCTCCGGGAGGGGGGGGGAGCACTAATTCCTCCGAGTGCCGCAGAGATAGTGGCAATCCTTCTGCAAAGTTTCCTATAATTCCAACAGCTGAATTGAGGGATCCCCAAGGAAAGGACCTTCATCATGATGAGCTCAGTATACCCACAGGTGAGCTCGCTTGAAAATTGGCAGAATCATTGCGCCACCTGTTTCCCCATATCCCGAAAAGCCGCCCTCGGACCTCTGAAAGGAGAAGGTGTGGCTCCCTACAGTACCATGGTGACTATACTGGATAGGTCATGCCACAGAAACCAGGTTCCCAGGACCAATAAATTTGCGCTTCGCAATAAACGTGTCACATTGAAAACAAGAAGACCTTCACTTTTCGTGGAAATCTGCAGGGTTGCATTCGGGGGCGGGCATGGGAGACCCACTAGCTACATAGGCTCTCCTTTTTTCTTCGAAACCCCTTCTGGTTCTAAGGAAAAGGACAACCGCATGTTTGTTGCGTCGTGGTTCCCCTATTTAGAGAGGTTGCAACCGTACCGGCTCCTGCGAAAAGCGAAAAGCCAAGGCCGCGGGATCCAAGGGGCAATGCACGCGCGAGACGTTGGCCAGGGACGCGTCCTTGGAGCCGCGGCGATTTTCCGAGGTCGAAGGCAGAGGAACGTGGGATCCGTTCATGAACGCATAGTGATAGCCTCCCTTTAGAACTTTAGATCCAACAGGGGAAATTTGGTTGGGATCCATGTGCATTTGTATCCCCTAAACCAAAAATGTCCAAGAGTGATAAGCTCCCTTTTAAAACCAACACGGGAAAATAAGAGATGCTCTGAAGCAAATGGAAGGATCTAAGAAACCCTATGGGCATGGCTCAAACTGTTGGAACCCAAGATCAGGAGGTTTCCTTTGGTTTCCCAAAAAAACTCATGGGTACAGTCAAAATTCAGACACACCTGTGAATGCTGGCTGATCCGCCCCTCTCATCAGGGAAGGGGTGGAGAAAAGGTGAGGAAAGTCTCTCGTCTCTGGCCCCCTCTCTGCTCACGGGGGCTCCTTATCTCAAAGTGGCAGGGTGTCCGTTGGGTTTCCATTGTCAAAGTGGCTTCGAACGTACTTCCCAATAAGGTCTCAGAGGTTTTTCCGAACCCCTCAAAGCTCGGTCTTTCTCACTTTCCTACCCATCAAGGTTTGGTTCTCCCCTTTGGAAGGCTCCATGTTCATGGGTGGAACCCAGTTTGTGGCTTCCCCAATAAGACAAGCCCAAATGATTAAATACAGGCTCCCTTTAGAACTTTAGATCCAAGAGGGGAAATTTGATTGGGATCCATGTGCATTTGTATCCCCTAAACAAAAAAATGTCCAAGAGTGATAAGCTCCCTTTTAAAACCAACACGGGAAAATAAGAGATACTCTGAAGCAAATGGAAGGATCTAAGAAACCCTATCTCGGTTGCTTTCTGCTCCCCTGCTAAAAGTTTAACTTTTAGTGGTTTAGTGGAAAACCCATTAGTTGGCAACAAGTTAAAGTACCAACAGCCAAGCAAAATGCACCAAAGCTATGGGCATGGCACAAACTGTTGGAACCCAAGATCAGGAGGTTTCCTTCGGTTTCCCAGAAAGCTCATGGGTACAGTGAAAATTCAGACACTGTGCATGCTGGCTGATCGATTCGCCCGACTCTCATCAGGGAAGGGGTGGAGAAAAGGTGAGGAAAGTCTCTCGTCCCTGGCCCCCTCTCTGCTCACGAAACCTCCCTATCTCAAAGTGGCAGGGTGTCCGTTGGGTTTCCATTGTCAAAGTGGCTTCGAACGTCCCAATAAGGTCTCAGAGGTTTTTCCGAACCCCTCAAAGCTCGGTCTTTCTCACTGTCCAACGTGTTATGTTGCTTTTTTTTCCGAACCCCGCAAAGCTTGGTTTTGCTCCCTTTCCTAGGTGTATGTCAGAGATTTCCAGCAATAATGCGTATTTAAACATCTGTCCATGTGTTTCCTGCAATACCCCATGGGTATTCAAAAATCTTGGGATCTGGAAACAACCCCCAAGGTTTGGTTCTTTTCTTTGGAAGGCTCCATGTTTATGGGTGGAACCCAGTTTGTGGCTTCCCATTTTAGAGATTTGCCCAAATGATTAAATACAGGCTCAGCGATGTACCACAAATTCAGCCGATCGTCTACTTCTTGTCGATCTTTTGGATTGACATTTCGGCGGGGGCAGCTTCACATTTGCCCCCTGAAAGTGGGAGTTCAAATCCCCAATGCCACTAATCCAAACCACCAATTTTGGGTTTCCTGAAAACTGGTACGAGCAAAAAAATGGGGGTGCTAGATCCGCCGACGCCAGTTAAGCGTGTAGATGGCAATCCGCAACTTGCTCTTCCTTTATTGCTTTTTCTTTTAAAGCCGAAAGCTTTTGGGGAGACCATTTTTGTGCAAATTTTGCCGGATGTCCAAAATCCTGTCTGAAACGGGGGGGGGGGCAGGCAGATGGCGGGCAAGAATCCTGCATTCCCAGCATTATTGGGGCTGCCGCGATATGACTTGTGTTGCTGTTTTTGCAGATGGCGATATGACTTGTGTTGCTGGTTTTGCAGATGCCAATGGTGTTTTGCTCTTTTGAGCAAGGTGATCCTTTTTGGATGGTTTATTTCGGAAACCAGAGAGAAACATCGGATTTTGCATGCTGCATCCCATTTCGGCATTGCCTGAATTATCCGCATTCCCCGCACCCCCGCCATCCGTACTGTCGATGGGTAAAATCTGCAATACATTGAAACCATCGAGAAACAAAGGCTTGTGGTATTTCCACGGGAATCATCATTCCAGGGTTCTCAGGTGGTGAGGGATTTCGTCCATCCACAGTAGTACTCGTCTTTTTGAGGCTCAGTACCCGTTTTTGTGCTTGGAGTTAAAGGAAAACCGCCAGGGAAACGGTGTTTGGTTTTCTTCCTCCTAGACAAACCCTACTTGGGTGTGTCTTTCATTCTAAAGCCTACCATTTTCGGGGCTCCGAGGAGAAAAAAAAGAAAAGAAAGGATAGACCCATGTGGGCCAATTTTGAAAGGGGGGGGGCCAACCTTTGAAGACCAAAACCACCCGCCGGCGCAGATCTCCCCCCATCCTCTTGGAACGGCTCCCGGTCCCCGGACTTGACCGGTGGGTTTGGGGAGCAGAAGTTTGGAATTTTTTGGTTCGGTGGATTTGGAGTTCAGTTCCACTAGACCGCAAGAAGCGAAAATTGGAAAAAAATGGTGTCCCAACAAGCATAAGGAGGGAAACGGGTGGGCTCAAGGAACCAAGTCTGAATCCCATCAAAAAGGAACATGGGACCATAAATGGAGGTTTTCAAGGGGTTCACCCCTGCCCCAATTCGGCTTTTTTGGTGGAGGGGAGCTCCCAGCACACCGGGCGAGAACTCGCGAGAGGCGTCTGGGGCGTCCGTGCGCTCAGCTGCACCGTGCAGTTCTCCCCCCGGCCGATGGTGCACAGCCTGGCGCGAGAGCGCGCCGCGCTCGGCTCGCGCACGGGCGGCGCTGGAGAGCGGAGGGAAGAAAAGGGGAAGGGGGGAGGGGGTGGAGGGGAGGGAGGGGGGGGAGGGGAGGCTGAACCGTTTAGCCCGTCATTTCTAGGGAGCGGGAGGAGGGGGGGAGGGAGGGGGGAGGGGAGGGGAGGAAGGGGGGAGGGGAGGGGAGGAAGGGGGGAGGGGTTTTCCAAGGAATTTCGTACCGGATTATTAATATGGGGGGGGTGTCGCTGGTTTGCGTGGGGATTTATCACTTTGGGAGGGATTTTCGTATGGTTCTTGGTGTTGTTGTTATTGCCAATTGGGTGGGGGGGGGGGGGAGTTGTTTGGGTTTATAAGGTGTTGTTGCTTTTGCCCACCAGTTTGGGTGGGGGGGGGAGGTAGTGAACCTTTATTTGTGTGGCTTTATTCATCAGCTTGAAGAGGAACCAAGACCACCGTTCAGAAACCCTGATGATTCCCCTTGAAATGCCATAAAATGGTGTCTCATAGTTACAAGGGGAATCATCAGTTGTATCGTCAGGACTATATTTCTCCTGGAATAGTCGCAACACAAAATGGTTTCTCATAGTTGCTAGGTGGTGTGACATTGACTTCGTCCATCCACAGTACTTGATTAACAATGAAGGGAGACCAGCAGGTTCATGCAGGCTCCGCAGTTGGGTCCTGTGCTCCAACATACAGAGGGGCAGGAAAGAACCACCTAAAGAACGAATTCGTCGAGAAATTCAGCCGTTGGCAAAAGTCAGTGGAGGAGAGGTGGGATGGCGGATGGCAGCTGTACGAATGCGAGCGATCCTCCCCCTTCCACAATTCATTCACGTGGCCTGTTGGGTGACCTAAACTGGAAAGATCAAGAGATGGGTTTCCCTGGAATAGACCCATTTCTTCACCAGTGGAACCCTCCAAAATATATTTCTTACCAACCAACACCAGTGAAACCAATAAACCAGAGGGATACAACCAATCTATGGTGGATATACGAAATCCTGCACCACCTGAGAAAGTCTGGAATGATGATTCCCTGTAAATATACCAAGAAACAATGGTTTCAACCATAGCCGTGGATTCATTTCGTGGTACGAACGGAATTCGTCCATCCACAGTATTTGTACGTAGTATGGTCTCACCAATCTATGCGTCGTATCTGGGAACTCGTCCAATCTACTGTGAATGGTTGCGAAATCCATTTCGCATCACTTTCAAACCAGGGTTGAAACCATAACGTTTGGTATTTTTACGTTGGAGAATCGACTCAAGTCCAAATTCGTCCAATCCATGTCTCTCCACAGCCGAAATGGACACAGCACTGGTCACGAAGCTTTGGACTCGAGAATCGAATAGAGATCTGTCGGTCTTCGGTTACGCGCGAAAAGGTGCTCCTTTAAAGCCCAAATGGTCCCCAAAAAACGCCCCCCAAAATGGCTTGGTGGCTTTTTAGGACCGTTCGGGTAAAACCAACCCTAGAAAGATTTGGTACCCAAATAAGACAAAGCAGTATGTCCTTTTTATTGGGATCGGAACTTAAGGCGGAATGAAACCAGAACTTCAGCCCACTCTCGGCTGAGAAAGCTTGATGTCCTTCTGTACCCATGAAAGCAGGGCTGTCCAAGCTGCTGCCCAAACACGAAGCTAACTAAAATCATCTAAAGGCCTACGGGCAACCGCGGACGCATTGTACTAAACAAAAAATGGAACTAATCAAGAGGCATCGCATTGGCGGTGTCAAGGCAAATGAAGGTTTCAAGGGACAATCAAAAGGGGCCAAAATGATGGGCGACAAGGCGAGAGGCTAGTCTTGCAATGAAAAGGGGAGCCGTTCTTTCCAGGTGATAGCCCACTTAGCATGGTTATACGTCTCCGAAGTGAGACATAACCAGGCTTACTAACCACGTACAAGGTATCCTGCCCCTTTAAGTAGGAGTTTTGTTTACTACTTGGGCCAAGTCGGGCGCTGAATTGGGCATCACTTCCCGACGAAACCAGATCACCAATCAAACCAAGAGTTGCCTAAACCTGATAACCTACCGTGCACTACCAATAGTATCGTCATATACTGTGCATGGACAAAATCCAAACCGCCCTGAGATGATGCGCCTGTAAACACCAACAAACAGTAGTTTCCCCACGGTCTTTTAAGTTGCCCTGGTAAGTGGAAACATGGACCAACACCTGCGGTTTGCCCCTCCTGTTTAATTTTGAGCCACACCCATGTATCTAAACTGGGGGTCCAACAAAACAGTTTCTGGGAGGTTGCCCCTCCCGCTTGACGGTTTTAGGGGACACACCGCGCGGCTCATCACGCGGAAAGAGGGCGTCGCGGAAAGCTCTACGCTTCGTACCCGACACTGGCCATGAATGCACCTTTCAGCACGGCGCACTTCGCTAGCTATTGATGGACGCAATCCATGCAACGCACCACTTGGGGTTTCCAGAAAAACCGTTGCTTGCTGGTTTCACGTAGGCGAAACATCAAAAGCCAGGGTTTCTTAGGTGGTGCGAAATGGATTTCGCAACCATCCACAGTAGGAAGGGCTCAATGTACTTGGAAGAGACGAATTGCAGACACACCTCTTGGGGCTATGCGAGGTTTTGCCCTGTTCTGCGCTGGGGCCTAGGATTCTATGCAACTCATTGTCTCTTGGTGCAAGAAAGAACTCAAATTTGGCCGCTCAAATGATATGGTATACTCAAAAATGGAACAAAGACTCAAACCTGCGGTTTGCCCCAGCTGCTTAGTTGTGAGTACCCCAACACTGGGTCTGGGCTTTGCCCAATTCCACTCAGCTTCCACTCAGCTGGGTCGCTTTGAGGCTCAAAACCACAGCTTCCCATCCCATCGAGACAAAGAGCTCGCGCCTGTTTGTGAGCATCATGCGCTCACCAATGCGGGGGCCAGAGATAAAGTCCTCAGCTCTTGCGCGAGGGCCAAAGCAACCACGGGGGAGAAAGAAGAAGAAAACAAAAAAGGTGGAAGTGAGCATCCAAGGGTTGATGGAATTGCAACGTGGGATTGAATCCTGAGAACATGATACAGAATGAATGGTCCCATCTCACACGGCACTCTCTGGATGTCTTGTTAGTGGGGATCCCCGCTCAACAATGGAGCATACAGGGTATACTACCAAATTGTGTTTGTTTTGCTGGGTGTCTGGTCGCACACCGTGCTCTACGGTGTTTAAAAATGGTGGGTTGGGCAATCCTCCATAGGGACCCCACTGCAACATCCCTTTGCTTCATTCCCCTTGTGCAATCAATTCCCTTTAACGCCACCAGGCAAAAACAAATATGTAAAGGAAAACGAAAAAAAAAAAAAAAAAAAAAAAAAAAAAAAAAAGACATTGAACTCCCTCTGTAAATACCAACAAAAAAACACATCTCCCATAAATTGTCATTTCGTGGTACGAGAAGCGGAGTTACCCATCCACAGTGACAGCACGAATGGACTCCTGAAAGGGGCACCCATGGTTATGACTCCACTTACCATGATGATAAGTCTCCGAGTGGGTCATTTCACACAAATTTCAGTGGTGAGTAAGCATGGGTATGACCCACTTACCATGATGATAAGTCTCCGAGTGGGTTATTTATCACAATTTAAGTGGTTAGTAACCATGGTTATGACCCACAAAAGACACGATACGTCTCCGAGCGGGTTCTACAAATTTCCGTGGTTAGTAGCCATGGTTACTCAACCGACAAAAGCCATGATGATAAGTCTCCGAGTGGGTTATTTCACCATGGTTACTAACCACTTACTCAGTGTCCCGCCCCTTTAAGCAGGGTATGAGAAATGGCATGACCCCGAGAAATGGTTGTGACCCACAAAAGCCACGATATGTCTCCCAGTGGGTTCTTTCACACAAATTTCAGTGGTTGGTAACCATGGCTATGACCCACTTACCATGATGACAAGTCTCCGAGTGGGTTGTTTCACGCATATTTCAGTGGCTAGTAACCATGGTTACTCAACCCACAAAAGCCATGATGCTAAGTCTCCGAGTGGGTTCTTTCACCGTGGCGACTCTCACCACTTACCGAAGGACGTAGCCTTCATCCATCGCCCCGTCAGCGACTTCGCGACTTGGGGCGAGCGGCGATCTCCAACGGCGTGGCTTCCAGGCTGACGCCGCTGGGACGGGCCTGCGCCGTCTTCGCGTTTTGGGGGGGGGGGGGTCAAATGGAAACCCAACCACGAAACCAACTAAACCTGGTTGACGTTGGAAGGGGTGCAAACATTTAATTTTTTAGCAGTTGAGTGGGGATTTCCCACTAACCCCCAACAAGCAAAGATGTAAAATGGCTCCCAACAACAACCAACCAAACACCTCTAAACACCTAAGGAACAGGCCGATTCGCCGGGAACTGCCGATTCGCGAGAGCTCCCCCACTTGAAAACACGCCCTTGCCAGGGAAAAACAGGACGCCTCGAAAATCATTCGGGGGGACGGGTGTAATCAGGGGACATTACTCTGCTGCTCACTAACATGGCTTGCCCGAAAAAGGGCGCAAGGGCCCTCCAAACATATTTTTGGCGAATCCTAGTAGTCGCCGAGTTCAGAAAATACTACCCATGGCCCGGTTTCTGCCAAGATGTTGGGTCAGAGTGAACCCACTTGGCTATGCCATGGCTATGCCCTAGCAGTGAACCCTGCCGTGTTGCACACCTCTTTTTTTCGCAAAAAAAAAATACCTTTTCCCCAAGGTCCGAA
Organism: Effrenium voratum; assembly: GCA_963377175.1. Taxonomy (NCBI): domain Eukaryota; class Dinophyceae; order Suessiales; family Symbiodiniaceae; genus Effrenium; species Effrenium voratum. Next base: position 1,454,257 of record CAUJNA010003794.1, read on the forward strand.
AAGAAAAACGGAGCAAGGGCTGTGCAGTCGCCCCGCTGCACACTCCTGTGGCAGCCTCCTCGTGTGCTGGAGCTACCAACAAGATGCCCTGCAAATGGCGACAAATGATACGCACGTTTTGTCAGGCCCCGGCTACGGTGCAGTCCGTGCCCGCAGCAAATGTTTTGCACCTGCACCACCCTGCTCTTTCGGTGTGGAACCCCTGTTTGGTTGGGTCTTTTAAGGACAACCAAAAGGAATCCCAAAAAGGAACACCAAAATTTGTGGGGGTGCCCAAAAAAAGACACACCCAGTTCAACCCTTTCTTTCATACATCTCACTCGCACGTGCTGCTGAACAGGCGTTTCGGATCTACTGCGATAGGGGCCAACTGTTTGAAATGGGCTTGGGAACCTTTAAGCCAATTTGTGTCCCCTTTTGAAAGTTATGCCCACATCAAATGTGGCATTACTCCAAACCAGCGGCATTACTCAAATTTCTCGCCTCAAATTTGAAGTGACTGGGGCTAACCGAATCTTTGGTTCTCTTCCCGTTCCACGGTAGGTGGTTTCAACGCAAACCTTCAGCCACAACAACCCCCATGCCATCGGTGCAACCCGCCGCAGACCCACCCGCCCAACGCCTGAAAGCCGCCTGGCCTGGCGATGGCGAGGGCGCGAAAACCCGCCCAACAATAAGCCCGAGAGCGAGAGCACTCCTTGAAGGGCTCATGGCCCCGCATTCGGTGCAAGGGAGCGGTCCATCTTGATCGAGTGGGCCGGCCAAAACAAGCAACCGAACTTGTTGCTTACCGCTAAATTGCGAACCAAACCCCCCAAAAAACCGGAACCTCCAAAACCTTGCCTGCGCCAGACCACCCCGAACCTCCGGAACCTCTTACACCTGGCCTGCACCAGACCACCCCGAAATGTCCGGAACCTTGCTTGAACCTTACACCTGGAGCCTCCCGAACCTTTCTTGACCCTCACACCTGGCCTGCACCAGACCCGAAACCACCCCCGAACCTGCCTTGAACCTCACACCTGCGCCAGACCACCCCGGAACCGGTTCCGGAACCTTCCTTGAACCTTGCGCCAGATCACCCCAGAACCTCCAAAACCTTCCTTACTTCACACCTGGCCTGCACCAGACCACGGCCCTTGAACCTTACACCTGGCCTGCCCACCCCAGAACCTCCGGAACCTGCCTTGAACCTTACACCTGGCCTGCACCAGACCAGCCCAGAACCTCCGGAACCTTCCTTGAACCTTACACCTGGCCTGCGCCAAATCACCCCACAACCTCCAAAACCTTCCTTGAACTTCACACCTGGCCTGCACCAGACCCGAAACCCCGAACCTGCCTTGAACCTCACACCTGCGCCAGACAACCCCGGAACCGGTTCCGGAACCTTCCTTGAACCTTGCGCCAGATCACCCGAACCTCCAAAACCTTCCTTACTTCACACCTGGCCTGCACCAGGCCCCTTGAACCACACCTGGCCTGCCCACCCCGGAACCTCCGGAACCTGCCTTGAACCTTACACCTGGCCTGCACCAGACCAGCCCAGAACCTCCGGAACCTTCCTTGAACCTTGCACCTGGCCTGCGCCAAATCACCCCGGAACCTCCAAAACCTTCCTTGAACTTCCGCCCCTGAACCTTACACCTGGCCTGCCCACCCCGGAACCTCCGGAACCTGCCTTGAACCTTACACCTGGCCTGCGCCAGACAACCCCAACACCTCCAAAACCTTGAGCTTCACACCTGGCCTGCACCAGACCACGGCCCTTGAACCTTACACCTGGCCTGCCCACCCCGGAACCTCCGGAACCTGCCTTGAACCTTACACCTGGCCTGCACCAGACCAGCTTCCTTGAACTTCCACCAGACCACGGCCCCTGAACCTTACACCTGGCCTGCCCACCCCGGAACCGGTTCCGGAACCTTCCTTGAACCTTGCGCCAGATCACCCCAGAACCTCCAAAACCTTCCTTACTTCACACCTGGCCTGCACCAGACCACGGCCCTTGAACCTTACACCTGGCCTGCCCACCCCGGAACCTCCGGAACCTGCCTTGAACCTTACACCTGGCCTGCACCAGACCAGCCCAGAACCTCCGGAACCTTCCTTGAACCTTACACCTGGCCTGCGCCAAACCATCCCACAACCTCCAAAACCTTCCTTGAACTTCACACCTGGCCTGCACCAGACCCGAAACCACCCCGAACCTGCCTTGAACCTCACACCTGCGCCAGACCACCCCGGAACCGGTTCCGGAACCTTCCTTGAACCTTGCGCCAGATCACCCGAACCTCCAAAACCTTCCTTACTTCACACCTGGCCTGCACCAGACCACGGCCCCTTGAACCTTACACCTGGCCTGCCCACCCCGGAACTTCCGGAACCTGCCTTGAACCTTACACCTGGCCTGCACCAGACCAGCCCAGAACCTCCGGAACCTTCCTTGAACCTTAAACCTGGCCTGCGCCAAATCACCCCGGAACCTCCAACACCTTCCTTGAACTTCCACCAGACCACGGCCCCTGAACCTTACACCTGGCCTGCCCACCCCGGAACCTCCGGAACCTGCCTTGAACCTTACACCTGGCCTGCGCCAGACACCTCCAAAACCTTGAGCTTCACACCTGGCCTGCACCAGACCACGGCCCCTTGAACCTTACACCTGGCCTGCCCACCCCGGAACCTCCGGAACCTGCCTTGAACCTTACACCTGGCCTGCACCAGACCAGCCCAGAACCTCCGGAACCTGCCTCGAACCTGACTCCAGAGCTCCCCCAAGCCACCCCCAAACCTGATCTGGGCTGAGACCCCTTAGCTTTCAGCTGTTGGGGAAAAATAAGGTCCATGAACTATCGCGGAGCAACTTCCACTGGCAAAAGTGTCCAAGGCACACCGGGTGTAGGCCTACTCGATCAAAAACGGAGCCCTGTGAGTTGGACCAAGCCGGGCTTTTGGCTTCCCATGCCGAACCCGAAAATCCGAGCCGCGCGGTTTTTTCCGAATGAAAAGCTGGACCGAGGTGCTGGGGGGGGTTGGCTCAACCGCGCCGACAGGGCGTCGGAACGGGCCAACAAACCGTGGTGGTCAGGGCCCCTGACAAGGAGCCACTTGGCAAAGGAAATTGGTCACCAGCCAATCGGCCCCTCGGGAAGCGAGCTGAAAAGATCCAAAAAAATTGCCGCTGAGAAAAGGATGCCTTGTGTGTTGCCATGGGCGCGGGTATGCCCAGTGAACCCATCGTGCTAGAGCTAGATTGCTGTTATTATACATATAAAAAAGAAGAAAAATCAAAAAAATAAGAAGAAAAACGGCGTACCAAAACGACCATGTCGGCCCTTGCAAATGCAAGACGAAGCCCCTGGTCATTCATTCGCTTTCGTGCACGGTTGGAGAAAAAAGTGGTGGTTGGTTCTCGTTTCAATGATTACTACACATGGGTGGTGGATGTTTCTTTGAGGACCCCTTTGTGTGGTAATTTTACGAAAACCGAAAACCATCCTGGGGGTCCAACCTCTTAAAAGACATCCCCACATGGATTCCCGTGGCTCACTCAATCATAGTCTGTCTTTACGTGAAATACTGAATGTTCCTTCTTTGAGCAGAGAAGTTACAGTTTATACTCAATCTATCTGGGGGAGGGTAGCCAACTGATCAAGTTGGACCCCGAGAATCCGGCTTCTGGGAATCCCCTCTGAGACCAATGGAAAGGCCTTCCAATTGCGAAAACGGGGGGGAAGGATAACGCTTTACGTAGAATCCCAACCAACACTGGCTGCTAAACCGGTGTCGGTTGTGTTCTTTGAAATTAAATGAATAAAAACAAACTCCGTTTGGGTGTAGCGCTTTGCCGGTGGAACAGGAGCCAACCAACACTGGCGGAACCCTGGACCCATACAAAACCAGGCGTCGGCAGCACCCAAAAATTCCCAATGGCCCGCTCGACGTCGCAACCGAAGCAAAGTGGCGCGCCTCAAGGCGCCCTCTCCGCTTGGGTTCACTTCCCGACACAGCCTGCGCCGCTGGCATGCGCCGCTGGCATTCGCCGGCGCACCGCCGAACGGGGGAGAAACGATCCACCGGTCCCGGGATCGGTTTTGAGATGTCCTTCTGAAGGCGTCACCCCGTCTGTGCCAGGCGTGTTGCCGGGGTCATTGGATTTTCCTCAAATCAATCATGTCTCAATTTACTGGTGGTTTCCATTGAAGCGATCGCCACTTTTGGAGGTTTCACAAAGGGAAATGGAGGAAGCCCTGTAGAACGTCCGGGAAACTGGGCCTTTTTAAGCCTTTGCAACTGTACGCAGGCTTCCAAGCCCAAGGGCAATTGAGCGCGTCTGCTGCGGTCGGAATTTAGTGCATAGACTGGACACTTCAACCGAACCCGGTTTTGCCCTTCCAAACAACCAAAGGGGGAATTGTGAGGTGGCCCCAGCGAAGAATTCAAGCGTGCCTTGGGTTCCAGCGCTTGAGCAAGATGAAAGGCCAACAGGGTATGGGCTAACGAAACCAGGAGTTGGGCTTGAAGCAGCAGGGCACTTAGGAAGTGGTTGGTAACCATGGTTGTGACCACTTCCCATGGTTATAAGTCTCCTAAGTGAGTTATATAATAGCCATGGTTACTAACCACTATGTGCCCTGCTATTAAGGACTGCATCCCATTTTGGGGGGGGTACCCTGTGTGCAACCCACCAGACAATTTCAATCCACCGGAAGGCCAACGCTCCGGACACTTCCTGGGGCCCTGAACACTTCGAGGAAGTTCAAAAACCTGAGCCACTGGCCTTCCATTTGCGGATAGGCGCCCCCTGGAAAAAATGAGAACATATGTCCAGTGATACTGTGGATGGTTGCGAAATCCATCTCGCACCACTTTGAAAATATGGGAAACCACTGTTTGTTGGTATTTACGTAGGGGATCGTCATTCCAGGGTTTCTCAGGTGGTGCAGGATTTCGTCCATCCACAGTAGGTTCCCATTGAAACCAACAAGGGAAAATTAAACAACATCTTCTTAAACAAATGGCAGTTGCACAACTCCGAAACCCGGGTAGACGAAGGTTCAGGGATGATCCCCTTGCCATGAATGGGTACGGATAGTGATATCGCTGTCTTGATTCTTGAGGCATGATCATTTGGCCATGGGTCAAAAGCCCGGTTAGCCCCCAGTAAACATCCCAATCCAACCACTAAAATAGGTCTCAAAACTTGGGTGGTGAATTCACCAATCCCAAAATGGGATCCCGTTTAACGGTTTTGACACCCACAGCCATTTGAGTACCAGGGTCACACTGATGACCCCCGAGGACCTGAGCTTTGACTCACAAATCTTTGGGAGCCTCGGGTCTGGCATCGCAGAATTCCACCCAGTCCCTTCCTTGAAGAAAATGCCTGGAGTTTTGCTTATTTGTATTGCCCATAGATGTCCTTTTTGGTTGATAATTGATGGATTTCCCTGGTAGACGATTGAACCACCAGGTAAACCAGGAATCGCCTTCTATTTTTTGAGCAAGACAACCAAAAAGGACACAACTGGTAGCCAACGATTTCCTTACACAACTGGTAGCTCTTGACCTCCCTCTGAATCTCGGAATTCGCTTTTTTTGGGAGACTCTCAGCTCCGCTTGGCGGCGCACTTCCAAGGGAATTCGAGTTGCGCCATTCAGAGATGAAAGAAACCATTTGAGCCGGGTGGAAGCAAGTATCGGAATTCCAAGGAGACAAGCAAGAGTCGCAGTCCCCTTGGAGACAATGGGAAACCAATGACTTGGGCGAACTTCAGCTGGTCACCGCCCAACGACACCTCAAAGCCGCGGGCCTCTCGAAGGAGCTTGACCTCGCGGATCACCGTTGGGCGAAATGATGCGGAAAAAAAAAACTGTCGCAACAATCAGTCCCCGGCCCCCTTTAAACTAGGCTGCCCTTATATCGGCCAAAAGTTTGACTTGTGTGAACGGAAACCGCCAAAACTAAAAGCCTGAAAGTCAAAGGAACCGGATCGCTAAAAAAACCACTGAGAGGTAAACCAACATGATTGTCTGAACAGAGGGTGAGCCATGTGCTTGAGCAGTTGGTTTGAACAAATGGAAGCACAGGCCTCCAGTTGCTGGAGTGTTTGCTGGAAACAAATACACATCTGTCCAGTGATAGATGTCCTTGTAGACAATATAATATCTTCTGCGGGCTGTCCGTTGTCTGATCCCCTGCTAACAGTTTAACTTGTGGGAATGAGGGGATGGCCGGGGCACCAAGTTCTGCAACTAAAATGGAAAATACAAGTTCTTGGCCCGGTCGACATCGTGGTCTTCTGCAATCCCCCTTCGGAGAAAGGAAACCTCCTGCTGGGGGTGCCTCGAAATGCAAAATTGGACCCTCCAAAAGGCCTGCTTTCCTTTTGGGCGTCCTTTTTTAAGCAACTCCAAAAAGGAGTACCATTATTAAAAAAAAAAAATGCACCTTCCTGCAGCCCGCCTGCAAGGCTTTGAATGCAACTGTATCCTAAGGGCCTCAGGATCTCTTCGCTCTATTGTTTGCTTGGTTGGAGTGCAACGAAGGTTGACCAATCTAGGCATGTGCCAAAATACTGTGGACGGAGGAAATCCTGGACCGCCTAAGAAACCCTGGAATGACGATTCCCTTGTAAATACCAACAAACAATGGCTTCCCATGGTCTCAAAGTGGTGCGAAATGGATTTTGTCCATCCACAGTAGGGTTCCCCCATGGTGGTTCTCCTTTTGCCCTTACCAAGATGCAAATGTGGCCTCGAACAGTCACACCCCTTGAAACATCCTAAGCCCCACTTCACTCGGGGGCACCAGGATATGTGATGGTACCCCGATATGGCGAGAAATGCGCCCTCGATAAAGTGGAACATCCTTACAAATGTTTGTCATCTTGCACTGGTACTGCGGATGGACGAAATTCGTTCGCACCACTTTGAAACCATGGAAACAACCATCTGTTGTTGGTATTTACCCAGGGGGATCGTCATTCCAGGGTTTCTTAGGTGCGGGATTTCGTCCATCCACAGCATCACTGGAAATGGGCCAAACCAACAACACATGTCCCGCAATGGACGTCAAACAAAGGCCATGGGCGCAAGAGTACTGGTTCACACCCTTGTTGACCAGAACGCTTTCAATCTTGTAGGCTCGCTGAAGAAGGCCCCCGGCCCCGGTCCTTGGACTAATGCTTCTCTCGGCACCACTTGCCCAACAAAGGATACACCTTGTGTATCACATGGATTTGAATTTTGAAAACCGCTACTATCTCGCGCTTACCCAAAACTGACACCTGTTGATGCCCAACGAGCAAACCTGGACACAGTTGCACTTCTAAGCAATTTCCGCAAAAGTGAACAGGCTGCGCGCGCCAATCGCCTTGTTCGCCAATGGCTCGTAATGCTCCGCTTTGCAATTTGTTTAAGCTTTGTGCTGACGGCCTCTTGCTGGCTTGCTGGCGGCGTCAACTCCGGCCAATGAGCGCGGGTACTTTGTACCTGTGATCGACTTACCCGCTTCTTCCCAAGCAGTCAAAGATTCCTCTTTCCACATCAAGAACAGAGCAGCTCAGTGACTTTGGGCGCCCGACTCGTCATGTTAAACCGGTTAAAACGGGGACGGGGACATGAGGTCGCTTCTTGGTTGTGGACATCACCCTTTCTGTGATACCCATGTGCGCCATCCTTTTGATATGTGTCTCATTTTCCATTTGCTTAAGTCCCCCTCAGAAAAAAAAAAATAAATAAAAAAAAATTCCAGTAGTGACATCGACTCCCTTCAAAACCAAGCGGGGTTTTGATAAAACATCTTCATTTCAGCAAAGGGAAGGCATCTTGACAAGGATTCTTTTGGCACTGGTATCCCAGAAAGTGGTCCTACCGTGGATGGACGAAATCCTGCACCACTTTCAAACCATGGGACACCATTGTTGGTATTTACAGGGGAATCATGATTCTAGGGTTTCTTGGGTGGTGCGAAATGGATTTCGTCCATCCACAGTATCAGACTTCCTGCCAGGCAAAAACGGATTTTTCCCCACCGACCAATGAGGCGGGCCAGCCGAAAGTCGGCCCGGGGGGGTCCCGGCCAGTTCTTCTGCACCGCGCCGTTGAGCCGGGTCTTGGCAAGGATGTCCACCACCTGCTCGCTTCTTTGGTGGGGCGTCACCAACTGCCTAGATAGCCAAGTTGCGACCGCCTTTTTCAGCTACTGTTGCGGGTTCTGGGGGTAAAGTGAAGTGCATGGAAAAAAAGCAGCAACTGGCGATCCAGGTGGGTTCCTCAAAGTTCATCTTTGCCTATTTTAAGTATTGATCCCCAGATTGCAAAGATATTGGTGATGTTTTACATTGTACCATGTAAATTCTAAAAAATGGCGTCAAGTCCAAAGCAAAGCCAGCCCAAGAAAGTGATTTTCAGAGGAGCCCGTCAAGCCTTTGTCATTGGACCCAGACCAAACCGGGAGACGATGGGCCGGTTGCAGCCTCCCTTCAGACTTCCCCGAGTTAAACAGATCGAATCCTGAGGGCCCAAAATTCTGCAACTCGAGCGGCAACTGAAGAAAATGAGTCTGAGCATCGTTGTGTTTGGGGAAATAGATGGATTTCCCTGGATGAGAAGAAACACCAGCAGGTAAACCTGGAATCGAAACCCATCGACTTTTCGACCGAAACAACAAAAAGGACACCTATGAGTCTGAGTTACAGGATTTCCCACTCAGGTTCATCAACTGGCGGTGTCCATGGAAACGATCGATCCACGTTTGGAGGTTCTGACAGGTCAAAATGACGTAGCCCCCCAAGAGGACATGGGAAAACTAGTGGGTCACGGTTGCGCTAGTCGCCTGGATTCTGTTTTGGAGACGTCACTGTCAAAAACGTTGGGTTTTACTCGTTTCGCTCGCCTTGTGGCAACCGTGACCAACTAGTGAGTAGGCCAGAAACTACTGGACATTTTGACCGAACCTCATTTGACAGCCAAACCTGGTTGAAAAAAACAGAATCCTCGGGAGGATGTTCCTGACAGCTTGCTGCTTTCCATCCCAGTGGACCAACCGAGCCATGAAGAGCCGTTGGACTGGTCACAAATAGGCCGAAGATACCAGGCGGCGTCTTTTCGCGAGGAAAAAACCTTTTTTGGGTGGCTTAAAAAGGAAACCACCAGGAAAACCAAAATCCACTTTGGAGCGGGTTGATAGAAAGACATCAGACCTGTCAGAACTCCTTGGCTCATTTGTTATCTACAGGGGTAGACGTACCAAAGGCGACCTAGCAGTCTTTGCGAAGCTCAAGAGAGCCTTTGCAAGACTTGAAGTTTCATTTACAGAGGCCAATTTGGGGGGAGCTTCCATGCTAGTCTTCGGGAGTGTAACAGCTGTAATCCTTTTTTTCTTAGACATGGACCTCTTCGGTTTTGGTTGGTATTCAAACGAAAGCAAAAGCCCCACTTTGGGCCCTGTTTTATCAAAACATCCTACAATGTGAAACTCCGATGTGCTCTACGCCAAACGCATCATGTCTCCCATAGGCCTCTCAGGAACTCATGTGTTCTGAAAACCAATTCGTGAAACTCCTGAACGCATATGGGTGTGTCTCAAAATGGGGAAGCCCCAAAATGGTTGGTGTCCTCTTGGTTGCCTTGCAAAACCACCTCAGAAAGGTACCCTGAAAAAAGTCGCAGACACACAAGCCCGACTATGCCCGCCAGTATGGCCAAAAATTTAGCCTATGGACAGCCGCGGCCTACAAGGCAGAACTTCCGTGTCAAAAAGCCAATGATTTTTTTGTCCGTGTTCAGTTTCAGCTCGGGTTTAAATGGAAACCATGCCACTAAGCTCAGGAAATACCTCCAAATGCCCAAGGAACCGGGGAAACGAACCCAGAAAATGGTAGGTGCAAGCGGCCCAGTGCCGCTTGGGCGCCCCTGTTGGCCGGTTTTTGCCCGGCCTTGTCTGACACTTGGTGCGTGTCATCATCACTGTCAACTTGCTCCTCAAGCACGAGCACTCCAAGCGCTGAATATGCCAAGCACCACAGAACAGCTAGTTCGAAAGGATTTGGGTGTCTCTTTTTTTTGAGGGTACCCTTTTCAGCTTTTCAGGGAAGCCAACCAAAGACGTTTTGGGGGGGTCCGATTTCTAAAATTGACAGACCCGTTTCATGCTCTCTTAGGTCCAAGGGTTGGTGATCCAAAGGGCGTTCGAGGAATTCCTTTCGGGTTTTGTCTTGCGCAATCATAACTGGACTGCCCTCAGATCCCTCGCTAAAAGTTTAACTATTGTGGCTTAAATGGGGAAACTACCACTAAACACTAAAAGGCTAAAAAGCAAAGGAACCGGATGGCTGGGAGCCGCCAAGATAATATAGCGACTGGCAGAAAAGGACAAACCTTTTGGACGGGCTGAGGAAACTCATTGAACAGCAAGATATTTTTAAAGGGTGCCACTGGACGACGCGGGGTTTGTCAGAGGGGACGTAAAATTCTGCGGGTGGACGACATCCTTCAGCACTTTGAAAGCATGGGAGCCCCTCGTTTGGTATCTGCAGGGAAATCGAAGCATTCCAGAGTTTCTGACTGGTGGTGCGGAAGGGATTTCGCAACCATCCACAGCAGGACAGGTGATCAGGTTACGAATCCCAGGTTCCCATTTGACAAAACCTGGCAAAGGCTCCATGGGACTGTTTCGCCGCAGCTGGCGACAAGGCGACGGCACCCCTCGATCAACAAATGTGATAGTCGGGTTGCCATTTACTGATCAGGCAACCTATATTGGGGATACACTATTTTGGACCACCACGCCTATGGGGGCCTCCACAAATTTCCCCACGTCCCCAAAAAAAGAGGGGAACCCATATTGGGGTTCCCCTATTTTGGAAAAAAACACACCCCCATATTATGGGGGAACTCCGGGAAAGGTGTCGTCACCCACGTCCTCGACTCTAAAGCTCGGCGCACGCAACGGTGCCTCGAACGAGGTTGGAAGCAGGGCGTACCGGTGTCCATGGGAGAAAGGGGAAACAGCTGGTTTTTGAAAGAATGGTTGGAATCAATCCCCAGAATATTGTTCTCAACCCCCGGACTGAAGACAAGCAGGATCCGAGCACCATCCGTTAGATGTCGTTTCCTATCTCCTTGAGCATCTCAAAAGTGCTGGCTTTGACTACCCAGATCCATTGCCTGATAACCAAGGCCTTTGAAATGAAAAGGGAACTCACCCGCTCAACTCAAAGACTTCCCCCATGGACCCCCAGACCAAAGCCCAAAGATGAAGTAGGACAGCTAAGCCTTATTTGGAGCTTACTTACCCAGACGCTCCCGATAAATATACTGCCCTCAAACAGCCTAGGTTTTGAGACCCCAAACACCGAAGCGGGGTGTCTAATGGAGGGGTCGGGTCTTCCACTGAAAGCCGCAGGAGCCTCTGGGTACCCTAATTTTGCCGTGAAATGTTCGTCTTATGCTTGTTGGTTGAAGGTCCGTTGCTACAACCTTTGATCAACTTGTTTCCGCGTCTTTTCGCGCCTCGAAGTTCACTCGGTTCCGGAAGCCTGGCAAGAGACGGCAACAGAGAGAAATGGGCCATGGTTGCAAAGTACCCGTTGTCTATGCCTTCCACTTGCTTTTTGTGCCCTGGGGAAAATGAATCAAAGGAAATCCAGTAGTGAACTCGATTCCCTTTGAAACCGATTTCGGGGGAAACACAAACACAAAATAGCCTGAAACGCACATGGAAGATACAGCGGCTTGGTAGTGCATATCCCATGAAAAAACCCTGTGGCTAGTGGGTTGGAGTGGAAACCACCTTGGACAATAGGAAATCATAGGACTTGGCCCCCTCAACATGGCGACGCCTATGGAAGCCCTAAAACGACGACCAAAAGAAAAGGCCAGTCAGGACGTCATGCACGCCATCTCCCCAGAGGTGCTTCAAAACCAGAACTGGGAAATCTGTCCCGCGAAAAAATTGGGCCGTGGCCCAACTCCTCTCACTTCTGTTCGCGACCCTTGGTGTGGTTGCAAACAACTTGCTTTTCGCGCACCCTACCACCAATGAACAGAACCAAACAAATCAAAAAAAAGAAAAACTTGCCAAGAACAGTGAAGTTTGGGAGCAAAAACAAATTGGGGACCCCTGTTTACGGGCTCCGGTGTTTTTTTTTGAATCACATTTTTTGACACTTGGACATGCTATGCTTATGTTTGCCCCTTCAGCATCATTCGGCCAAAGATAAACTTCCAAACAGTGATGCTTGAGCCACCCGCCTAAAGGGGCATCGTACGTAGTAAGTGGTTAGTAGCCCTGGCTGTAACCAACTTACCATGGTTATAAGTCTCACATGTGGGTTATAACCACATGCCTGAGTCTGGTCGACGCTTTGAGCCAGTGGCTGGTCACAAAAAAAGAAAACTCCTGTGGCCGATTGGGCAATGGTTCCCTTAACAGCAAGCATACTGGTTACATCCATTTGCATTTGCATGCCCTGGAAGCAATGAGAAAATATTGGCAGGAGTAATAGAATCAACCAGGAGATATCAATAAAAACATATTCAGCAAATGGACGGTTATTCAGGGTCCGATAATCAACAAGGGAAATCAACAAACAAATATTCAGCAAATGGATTCAGGATCCATTTTTCCCCTGTTGGACGGTCACCATCCCAACGTTGCCAACGGCAAAACCCGGTCTTTCAGCCACGGCCAGGGCCCGGCTGCGCCTCCGCCACACACCGCCGCCACGCCCAAGGCGTGAAGCCGATGATGGGCGTGCCGCCTCACCCCACACACTGGGTGCTTCTTGGTTTCACTGCTCTGAGCTCTCCTCAGATCCCCCGCTAAAAGTTTAACTTTTCGCGGGTAAACTTTTAGCGGGCTAAATGGAAACTACCACTAAACACTAAAAAGCTGAAAAGCTCAGGAACCGGATGGCTGGGAGCCACCAAGCGCTTGAAAGAACACCGAAAAGGCAAAGAAACCAAGACGAAAACAAAACGAGGCCAAAAGGAAACCAAAAGGAAACCAAAAGAAAACCAAAGGGACTAAACCAACCATTCGGCAGGAACCCTAGCCCTGAAGGTACGTTCAAAGGGAAACTGGTTTTGTGATACCCTGACGCAACAAACATCATGGGCCAGGGCCAACTGCTGCGACCGAAATTTGGTTGCAAATGGCGACTTTCAGGCGTCCTTCCGTTGGAAGGCATCCTTTCCCTTCACGGAGCCATGTCTTTTTTGAAGGATTCCTTTTTGGGTGGCTTTAAATGGACACCTAAAGAACAGCCACCTTTTGGGGGGGCGGGGCAGGCGCATGTGAGCTTTCTAGGGGTTGATTTTTGATTTCTCATCCTGGCTTTTCAAAATGGAGTAGCCAATCCGCAGCTATTTACTGGGAAGCCACTACTTTGGCGTCCGGACAAGGTAGCCAAATGTCAGGAACCTTGGTTCTAAACCCCATTATAAGCCTAGGTGGGGATAACAACCAACCAATAGTAAGTTATAACCGTAGCCACTGATTCACTTGGCAAATCGAAGATCCTTCCATGCGGGGCCCTTTTCCTTCCGTAACCCCTAGAGTTTTGAGATCTTGGGACTTCCCCAAATCAAAGTTGATCAATTTAGGGGTAGTTCCCACTAACAATGCCCTTTTGGAGGATTCAAAGGGAAATCGCTCGAAAACCCGGTTTTTGCGAACTCTTCCGCGTACTGAGCTTGGATCAAACTGATCACAAGGCCTGGAATGTGCTCCTCTTGCTGCAAAGCGTGCAATTACTATATCGTTAGTTACATATTATTCTTCTTTATTCGGACATTCACATATTTTATTAGAAACAATACACAAGTTTTATTTTCATAAGCAAATTTACTATAACACACTTCGTTTTTATCAACATATTTGAAATATGGTTCCACGATTTCCTTGTATGACAAAAAAAAAAAAAAAACATTTGCTGGGGCCCCGCCCCGCTCGAGGAAACACACAACTACATGGGAATCACAGTAGGTTCGCCAAGGATGGACCATGCCCTCTGATTGAAAGCGAGGGTTTCAGCTATTTGGCAAAACTATCTGGGAGCCCAAATAGCCTCCAGGACCTTCAGGGCGCACCCGGCAGCACAAGAGGGGACCTTCGAGGGAATTCAGCTGCCTTTTTTGGAGGCTACCTCTTCTAGGTCCTCTAGTAGAGAGGTTAGAATAAGGGTACCCTTTTCTCTGTAGTCTATTTTTAGGGGAACCCTCCCAACCAAAAAAGGGGTGAGAAAGGGCACTACTTGGGGACCTAGTCTTTTAGATTGGTCAGGGTGGCTGGATTTCCCCCAGTCAAAAGTTGATCAACCTACTTTAGCAGGTTTCAAACAGGGGCATGGAGGACGCTTGGTTGGTTTAAATCGAGATCAAGAGCATTTCTTCCGGAGCCTCAGCTTCCGAAATGCCCACCCAACTTCCGGGCCCCAAAAGCTTATTCCCGCCTGTGGCTGTTGCAGCCTCCCCCGCAAAAGCGCACAATCAGCTCGGCGTTGCCCACGCGGATCCAGTCCTCGCTGCTTCCTTCTTCTCCCCTTCCCTCACCCAGCGGTCTACCAGGCCCTATTATAACTGGAAAGCCAAAGCTTAGGTCCTCCAGTAGAGAGGGTAGAATAAGGTTACCCTTTTTCTGTAGTCTATTTTAAGATCCCTCCCCAAAAAAAGAGCAAAAGGGCACTACTGGGGGACCTAGAATGGACAAAATCCATTTCGCACCACTTTCAAACCCTGGTTGCAACCATAACGTTTGTTGGTACTTACCGGGGAATCGAATCCTTCTAGGGTTTGTTGGGTGGTGCGAAATGAATTTCGCAACCATCCACAGTATTAAATGGGAAGCCACAGGTAAAACCACCCCCGCATCTGCCTGGATCAAACGATGCAAGGGACAAATCAGTCAAACACTCCGGGGTGCAACGTGCGGCTCTCGATGGTCACATCACCGAGTCAGTCCAACTGCTCAGACCGGAAGATACCGTGGATGCCCCAAATAATGCAAACCCACCCACAAAACCACAACTTCGGTAAACTCGGGATTTCCCTTGTTCCCCTACTAGGTCCTCCAGTAGAGAGGTTGGAAATAAGGGTACCCTTTTTTCTGTAGTCTATTTTACTAGGGGAACCCTCCCAACCAAAAAAGGGGTGAGAAAGGGCACTATTGGGGGACCTAGTGGTTTCCACGGACTAAATAAACCCGCGGTCCAATTCCTGGTGCTGCAGCAATTTTGACCCATACCCTGGTGTCCAACATCGCCATGGGTTCATATATGGATCTATGCTGACCTTCGATCGCCTGCCCAGTGGTCATGGGAAAAAAGGGCGTCTGTTTTGGTTCGTTGAGTTCACCCTTCCCCAAAAAAGGAAACAGGGGCGGAATCCACCTGGGCAACAGAGTTTAAGTGAGTCGCTGTCAAAACCTGGAATAAAAATGGTCTACCCAGCACCATGCAAAGAATTAAGAAGGCGGATATCCGCCGCTATTTCTGGCTGGGATCGTCCCTTACTAACCTTCATCTACCCGAATCGGTTTTGAGCAAGTGGCTCAAGTGGCTCAAGCCCGTGTCCCACGGTTCTACCAAACCGAGGTCTGAGTGCCCCCGCACCGCAGCTCACTGGCTGCCCACTCTTGGTCACCTTCCTCGGATCCCATGCGAGCGAGCGGGATGCGGGATGCGCGAAAGGGAAGCCGGGAAGCCCGAAAGGAGCGCTGCCGCGGAAACCCTGCAGGGTTTGAAAAGCCAAGGGAAGTTGAGGGATCCGCATGCATGAAAAACACCGATCGAACGTTGCAACTTGTCAATGGTGGTTTCCTTTGATTTTGGTGTTGAAAAAGCCAGCCATGTTTCAAATGGTCAGGCAAAATGGAGATCTTTTAAGGAGCCCTTGGAAGTCAGCTGGAGAAAAGCCTGCCATTTGACTTGCGTGCATCTTTTTTTTTTGCTTCATTTGGGGAGGGTCCAAGCTATGGGGTCTTTCCAAGGGTCCTGGGGCTGTTGGGGATACCTGGGCTTTTTTCTTTGCGTGAGGGGGGGAGGGTGGTCCAACTCCCAAATTTCGGCACATCTCCGGAGAAAATGCTCATGGCATCTGCGAGTCTTGTTGAAACAAATGGGCATGTGTTCAAGGATGTAGGAACCCACCAATGGTGGTGTTGCGCTTGGTTTCCCTTCAAACCAACTTAGAAAAAGTACCATCTCAAAAAAACACATATATATATATATATGTATATGTATTGACATATCTTGCTATACTTGAGAAGGGGTGACACAAAAGGTAGGATACCGTAGAGTGTTCCCCCTCTTAAAAGGAAGGAGCTCAACAGCTTGACTCTGTTAAGAGGCAACTTCCATTCCGCAAAAAGGGGAACTACTTGTTGACCATGTAAATTGAAAATTGGGCACTGACGAAGCGAGCAAGGGACAAGGTGCACCCTGACTTGACGAGCAAAACGGTGCGAAAAGCGGACCGAAGTGTGAAGCGAAGCGAGCGAAAAGAGCGCAAAAAAAGAGCAAAGCTGCCAATCAGGCAAGCGGGAAAGGGGGGGCCAGGGCGGACGAGGGAGAGTCGAAGGGGGGAAGGGAGGGGGGGCCCACCCCCAGACCCCCTCAGTCTAGCCTTGCTAACGCAAGGACAAACTCAAGCTAGCCTCCTTTAGGCTACCTTTCGTGATACTGTGGATGGGACCATTGTTTGTTGGTATTTGCTGGGGAATCACCATTCCAGGGTTTCTTGGGTGGTGCAGGATTTCGTTTATCCACAGTATGTCAACCCCTGGTGTTGACCATTCCCATAGAAAAGCAAAGAACAAAAAAGGAGCCGAGGCGCTTGAAGGTGCCCCACTTCGAGCCGGTGTCCATCACCTACGAAGCCGCCCGCAACCCCCGGGGGCATCACAAACCGTCCGGGAGGAAAAAAAAGCAGGCCGGCCAGAGGCGGCGGAAGAACGGATATAAAACAAAACACCGACAATAAAGGGATTTGTCAAATGCAACACCGAAAAAATAGATTTTAGAACAAGCCCAAGCAAGACACCAAATCTGGAAAAACGGTATGGATGTGCCCCTTTGGGATATCAAAAGAGCACTCGATTGCTGGAAAAGGATCAACAGTGGGAAGAACAGGTCAAATCCACAAAAACCGCATCCAAACCGTTTTCTAGACCAAAAAACAAGTGGCAAAATGAACCCAAAACGGTTGTGTTTGTTTGGGGCTTATGTTTAGAACCACCAAACAAAAGGAGTGCCCTCGAAAAAAGAGAGAGAGAGAGAGAGAGAGACAGAGACACACCCAAATCGCTCTGTTGTGTGTGTGTTTCCACGGGACAGGGGTCCCTCCAAAGGTGTTTTCTTCCCTGTCAAAGGAAGTGTGTACACGTGTTCATGCCCTCCCCAAACTTCCATGGTCTTGCTCAGCCTGCAATTCACGGTCGACAAACAACCTGCTGTTGTGCAAGGGTATTTGCCCCTCATCCACAAAAAAAATGGTCAAAGTTGCCATCGCGACTTCCAGGGGTTTGTTCCGTCCCAGAGGTGTTCAGTTGAGTCACGATCAAAACCCATTGGTATTAACATGGTCTTCCCAGAACCATGCAAAGAATTAAGAAGGCAACGAAGGCACCCAATGGCAAGGGGAGCTAGGTCCTCCAGATTCGAGAGGTTAGAATCAGGGTACCCAACTGATTTCCGTAGTCTATTTTAGTAGGGGAATTCTCCCCCCCAAAAAAGGTGCGGCAAAGGGGCACCAATTGCTGGGCAGACCTAGGGACTATCCCTCAATGCTCATCTACCCGACTCAGTTTTGAGCCGTTGCTCCCTCTGGAGCTGCTCCTTTTAAAGTCTCAGTTGCTTTCTGCTCCCCTGCTAAAAGTGTAACTTCTGGAAAACCCATTGGTTGGCAAAAAGTTAAAGTCCGAACATCCAAGCAAAATGCACCCCTGTTTTGGAGCTTCTTGTTGGCTATCAGAAGCTCTCGGAAACTCGTGTCAGCCATCTTTGACAGATGCGAGTGTTGAAACTCGGGGACCCCCAAAGTTGCTTCGGGTGTACCTTCTGGTTTCCCTTCAAACCAACCCAAAAAGGGTACCCTGAAAAAAGATAGACCCATGAATTCAGTTGCCCAGGTCTACAAAACGTCGAAGCACTTTCTGCTGAAAAATAAGCAACCCAACCCTTCAACCTGTAGGCACGTCGGGGGATCCGCTTGGGTGGGTCTTTCTTTTTGTAGCTACCCTTTTCGGGGGGTTCATTTACAGGGGAATCGAGTCATTCCAGGGTTTCTTGGGTGGTGCGTTGGACGGATTTCGCAACCAGCCACAGCACCTCTCCCCTCGGAGCCTGGAACTTCTCCTTCTCCTCGTTGTAGATCACGCTGAAGTGTGACCTCGAAGCGATCGGCTCCGTCATCAGCACGTGCGGCTGCAGCGTCCTGCGGCGAAGAAAAAGCCGCTCGCTCGCTCGACGCCGCCCGATCATAGGTGTCCTTTTGGAAAAATAGATGGCCCTGGCAAATGGGGTCTAAAACCCATCCAAACCACCGATGTGCTCGAGTTTCCTCCGCCCACCAACGCCGGAAAAAAAGCTCTTGGGGCGGCGTTGGCCTCTGAGGAGTAGCGGGCTGAGCTCTGGCCAGAAAACCTCCACGTTTCGCCTTCCAGTTGCAAGGCTTCGGCAATAGTCCCTTTGAGAAAAAAAAATCCCACGAGAACCAAACACCCACTTCTTGGACTTACCAAGTTCTAGCCTCGAAGCCAAACAGTGCGATCGACGTCGCTTCGGTCCCGCTTCCCTCGGTTCGGCCGCGGCCGAACTTCGTTGTGAGCGCGCAGTCGGTGTCGTTGGGCCTCTTGCAGATCCATTGGTCCGGTAAACCAAACCCCGAAAATGGACTAGGTCCTCCAGGTTCGAGAGGTTAGAATAAGGGCACCCTTTCTTTTTTCTGTAGTCTATTTTCGTAGGGGAACCGAATCTCCCCAAAAAAAGATACGGCAAAAGGGCAATACTGGGGGACCTAGTGGAGGTTCCATGAGCAACTCTCTTGGAACCCATGTTGACCCCGGATTGATGAACCCCAGTTTAGTCCTAGGCGGGGTCTCCCTGGGCATAGCAGGGACTCATCGCTTTTGGTGGGGACCATTTCCCCCCCCCCCCCCCCGCACAAAGTAGGGTTTGGGTTTAGGGCTTTAGGGTGTTTGGGGTTTTAGGGTTTTAGGGTTTTAGGGTTTAGGTTGGGCTTTGGTTTTAGGGTTTAGGGGTTAGGGTTTCGGGTTTTAGGGTTTTCAGGGTTTCGGTTTTAGGGTTTTTAGGGCTTACCTCCCGCAGCCGAGGCTGCAAGTTGGGGTTTCCATGGGCTCCGCCCTCGGAGTCGTTCGATGTCCCTGCCCTTTTTGGGGCATTGGATTGGGAAGATCACATGAGTCATACTCACAACTTGGTGTTGAAATGGTCTACCAGAACCATGTCAAGAATCAAAAAGTCGGCTGCACCCACTTTTGTAGTTGGGACCATCCCGTACTGTTTTGATTGAGGCTCGCATGGATTGCCCGTACTAGGTCCAGAAAAATCGCCCTTGCGTTTCGAGCCAAATCGGGCTTCCGGCCTTTTTGGGAGGCCGGCGGTGACTCGACCAGCGGTGACTCGACTACAGGAATCCCAGAAATACCAGGGATGCCCCTTTGCAACAAGGGAACATCAACCATGGTTTACTGTAATTTCCACCCTGACTTTTTCTGGGGGCCTCGATTGGCACAAAGCAAATTATGCAATGCAAGCTTGTTTAGGTTGATCTACTGTGGGTGGGTGCGAAATCCGTTCCCAGCAATTTGAAATGCTTGAAACTGTTGGTCGTGTGTATTTACAGGTTAATCACCATTCCATTTGGGAAATCGGTTTTGCCCACAAGCAGCTTCATCCACAGGGTGCGTTGGGGCTACCTTCCACCAAAAAAATAAGGAAATGAGCAACTCATTGAGACATGGCCATGTGTCAAAATCCAAATCGTACCCCCCAGTGAACATCCCAATTCCCACTAACATAGGTTCTAAAATGGGTGGTGCACCTACCCCAAAATGGGATCCCAAAACGGTTTTGACAACCAATGTCCCACATGAGGCCTTTGTCTCGCGCAAAACTGTGCCATCAGTGTTCGAAGTGGTCCCCTTGCCCCCCGCCCTCGTGACTTGTTTCGGCTTGGGGAGAGAAAGGGGCAACCTCGGAGTTGTCTCGCTTGCCCCAAGGAAACCGGACCAACAAAAATAACATGTCGTTCAGGGCCATGACAACAAACGGGGAAAACCAATGACTCCAAATTGGCTCCTTTAAAAGCCCAAGCCAAGTTGCATCCGTTTTCAACGAGGCGCACCACTACGAGGTGTGCGTGTGTATCCCTTTTTGTTTCGCGACCCAACGCGGATTCCATGTCTCGGTTCTTGGGATGAACAATTCCGGCAAAATCCATGGCTTGAACTGCACAGCGCCTCTTCCCGAAGAGGTGACAGAGTCTGGATGGTGGGCTTCAGCCCATCCGTTTCGCACCACCGAACTCAGAAACCCTGATTCGATTCCCCAACGCAGACACTGTAGCAAAAATGTCCCCATGGTTTCATGTCCAAACGGATTTCGTCCACACTACCTTACGGATCCAGCTGACAGGATCCCTACACACAAGCCAGCCATGGCTTAAGCCTCAAAGGCATCTTTCCTCTTCGCCTCCCACTTCCAGTCCTCCAGATTCGAGAGGTTAGAATAAGGGTACCAACTTTTTCTGCATTCTATTTTAGTAGGGGAACCGAATCTCCCCCCAAAAAAGAAACGGCAAAAGGGCACCAATTGCTGGGGGGACCTAGTCCCACTCACCCAGCCCACCGCACTGCCCCAAAGGACCCCCGGCGTGATGACAATGGCCGGCTGCTGCCTTGGCTTTCTCAAACCATTAGCCGGTACTGCTGTGGACCATTTGGCTGTGGGTCAAAAAACCGGAATTCCAAAATGGAACCCTGGTAAGTGGAAACATGGACCAAAGCCTGCGTAACCCCTCCTGTTTAATTTTGAGCCACAGCCATTTTGAGCCTGCAATGCCTTGGTTGACGTTGGGTCTGGGGAGCAAGAATTCGAAAACTTTAGCAGCCAAGTGGAGTTGGATTTCAACCACTCAACCACAACAAGCCAAAATGGGAAATAACATTTTAGCAGCCAAGTGGATTTGGATTTCAACCACTCAACCGCAAGAAGCAAAAATGGTTCAAATGTTTCCCAACAACAACCAAGCTACGAGGTTCCAACATGGTGGTGGGCCAAAAACTGGAACCCGCCATGGGCTGCTCGAATGAAAACATGGAGTTTAAACGCTGCAGTTCCTTTAATGTTAACCCATCCCATGGTCATCAACCAGGTCCCCAGAAAACTCGTACTGCCAAGATTGTCACGCCTCAAAAGGAACCCAAGTGTTCTCAACCCAAGGCTACGGCACGATGTGAAAACTCAACAAGACGTTGGTCAACTGAAAGCAGTGTGAAGTGGGTTTCCACCTGTTTCTGAGCATCTCTACTCTTGGTATGGTAGCAAAAAACTTTTTTTTTGCAGACCCCCAGTAAAAATGAACAGAACCAAAAAACTAAAAAACCTAAAAAGAGGCCAAGAACGGCGAGGTGAATGGCAAATGGCAAAGCACACCACGCCGGAAAACGCCCGGCCCCACCCGCCGGCCCCTGGTGACCGTTCCGCCGGCCGGGCGTTTCGCCGAGCGGCCCCCCGAGCCGCGGCCGGCCGGCGCCCAGGGTGCCGCTGCAGACCCGCAGGACCAGCGCCTCGCGGAAACGTCGGGGGGAGTTGGGGCCGGAAAGCTCCCCGGAACTTCCCCCACGCAGAAATTTCCCCGCGCATTTTTTCTGGGTACGTCCAGGTGTTTGTTTCTGCCCCCTTTGATTTAGTGGGGGCAGGAGGTTGGGGTCGGACCAAACCCGAGCGCCCCTTGTGATCGGCCTAGGGAAACCAAGGGAGAAGGAGTCTAAGCATCGCAAGTTGGGCAGGATGGTTGAACCATGTTTGAGACCGTAGCTTGGTGGTATTTACAGGTCTAGGGCAAATTCCCACGCAGACATCCCCGCGCATATTTTTCTGGGTACGTCAAGGTGGCGAAAAAGCCCTGGAACTCATTCCAACCATTCCTTTTAAACCATGCCTAGGTGTTCAGATGGTTTTCGGTGGTTTTGTCGGTTTCCACTAAGCCTCTAGGGCTTCATTCCCTTTGATGGCCGTCTTTGCCCCCTTTGATTTGGTGGATTGAAATCTCAGGGACTCAGCTAGTAAGGCAACATAGGGGTTGATTCCATTCCTAGGAAATCAGCAACTTGGGGAAAATCCGTTTGAGACAACCCCATATGTACGTTATTTGAGGTTGCACTGTTTCTAGGGGTTGATTTCTTGTCCATTCTGTTCAACCATCCTTCTTTTCTCAAGAACCGGAGCTGTTCCACCTGGAGCGAGTTCTGATGGTGTTCTGGAAAGATTCGGATCCCTGGAAAGAATGGGGGAGTGTCCAGTAGAAAAATGGTGGTCTCACGAGAACTCGAAAATAAATCTAGGTCAGACACAGAAACCCAGAAGCCCAACAGCCAAACCCAGAAACCTCCAGGTTCTCACAGAAACGTGTAGGTTACAGAAACCCAGAAACCAGCAAAGTGTTGGTTGCAAAACTTGGCTGGAAGTAGGACCCCAGCAAAAGTGGAAAACAAAGGGGACCCCAACAAAGCGAGAGAAAGAAAAAGGGAAGCTAATTGCACTACTCAAAAAGAACTTGTAGGTTACATGCAGAAACCCCACTAAACCCAAACGCCTCTGTCCGATCCGCGAAAGTCGAGTGGTTGAGCGGAAACTACCATTTGGGTTGGTTGAATAGAAAAGGGAACTGCCCATAACCCTAAGAAACTAGGCTGTGGCTTGGGACCAAGTAAGATGTCGAGCTTCCTGTTGGTTTCCCTTTAAAACCAACCAGAAGGGATCCATCTTGAAAAACACCCATTTATGAGGTTCCCGAAACTGGGCTGGCTCCCACTGTGCATGGTTCGAAATCCATTTCGCACCGTTCAGAAACCCTATGGTGCTTTTCCCCAACGTAAATACCAACAAACCTCAAGGCTTCAATTTGCATGGTTCCGTTTCGTGGTGTGAATTGGATTTCGCAACCATCCACAGCATGGTCCTTGTTGGTTTCCCTCTTGCCAGCAAGGGAACCATGTTGACAAACAAACGGATGTCCGTTTTCGGATCCCCTGCTCAAGTGGCGCATCATGGTTTCTTGTTGTTTCCCTTTAAAACCATCCAAAGGAGGGTCCCTTAAAAAAGACAGACCCAAATGTGTAGATTACAGGGTTGTTTCCTTCAGATCCACTGCTAAAGTCTAACTGTTGGTGGTTTAGTGGAAACTACCGACTAAACCAAAAACATCCTAGGTCCTCCAGTAGAGAGGTTAGAATACGGGTACCCTTTTTTCTGTAGTCTATTTTAGTAGGGGAACCCTCCCCCAAAAAGGGTAAAAAGGGTACCTAGCATCTGAACACCTAAGGGAGCGGATGGTTGGGAACCAAGTAAAATGGTGAGTGTCCTTGTGGTGTCCCTTGCCAACCAATATCAATTTTGAACGCACGCATTTATGAGGTTTTCAAAACTGGGCAGACCCGTTTTCAGATCCCTTGCCAAAAGCCGAAAACGCTTCGTGGTTTCGTGGAAACTATCGACTAAAGCCGAACAACCTGCAACCTAAAACCAAAGGGGATGGTTGGGAACCGCCAAGTAACATGAAGGTCTCTCAAATGCCCCGTGGATTTCCATGGGAAAAGAGGGCATCACTTTTTGGTTGGTTGAGTTAGGGGAACCCTTCCCACAAAAAGTTGAAAAAGGGGCGGAATCCACTGGGTAACTGGGTCTATGCTGAGGTTCCTTCCCTGGGCTGGTCGTTTTTAGACCTGCTAAAAGTTTGAAACCTGTGGGTGAAATACGGAACCTCTTCACCGAATAAATATATATATATATAGATATACATATAGATATGCTACCCACCTCCAAAAAAAAGAAAAGGAAAGAGGAATGAACTAACAATAAACATATCTATTCACTCCGCGCATTATAGCATCACATCTTCTTTTTTTTCGGGCGGCTCTATAAACGGAGGCGCTCGAAGGGAACGGAGCCCCCCGGCCAGGGTACTTGGTAAGTGGTTAGGAACCATGGTTACAACCCACCAAGGCCATGGTTATAAGTCTCCGTTCAGTGGGTGATCTCACCATGGTTACCAAGCACCTGGAGTCTCCATGACCCTTAACAAATGAGTTCATTACCCTATATAAAGGGGTGGACCTATTTCTATTTCGGATCAGAAGGAGACTCCAATCGCCCTTTGAAGCAGACCCCCGCCCTGAAGCTCCCGTCCCCCCCGTCCCCCCCGCCCGCTCCCCGCCTTGCGCGTGGCCGTGAGCCCACTCTGCACCCTGCGAATGGCCTGCGCATAGAGCGGCTCCTGCGCGGTTTCGAGCGAGCGAGCGAGCGCGTCGGCGGGTCGCGGCCGGGAAGGTGGGGCTGGCTGCCCAGTTCTCTCGGGGCCCTGATTGTTTCAAATATTATTCCAGGGTTGATTCCTTGTCCATTCTTTTCAACCATCCTTCTCTTCAAAAACCGGATCTGTTTGCCAGTGGCCCAGTTTGTCTTTCCTCTTTGGGACCAAAATTGGCTGACAAGGAGACCCAAAAGGTCGAAAGGTATCTGGACCCTCAAACTACCCATACGAAAGGACAAAAAGGCCCCAGAAATTCGGGTGGCAACAACCCACTTTAAGCTTGAAACTTTGAAGTCCGAATGGGACCCAGAATCCAGAAATCAGAAGCGCTCACCTTTTGAGGGAGGAAGCTTTCCGAGACTGGTTTGCCCAAAAACACCCATTTCAGGGTCCATTCGCTTTGAACTGAGACAGCTTGAAGCTGCTTTTTCCACTTCGAGGGCCCTCTGTTTTTGGTGAACCTTTCTCTTTCTTGGAACTTCGGGGAACAAAATTAGCAACCAGCTACCTCACAGAACCCATGGAGAGGGGTCATTTTTGTTTCCATAGCTTGAAGTTGCGTGTTTCGTCAGATGGAAAGAGCAGCCCGGTCATTCGAACGTCGAAGCAACTTGGGCCCAGTTCAACGGCGGTACACTTTTCAGGTTGGCACAAATGGAAACCGCGGCCATTTTGGGGCTCCTCTATGTGAGCAAGATGCGACCTCCCTTTTGAGCTTGGGACCTCCAAACCCCAAATGGATGTGTCTTGTTTAAGCGACACCCAAAAAGGGCATTTGTCGTTCTCCTTGTTGCTTGTTTCTTTCAAAACGACCAAAAAGGGGTACCAACTCCAAACAAGCCTAAGACATATCCTCAGCCCACAAAACGCATGCGGGATCGGGGGAAGAGTTCCCCTCCGATCCCGCGACTGTTCGACTTCGGGACTTTGCTTTCGCGCATGCGCGCTTTTCTTTTTGGAGTTTCAGCCGCTTGGCAGGCTTGCCAGCGCTTCATGATGCGAGTCCTCGGCAGAACTTCGGCTGAGAATTCCAGGGATGGATGCTTCGTCTGTGCAACAAGGGAACATCAACCATGGTTTACTGTAAGTTCAACCATGACTTTTTTCTGGGGGCCTCTATTGGCACAAAGCAAATGTATGCAATGCAAGCTTGTTGAGATTGATGTACCAAATCCATTTTACTGTAATTCCAACCACCTAGATAGCCAAGCTGCGATCGCTTTGTTCAGTCACTGTTGCTGGTTGTTGGGGTAAAGTTCATGGAAAAAAGCAGCAACTGTCGATCCAGGCATGTTTTTTATGGGGGCCTCGATTGGCACAAAGCAAATCTATGCAATGCAAGCTCGTTGAGATTGATCTACTGTGAAAACTGTGGGAAACCATCGCATTGCTTGTTGGTATTTCCAGGGGAATCATCATCAGACTAGATCTGTAACAACTCGGCATGAACCAAAAAGTTGGTTAATACCCCAGAAAGAAAAACTGCCAGGTTTATGGGCTTCTTAGGTGTTGCGAAATGAATGTAGTCCATCCACTGTATGACAATCTGGCAGCTTCTCATGCAGTCGATGCAGGGACAAAAAAGCTGCTGTGTGCCCGTTTTCGTGAAGTGAGCTACTCGGGCCTTTGAAAGAAAAAACAAGTTTTTCGAAGCGCAATGGCCATGGGGAAACAGGGATGCGGATGCATGAAAACCACCTGAACAGTAAATGGAAGCTAGAAAAAGGAAATCAGCAGCAGGTGGTTTTCCGGCCGGGGCGCTTTGGACTGACACGGTGTTCTTTCCAAAGTGGAGCTGACCATATGGTGGTTGATCAAAAGGTCCCTTACATAGGATGACCACTAGGAAACCATCCAATAAGATGACTTTCACCACATGTGAAAAGTTACCCATTGTCAAAACTCAGGGCCTTTCATGGAATACTGATCAGCCCTATCCCTGGAACACTGAAACGACCACACCAGGAAAACTGCACATCATGACTGTCCGACTCTCGGCCCAGGAAGCCAGAAAGCCATCCTGCTAATTCACGAAAGACGAAAACCCAAGTGATCCGTTCTGCGAGCGGAGTCCGAACAAATGGAATACCATTCAGGGCCCTTCTCTGGGCTGCCCTCAGATCCCCCGCTAAAAGTTTAACTTTTGGTGGGTTAAATGGAAACTACCACTAAACACTAAAAGGATCTAAAAAGCTAAGGGACCGGATGCCTGGGAGCCACCAAGTTCTATCTATTATCCGATGGGCCAAAATAAGACCCAAGCTGGGCCCATGTTTTACTAAACTAGTCTTTGAGGAAGTCCGGAAACTGCGAAAGTGAGCCGCTGCAAATACCCACAAGTTGGGAGGTGTCTGTTTTGACCACCGATCCTGCCTTCAAGTTGGCTTTTTGAAGTCAGAATCAACCGGGGGTCTGCGACCAGCTTGAGGCGCAGGGTTGACGCAATTTTGTTTTCCAGCCCATTTTCTTTTCCAATACCATCTTGAAGCACCCCAGACTCGCCCCAGACTTGACTGCATTTCCCATATCATGAGCCTCGCTGTCGGTCCACAAAAAGGCCCCGGACCCTCCCAGAGATTCCAGTTCCCATTAGTAGGTAACCAGAGGACATGATGTAACTGTCCAAGCCTTGGCATGGTAGCAAAAAACGTTGCTTTTTGCAGCCCCCTGCAAAAAAATGAACAGAACCGAAGAAAACAGGGCCATCAACACTCTGCCAAAAGTCAAACTTTTAGCGGTTTAATGGAAAACCACTAGTAAGTAAAGTCCTAACATCCAATCAACATGTACTCTGGAAAATTGAAAAATTGTCTTCTTTCATGTATGAATCAACTGAAGAAAAAAAATGGCCCCCAGCACCAAAGAACAGTAAAGGCTAAAACCTCCCGTCTCGCTTTGAGTCGCTGGCCTAGCACCGGGCCTCTGCTCTGGACGAAACCAAGGCTCATGACGGGCGCCCGCTCGGCGATGGGAATGCCCCAGTTGATGAAGACCTAGCGACGGAAAGCGAAACGGAAGAAGCCGTATATGGTGAAGGGTTCGCTCCCCCCCATGGTTCCGAGTCCTCCCCCGGTGGGGTTGTAGTGGTTTAGACTTGGTTTAGGGCTGATCTAGTTGTAGTGGTTTAGGATGGTTTGGGGTTGGTTTAGAGTGTTTAGTGTTGGTTTAAAATATGTGTTTTGGGTTGGTTTAAGGTAGGTTTATGGTTGGTTTAGAGTGTATCTAGTGTTGGTTTAGGATGTGTGTTTTTTTCCTTGAACGTGTCAAGTGTTGGTTTAAAGATGTGTTTTTTCCAGCTAATTTAGGGTTGGTTTAGGGTTAGTTTAGGGTTTGGGCGCAGGGCGTGCCGAGGTGTGGGTTCAGGGGGTGAAGGGGCCAGGGTCTGGGGACCGCAGCAGCAGGGCTTTTTGTGGGGTTTGGGTTCTGGGGGGAGTGGGGGGGGGGATACCATTGGGGGGGGGGGGGAAGATGGGGGGGAGGGGGGAGGGTTGGTCAAAATTCCCTTCGGCCCCCAAAGAACCATGGGTTCTAGTGATTTTCCCCAATGGTCATCCTATGATCAACCCTAAGGAGGTGAGGGCCCTGCAAAAGTGATAGGAATCCTACTAACAGGGGACCCCCCATTAATCAGCCCAGAAGGTTTAGTCAACATTCGGCATTTTGCATGAGGATCGAGTTCTTATTTCAGATGGACTGCCAAAAAGCGGCCCTCCCCCAAAATGGTCGGCATCCTTCTTGGTTTCCCTCTAAACACCAGCATTTAACTCACCAAACTCGGTGGGCCACTAAAATAGTCCAAACCCAAAGTGTCAAGTCCATGCAACTCGGGAAGCGAGCCGATTGACCTCGGGTGCGAAATCTGCGAAGCCCTGCTAAAAGATTTTAATTTTTAGTGGTTAGATACGGAAAACCCATTAGTTATGTAAAAGTTAAAGTCCTAGCATCCCTTGGCAAAATGCACCAAAGTAACTGTTGGGTTCAAACAAAAAACGCAAGGCCTGATGGGAGAAGTGCATCGCAAAGCCCAGCTTCCGTAGCTGCGCGCAAGTCCTTGGCAAGACATTGGCTACTGTGGATGGTTGCGAAATCCGTGCAACGCACCACCTGAGAAACCCTAGAACGATTCGATTCCACCTGTAAATACCAACTAACCGTTATGGTTTCAGCCAAACAAATGCAAAGTGGTGCGTTGCATGGATTTCGATCCCATCCACAGTATGGCTTCCACGTTGCTGGATGCTTTCCCTGTTCAAGGGGCACCTGGGCACCTTCCAGTCTTGGGATCCGAATCTTTTCAGGAAACCATCAAAAAAAACCAGGGAACAGATCCGGCTTTTGAGAACAGAGCGATGGTTGAAAATAATGGGGGATCATAGACCTGTACATACCAACAAACTGCTGTATCATGGTTTCAAAGTGGTGCAAAATGGAAATGAGAAAGTGCGTCCAGTAGTGAAATCGAGTCCCTTTAAAACCAACATGGGGAAACACAAAATTGTCGTTTCAGCAAATAGGAAGATGGGGAATTCCAACGAAACACCCGTCTCAGCGTCTTTCAAATTGGGCCTCCTAAAAAAGAAATGCCCGCATTCCCGGGTGAAAGGAAAATCGGTTGGGGGTTCACCTTTTGGACTGTCTAAGCGTGACACGGGTCCACCATTTCACTTGGAACACGGCAATTGACACGAATTCCCCCACCGAGCCTCCCGAAAGGAACAGAATTAGCGCCAATCTCTGGAACATATGGGTGTGTCTGTAAGTGTTGTGCTTTAGAGCTCTCTTTTTGGGCGGTTTGAACAAAGGGGGGACCTTTGGATCAACCTTCATGGTGCCTCTCCCCAAACAGAAGAAGATCCGCGACAGCTGCCGGGAAGCACGTCCGTCCAGTTCGCCCTTAGATCGCGGTTGCGGTTGCCCTCGCAACGCAACAGGCACGCGACATACTGTGGATGGTTGCGAAATCCATGCAACGCACCACTTGGAAATTTGGGGGGGGGGAAACCATTGTTTGTTGGCATTTACGTTGGGGAAGCATCTTTCCAGGGTTTCTTAGGTGATGCCGGGGTTCGCCCATCCACAGTATGGAACCCTAAGGCATCCCCCCCAAAAGGATATACCTCCGCGCAAAAAAACACACAAAATGCATTTTTAAGTGGCTTGGCGTGTTTTCCACCAAGCTCTATCCCCGAGTATCCCCTTCGCCCAGAAATGTCTAAGCCACCTGGGAAGGTGAGCATTGCAGACGTTTGGTTGTCCCAAACTCCATCGAGGTTCAGAAACGGGAACCTGGACCGGGGTCCTTTTCTTTTGGGCCTAGCTTTCCGAAATATTCGGAGATGCCAACTTCTTTAAACTCATGGCTTACAGGACCACCCTCCTTGTCGTTTTTGTCGGGGGTCTGGTGCTAACACATCTTGCAACCAAATTCAACCGCAAATGTTCATTCGCAAATTTGCGGTTTTCCTAGGAAGTTGGCAAGAATGAGCTGATAATCCACCCCATGTGGTGTCCCTTTCTTGCTGTTAAACAAAAAGAAAGAAAGAAAGAAAGAAAGAAAGAAAGAAAGAAAAAAAGAAAGAAACCAACAGAAAAACCGAAATTTGGCGGGGTCCCGTTCCAAATCAAACAAACAAAAAGACGCACACCCGTAAAGGGAGCCGCACCCAACAAACCCCCAAACCCCCAAACCCCCCAACCCCCCAACCCCCCCCAAAGCCAAAGCGTCGCATGACTCGCCCCGACTCGGCCATCGACGCGCCCCCCGCTCGCCCCCCGCTCGGCCGCTTGGCGCCGCGTCGCGCGTCCGCGACGTGGACAAAGTTGTGGCTGTCGAAGGCCCAGGGCAGCTGCAGCCGCAGCTCCTTGAGCGCCAGCATGTCCTCGGACCGAACAGAACTTACTTCCCCTACTCCAAATACCCGCCTTTTTCAGGGTATTTTTGGGGAAAACCGATCGGTTTTCCAGGGTAAATACCTCCTTTGTTTGTTGATACCCTGAAGAAAGAGGGTATTTGGAGTAGGGGGTACTTCCCCTACTTAACCCCCGCAACCCCTTTATTAAACCCTTGGCCTCCACACCAAAAATGGCCCCAAAACTCCCAAACATTGGCCAAACATTCGAGGATACTGTGGATGGTTGCAAAATCCGTTTCGCACCACCGAACTCAGAAACCCTGGTTTCTGATGCTTCCCCAACGTAAATACCAACAAACAACGATTGTCTCCGGGTGTCCAAGTGGTGCGAAATGGATTTCGCAACCATCCACAGTAGGCCCTCCAGATTTGAGAGCTGAAAGGGTACCATTCCTTTTTTCTGTAGTCTATATCTTAGTAGGGGAACCCTCCCAACCAAAAAAGGGGAGAGAAGGGCACTGGGGATCGAAGCACAGAACCGACTCCAAATACCAGGCTTTTTGGTTAGGGTATCATGTCGACTCTCTGCTCAAAAAGGAGGTATTTACCTTAAAAAACCAGGTTTATTAAAAAAAAACGCTCTTTTCAGGGTATTGTTGGGAAAACCTGGTTTGCGCTCCTTTTTAGTGGAGGGTGGACATCATTCCCTGAAAACAGTGGGTATTGGCTCACTTCCCATGTGCACTCTCCCTTCGAGTGGCCAAAACAAGCTAACCCGACTTTTGGACTACCACTAAAATGGTCCTGTGCCATGTGGCCAACTCACTTTTGGTCTCAACTGGGCTGCCAAGTTTAACTTTTAGTGGGTCAAATGGAAACTACCACCAAACACTAAAAGGATCTAAAAGGCTAAGGCTGGGAGCCACCAAGTCAATTGGTTCTAGCGCAAGCATGGTCCAAAAGTCGGGCAGCCTCCAACCCTTTTGAACACGGAACGGTCCTCTCAAAGGCACCCTCCGGTGGGTCAAGCCGAAGATCCAGCCAATTTCTCGGGCGGGAAAATCGGGGAACCCCATGGGGGCAAGCCCTTGAATGTTGACCCATGATCAATAAACCCGTCCGATTATTGGGGGGGTGTCCAAAAGTGGGCTGAATCCCCGCTAAAAGGGGACACCCCCCCGTAAATCAACCAGATGAACGTTACCCCAACAACCAGCAACAGTGACTGAGAAAGGCAGCAACTTGGCTGTCTAGGTATTTTCCTTCTGAAGGGACTTCCAAACGTCAGGTTCCAAATGATGGTTTCCCAAAGAGAATGGTTGGAAGCCCTTGGACCATTTAGTGAAACCAGCAAGGAATGGGTTTATGTTTAGCCCGGATGAATAACCCCCCAAGCGTCAGGTTCCATGTTGATTGGTTGGAGGGTAACTCACGTCCCATCGAACTGGCCAAAAAAAGTCACCGGACTTTTCGTTCACCACTAAGATGGTTCTCAGGTGACAGTGGCAAAAAATAAAAACACGGCAACCCCGAAATGGACTCCTATGATAATCCTTGGGTAATCGAGCCGACCGGCCAAAAGAGTCGCCCTACTTTTTGCTCGCCACTAAAATGGTCCAAACCCAAAAAGTGTTTTAAAGTCCATAACCTCGGGGAGTGAGGCGACCCCAAAATGGAACCCTAGGGAAGCTTCCAACCATTCTTTCCAGGGCTCCTTGAGTTTCTCAGTTGAGGCTGTGGTGATCACAAATGGGGCAATCGGACCGGCCCCCCAAAATGGGTTTCGGAGTTGGGCTTTTCTTTCAAACCACCAATTTCTCAGTTGAGTCGCACTCAAAACCGATCGAATATCACAATGGTCTACCTAGAAGCATGTAAAGAACACGGGCGGCGAACGCACCCATTTCTGGTTGGTCTCCCTCACCTTCTACCTGGGCTTTGGTTCTTTGGAGCTGGGCTGTGCTCGGATGCCAAAAGCTGAGCGGTTCAGCGACTGGAACCGGACGGAGCCGAACCGCCAAGGGGGGGTCCTTTTGCCTTTGACGCCGCCCGCAACTGGCAAGTCGCTGACACTCGGTCGACCCCTGAGGTGTTCATCATTGCTCCTGGCGGGAAGGACCAAAACCGTGGCTTGCCGCTTGCGAGAATTTGGGGGGCAGGGTGGCAGACGAGTTGCTGCCACTTGGCTCGGTCCAAAATGTTTTTTTTATCCGGTGAAGAGGCTGGAATCTATGGCTGCATCCAAGAAGTTTCCTGGACAACTTGGTGGAATCAGTTGGAAAAACTTCCCAAACCCCGCACACCAACAACTCCAAGTTTGTTCTTTCTTCGGGGGTGCCTTGCGCGGAACCCCCCAATGTTTCCAACGCGCAACCGGGGGAAACCGAGTTTTTCCGGGCGGCGGATTTTTTCCGAAACCGTGCGCTCGCCGAACCCCAGGCGCCTACGTTGAGGATGGTCCACAGGATCCGCACCCACTCATCCTTGGAGCCAGAGACCAGCGACGGCACGAAGCCGTTGTAGACCGTGAACCTCAGTCGACGAACCGCGGCACGGAACCTGGGATTTGTTTTGTTTTTGTTGTTGTTGTTGTTTTTTGCTTTGTTTTTTCTCGAGGTCTTTAATGGGATCGAGAAGCCATACTGTGGATGGCGCGCGAAATGAAACCATGGGAATGGTTTCATTGTTTGTTGGTGCTGCGACATGGATTTCGCCACCATGAGTATGTTTCTTGGGGTGGCCTGTTTTGAGACATATGCCTTTGACAAGGCTTGTATTCAGTCAAAGTCTTTTTTCTGGAACCCTTTTCCAGACATAGTGGGGGACCCGGTCCCCCTCAAGAAAAGTGTCTACACCTTGAGGAAGTGTTGTTTGCTCTTCCAAAAGGAGTGCGACACATGGCTGTGGGTCAAAATTAAACCACCAGGAATCGGACCGGTTAAATCGTCCATGTTTCCCTTTACCAGGGCCTGCGAAACCCTGCATCAGCGCATCCATCACCCGTCGTTTGGGATGACGTATTCTGTGACGTAGGTTGGGTGCCCTAAATATGGCCATGGGTCAAAAACCGCATTGGGATCCCATTTTGGTTGGTAGGTGAATTTGCCACCCGTTTTAGAACCTATTTTAATGGTTGGATTGGGATGTTCTCTGGGGCTACGATTTGGATTTGAGCCATGGCCATATGTTGCAAGGGGAACCAGGAAACGCACCTCCCCCCTGGTGGCTTTCCGCATCTACCGGGCCAAGCGTGAGCTTCTGGTGATGCTTGGGGGAGAGATGAACCCAGGACCTACTGTGGATGGACGAAATCCTGCACCACGAAATGAAACCATGGTTGAAACCATTGTTTGTTGGTGTTTACGTTGGGGAATCGACTCCTTCCAGGGTTTCTTGGGTGGTGCGACTTGGATGTCGCGAAACCATCCACAGTACGGGCCAACTTCAGGAGGGCTCCCTTGGCTTTTTTGTTGGAAATGGAGTGAGCCCGGAAGCGCATGCGGTTGGGCAAATGCTGTGAGACTCTCTAGGTCCCCCAGTAGAGAAGTTAGAATAGGGGTACCAACTCTTTTCTGTACTCTATTTTAGTAGTGGAACCCTCCCCCCAAAAAAGGGTAAAAGAGCACTTACTGGGGGACCTAGCTCTTCTAAGCCAACCGCTGGATCGGTTTCTGACAGATACGGCGGATGAAGGGCAAGGAGCCCAAATTAGCCTGTAACGACTGTAACGATGGACCAAATCCATATCGCACTAGTTAGAATTGCTGGTTAATGCCAGTTGTAGGATCTTACCTATCCCCTGTGGTAGGTGGTTTATGCCAGTTACACTGCGGATGAGGAAATCCTGCACCACTCGGAAACCATGGCCCTGCAAACATATACACGCTCATCCACCACTTTGAACCATGCTTGGTTGATGTTGAAAGAGGAGCAAACAAAATAAATTCTAGCAGTTCAGTGGATTAGGATTTCAACCACTAAACCACAACAAGCAACAATGTTTCAAATGTTTCCCACCAACAACCAGTATAAGGAGGGTGGGCTCAAGGTCCCAATCCGAATCCAGGAACATGAAACCATCAATGGGACAGGGACATCCTCGTTTGGCGCATCCAGCCCAGCGTTTCCGGGCCCCAGGCCGGCCGCGGTTCGGCAGGCCCAGCTCGGGCGAAAGGAACCTAAGCGAAAGCAAACGAAGGTCTACGACCCGGAGATGTCCATCTGGTATATTATTATATGATGAACTTATTCAACACAAAAATGAAAAATTGAAATTATTGTATTTTACATCAAGCTTCTTATATAAAGGTATCTTTTTGACTGCGGATGGTTGCAAAATCCGTTTCGCACCACCGAACTCAGAAACCCTGGAATGATTCGATTCCCCTGTAAATACCAACGAACCATGGTTTCCCATAGTTTCAAATTGGTGCAGGATTTCGTCCATCCACAGTGGGAAGTGGGCAACAGACGTTTGGTACTTGAGTTAAAGGGAAAAACCCAAGAAAAATCAGCCCCGCTGCCCCAAACCACCTTTCTGGGCCTATCGACCCCCTAGCTTTCAGCTGTGACAAAAAGGAGAGAAACAAGACACCCTTGGGTGTCCGGAAGGTGGTGTCTTTTTGTTCAAAAAAAGACAACTACCGGAACGAACATGGTGACTCGTTTCTTCATTTCAGGCAATAGTTGCTTTTCAGGTTGTACCTTAGCATTGGTGAGTGCTTGTTAGCTTAGCTTGGCTGTCGATTTGATTCTCTAAAGCTCCCTTTCAGCATTGCCCCACCAAAAGGAAACTCATTTTGAATTGGCCCAAAATTGCTCATGGTTAAACCCAACTATTCCAAACCACGAAAGAACACACTTACGCCAAGCAGCATGGGCAGCGTGTCTATGTCCGACATCCAGCCGCCCCCAACTTCTATCATGGCCACGTAGCGCAGGTAGCAGAAGCGCTCGTATTCCGCGTCGTAGCTGAGTGTGGTGAAAAAATCCCCCCAGATGACACACTTGGGGTCTATTTTGCAACCTCCTTTGAAGTATTCGTGTTTTTGTTTGTGAGCTGCACGATAGACTCTAAGTGTCCTTGCCCCCCCCCCGCCACAATCCCACACTGGCCAGCACAGCCCCAAACATCGGACCAGGAAACTTGGGTGATACCTCAGGCGGCCCCTACGACCCGATGTCAAGCCTCGCTCACCTTTGCTCCTGTCAACTTGCCCGGTCTCGAACAATTGGGTGTGTCTTAAAACAGGGATATCCCCCAAATGCTGCGAACCGTTCTCATGGTGGTGTCCTTTTACCCCCCCCCCCCCCAAAAAAAAAAAAAAAGAAACTCCCCCCCCCCTTTTCCGCCCCCTGTTTCTTAACCCAGGCGCTTGTCATGCCCCGGCTTTTTCCCTTTGGAATTTACCACCGCCCCAAAACGAGGAAACACCAAACAAACCCCAGAGCCGGGGCCGTGGTGAGTTTGAAAATTTCTCTACCGCGCGGGGGCCATGGCGCGCCCTTTGCTTCGACCCACCCGAAAACCAAGGGCCGTGTTTTTTGTTTCGCTTTCCGGGGGTCGCTTGACCCCAAAAAGGCCAAAAAGGCAAAACAAATGCGAGAAAAAAAGGGGGGAGAAAAAAAAACGGCCCCTTGGCCAACGCAAAGAATCGATGCAAATGCATACGTGGTGTGTCGAGAATAGGTTTTCTTTGACCTGAACCATGATGGATCGATTCCCGATTTCTTTCACACGCGACTCGACGTGTGTTGCTCTTCCTTCTCCCATTCCCGCGAATCCGAGGTGCTTGGGTCTGGGGATGTGGCGGATGTAGTCCTCAGGGAACTCAAGCACGGCACGAGTTTGTGGGTGTCGGACCATCTCCATGCGTTTCCCTGGCAAATGGCCGTGGCGAATTCAAAAAACCGGAATTCCAAAATGGGAACCCTGGCAAGTGGAAACATGGACCAAAACCTGCGGTTTGCCCCTCCTGTTTAATTTTGAGCCACACCCAAATGGATGAAACAAAAAAACAAATCTAAACCAGAATCCATCCATTTCTGATCAATCCCGATCAAAAGGACACCTATGGTGTTGACACGGCCAAGTACCATTCCAACACCACCCCCCGCAACCCTTCCGGACTCCTGAGAACTCCGGAACCCTCTGGGGACAAACAAACAGCAGAGCTCAGGTGGGACACCCCCACTCAGTTGTTCAGCGACCCTGGAAAAAAGGGAACCCTTTTTGAGGCTTGGACCATTTATTTTTAGTGGGGCAGCCACCAAAAGACAAGGGAAAAAGAATTGGTGCCGCTGAACAACTGAGCCCATCCTGAAACAATGCCAACGGCTTAGTTTTACAAAGGCAACCTTGCTCAGGGCACTCACCGTGGCGAATTTGGGGATCTGATGCAGGAGTCGGATCCTGAAAAACCTGGTAATTGTAAAACAAATCAACATGGTCCAAAACGTATCCCTAAAAAAAAACATGGTCCAAAACGTATCCCATTGTAAAACAAATCAACATGGTCTCCAAAACGTATCCCTTTGCGCAAAAGGCAAGCCCGAGGGAAACCCAGATGAAATCTCGTTTTTTTGGCAGACCAAGAGCTGTTCTCAAAATTTTCCGCGCGAGCGGACGCGAAACTCTCGCCCTAAAGCGGGGCCTTACTGGGTGACATGTCCAAACAGTGAAAAATGAAGGCCTTCCCACCCGAAACCCACTCTTGACGGATCCAAAGAGACACACACACATGTTCACAACCAGCGATCCGTTAAATCAACTGGCAACAACAAGTCCCGCCACCCGTCCCTCGTTCACCAAAATCTGGATTCTCAAATGGGGTTGTCTCAAAGCATGGGAACCCTCCAAATGAGTGGCTTCTTTTTCTGGGCTGTCCGTTTTCCTGATCCCTGCAAAATGCTAAACCAACTTGTGGGTGAAATGGAAATCCAACCACTAAACCCACCAAAAACATCCGAAAACCTGAGGAACAGGATGGCAACCGCCAAGCTTTTACTTCCCCAACCAAACCCAGATTGGAGTTCCTTCAAATACAGACCCAATATGTAGCCCAGCGAGCTGAAAAAACAGCACATCATTTGTGCGTGTCTTTTTGTTGGGGCCTACCCTTGGTGTTGAAGGAAAACCGAAAAGAAACACCACCATTTTTGGATTCTCCTCCAAGCAAAAAAGACGAGCCACCCATTTCGTTTGAAGCTTCCCAGCCCTACAACGTCCTTACGCCTGGTAGCTCCCAAAGGCTCCCTGAAAGCAAAACTTGGATACCGGGTCCAAGCTCCGAGTCCGGCTCCGGTACAACCAACCAGGTTGCCCCCATGCTGTGCCTTCCCAAAATGTCCTTTATATGTATTTGGCTGTGGCTCAAAAAAACGGTACCAAAATGGAACCCTGGTAAGTGGAAACATGGACCAACACCTGTGTATCCCCTCCTGTTTAATTTTGAGCCACACCCATATATCCTCTCAAAACGAACATGGAACCTGAATGAGGCCCACTGGCAAGCTTACCAGGCTTACTAACCACTTACCTGACGTACCCTTCTCATCGATCGCCCATTTAAGTAGTGCATTTTTTCCCAAACCACCTCCTGGAAAAAAACAAACCAACCTGCTTTTCTGGCAGACCACTTCCCACCAGCCCCGCCGGCCCCTCCCCGCCAGCCCCTCCCCACCGCCTCCACCCGCGCGTAGAAGGGCGATTTCTTCACCTCCGCCAGGCCCAGCACCCGGGTACGCCAGCCCGCGGCGCGCCAGAACTGCTCCCAGGCCTGCCTCAAACGGCCCTCTGTTCATGAATCGAAACTGGTGGGGAGGGGAGTGGTCTGCCAGAAAAGCATGTTGGTTTGTTTTTTTCCAGGAGGTAGTTTGGGAAAAAGCACTACTTAAATGGGCGATCGATGAAGGGTACATCAGGCAAGTGGGACTCGATCTCTGCGCCTGAAGGATGGATGAAGTGTACGCCACTTCCATTTGCTTTTTCGTCCCCCGGGAAACATCAGAAAAACTGTCCACTAGTGATAGACTCCCTTTAAACCAACAAGTGAACACAACAAAATTGTTCTTAAGCAAATGGAAGGTCAGGTAAGTGGTTGGTAAGCCTGGCGTTGATTAACTCACTGAACGGAGCCTTTCACCATGGGTGAGTGGGTTGTACTGTGGTTGGAAGAATGGGGAATCAACCCTTAGAAGAATGATGATTCCCCTGTAAAAACCAACAAACAATGGCTTCCCATGGTTTCAACTTGGTGCGAAGTGGATTTCGTCCACAGTAAGTCTCCATGGGTTGTTTCACCAGGCTTACTAACCAAGGAAAGTACACATTTCCCTTTACAATAAGCTCAGGCGATATCCCCAACAGCACCCCACCCTCCCAGAACCCTCGTGGAACCCTCGTGGAACCCTCGTGGAACCCTGCTGGAACCCTGGTGGAACCCTGCTGGAACCCTGGTGGAACCTTACCTCAGGCCTGCCCCGAACTACCCCGGAGCCTATCTGGGCTGCAGCCCAGACCCCAAAGCTTTCAGCTGTTGGAGAAAAACAAGAACACAGGATTTGCGCCTCTCAAATGGGTGCGTCTTTTTTGTGCTTCGTTTCCCTCAAAACCAACCCCAAAAGAGGGCTCCCCAGAAAGGGCGGAAACCCTGGCGCCTCTCAAATACTCTGGATGGACGAAATCCACTTCGCACCAGTTTGAAACCACGGTTGAAACTTTTGAAACCACAACGTTTGTTGGCACTTCCAGGGGAATCGACTCATTCTAGGCTTTCTGAACGGCGCGGTGCGTGGGATTTCGCGAAACCATCCACATGCCGCGCCTCCGAAACGGGCTGCTCCCCCTCGATCCCCAGAAGCCGTGGAAGCTACGAAGCCCAGCGAACACAACGGAAAACCAAAAAATAAGCGGCTGGATGGGAAGCACCAAGCTAAATGTGTACATCAAAGCGGCCTTCTTAAGATAGATGTTTATATACATAGAGGGCCATTGGAGTTTTAAGCTTTAAAAACAAACAGGCGGCATAGGCGATTTAATAACGGTGATCTTAGTCAGATACTCATTTGTCTTGGGGCGGAGTTGTTCTGCCACCTCCTTGGTAGCTCCCGCTAAGAATCTTTAAGGGGAGTTTGGGCCAGGTCGTCTGTTGGATTTTTTGGTGAGTTCACCCTAGTTCCCTTCCAGGGAGTATAGCGAGAGCGGTCAAATGAATCCAAGGCTGAGAGTCCGTATATGAACCCAAGTCCATTTTGGAGCCTTGGGGGCTGATTTCCCATAATTCAGCCACAACTAAGGGTTACTTCAGCCATAAACTAGGGGATCATGCCAGGGCTTCATATATGGACGTATACATTCAGCCTTTGAATGAAAGATCCAAACGCGAGGGACAAACAGTTCACCACTCGCAAACACAGGCAACCGGCGTGCTATACAATGTAATACCTGGGCTGTCTAAACTGATCCCCTAGAAGTTTAACTTCTAGTGGTCTAAATGGAAACCCCCACGAAACCCCCACGAAACCTAAAAACGAGGGGATGGCTGGGAACCAAGATACAAGGGCCCAAATAATTACGCAGTCTTGCTTTAGGGGCGTTCTACTTAGTGGGTACTTAGCCTAGTTTTTCCCCACTTAAGCCATGGTTATTATAAGTCTCCGTTCAGTGGGATATAGCCATAATTACTCACCACTTACCTGACTTACCGATCGCCCTTTAAGTATCACGGGGGGGGGGGGTAGCACTTGAAACCCGAAAAAAAGGGACTCACCGGGTGTCTGAATCTCGATACAAGCTGCAAGGTCTGCGCACTGGCCTCCTTCTCCTTCGTCTCCTAACAACAAAAACTCTGAGTGGATCTGCAAAGTTTGTGCTACTTTTCATCGCGGACATCCGAAGCCTATCCAATCTTTGCGAGTTTCCAAAAGCGGAACTCGGGAATCCCCTAGTAAAGGATGTTTTAATCATGGCGCTCTGCGGCTCTGCCTCCCCATCGGTG
Source organism: Effrenium voratum (assembly GCA_963377175.1). Taxonomy (NCBI): domain Eukaryota; class Dinophyceae; order Suessiales; family Symbiodiniaceae; genus Effrenium; species Effrenium voratum. The sequence goes on from CAUJNA010003794.1 coordinate 1,494,668, forward strand.
CGCTCGCTATGCAATAGGCAGACGGATCTGTGTTTGGAGCGTGCCCTGGTTCGACAGCCAGGGAATGAGAAATGGAATGACCGAGAAAACCCTCCCATATGGCTTACTTTAAGGGAATCCAACCAAAAGGCTTCCCCAACGTCACCACGCCCCACAACCAGTTTCAAGCCCTCAATAAGCAGGTTTCTCCAAGACATGGGCAAAACATAGTAAGTTGTCTGGTTTTTGTAGGGTAGTTTAGCGAGTTCCCCCTTCTCGTCACTCCCAAATGAACCGTAGACTACTGAGTTGTGGCAGTCTTTACGGTATAATGAGCATATATGGGCCATGCAGGTGTTAAGCATTGTATTTGGACCCATTCTTCCGCCATGATGAGGTCATTTGGCCTATACCCCACCACCCCTTCATAATTCTTGCGGTATGGTGAGCATTTGGGCCATGCAGGTGTTCATATAGTATTTGAAAAAACATGCAGGGAAAAATATATTCTGGGGATGGTCCAATGGTGGGACCTGCTTTTCTGCTTTGCCTTTTTTGGGTGGGGTTTTGTTCGGGGTTCATGTCGGGCATCGGCATCGGGCTTCCCTTTATGTTGGGTTTGAGGCCGACTGTTTTTGGGGCGACCTAGGCCTGGGCCAGGAAAACCCGCAAACCGGTTTGAGTCTCTTCTCCCTTGACCAGAGTTCCTTTTTGGGCCAAGTCGTATTTTGAAGCCACACCCACCTGTTCGAATCTTGCCTGTTATTGGCGGGGGGGGGCTTAATTGATGGACAGTTTGAGGCATGTCCAGGTCCGATTTCCCGGTGGGATGGGTTGGGAGGCGGAGGTGGGGGCGGAGGCGGAGGTGGGGGCGGAGGCGGAGGTGGGGGCGGAGGTGGGGGCGGAGGTGGGGTGGGGGGGGGGGAGTCATTCATCTGCATCGCAACAAGTTTGCAGTTAGCCTGTGATCTCAGTTGATATCTGTTATTTGGTCGTGGGAATCATTCGACATAAACAACATGAGGATTGAAAAACCGGGGATGGTGCCTGATCAGCCGTTTAGTGGGACAAGGCCATGTGTCCTGAAAGAGAGAAAAAAAGGCGACTCCGATATCTTGGTCTGGAACTTGTGGGGAGCGATCCGCGGTTTGCGGGACTGCTCTGGCCCGTCTCTTGTCATTGTTCCCACTGAGCAAAACGAAATCACTCGAACCACCACGATCTAAGATGGTTTCCAGTGCCCACAAACCACTCCCCCAGGGTAAGTACCTGGAGTCTCCATGGCCCTTTAAAAATAGGTCCATGACCCCATTTCTTAAGGGTCATGGAGACTCCAGGTAATTATTTTTTACCCTTTGTATGGTGGCCATATAGTGGCTGTATATCCCATTAAACCTCTGGGGGGCGTGGTTTGGGGGTAGTGCATCTTACATAAGAAGAACAAACCACGACCCCAGTGCTTTAGTTCAAACCTCCCAAGCGCCCATGAGGTCATCCCCGAAAACCCATTTGGCTGTGGTTCAAAACCAATGGTACCATTTTGGGATAGGTGCACCACCCATTTTAGTCTATTTTAGTGGGGATTGGGATGTTCACTGGGGGTACGGGATTTTGACCCATGGCCATATCCCCGAAAACCCATTGTTAAGCAGCCCAAGCGCCCATGCCGGTTCGAAGAAGGTGTGCATCACCCCGGGGGTGTGCTCATTGGGCACAGCATCTTTCATCCATCTCGCCTGGGATTTCGACGAAAGAAAAAAATGCCAAGGCATAGCTTCCCTACTGTGGATGGACCAAATCCGTTCGCATTTTCCGAAAAAACCCATGGCTGAAACCATTTCGTTTGCTGATATTTATGTTGGGGAATCGAAAATCATTCGTATATGCTTCCCTATGACTCCCCTCCCCATTTCACATGGAAAATGGCCAAGCGAAAGGACCCCGAAACCTCAGCCATGTGTTGGTGGGAGGGTAACTGGCACTTCCGGAGTGGTAAACACATGGGTGTGGTTATCAAAATTAAACAGGGGGTGGCAGACCGCAGGTTTTTTGGCAACCATGTTTCCACTTACCAGGGCAAGCCATTTTGGTGCCGGGTTTTTGAGCCACAGCCACATAATGACCCTTATATTCACAGTGGGTGTGCTGCGTTCAGTGGGGAATCAGATTCGTTTGGGAGGTGTGTTTTTTTTCATTTCACCCCCCACCCCCACCCCACACCACACCAAAAAAAAATGGACAGGCCCTACTTAGATCCGGGGTCAACATTACTTCAGAGTACTTTCAAGGGGAATCCCAGTACAGAAAGTGGCCCTCTCTTTCAAACTTCTCACCAGGGCCTGGCACGGCAGGTTTTGGTCACACAGCAAAACCTGCTGCTGGGCAGGGAATGAGAAATGGGCAGGGACCCCAGAAAGAACAACAAAAAAAAAAAAAAAAAAACATGCCACTCTTCGGGAATCCAACCAAAAACCGGTTCATTCCCAACACCCGGAAGGGGTCATTCCGAAATTCACTGGGCACCAGCAAGCTTAAGCCCCCAGTGGCCTGTTCAGGCGGTCGCAAAGTGAAGAGTACTCAGAGTACACTCTTGGCCGCGTGCAGGACACCATTTATATAAGACAAACCATGACGCAAGGGCTGCTGGATTGAATAGATTCCCCAAATACTTTGAAACCATGAAAACCATTGTTTGTTGGTATCTACAGGGGAATCATCATTCTAGGGTTTCTTGGGTGGTGCGAAATGGATTTCGTCCATCCACAGTATCACATGTGTTTCAAGGAAGCTTGAAGAGGGGCACAACTCTTTGGGACGACAAGGGTTACTGGAGTCGGGCTTCGAAAAGCTCAAATATCCAGTGGCTTTCAAACGGGAGGGGGCCGGGGGGGAGGGGAACTCAACTTAGAAACCCAGAGCCAAGGCACCCCTAAAACCGGGAAAAGCCAAGACAAGGGGGGGGGAAGGGGGAAGGGGGGGAGGGGGCGAGAAGGGAAACTGAGAAACCCAGAGACAAGGAATACTGTGGATGGACAAAATCCTGCACCGTTCCGAAACCCTGGCATGCCCAACGTAAATACCAACAACTGGTTTCAACCATGGTGCGAGAAGCGGATTTCGCAACCATCCACAGGTGACCTCAGGCCAAGGCGCCAGGGCGGCTTTGGCCCGGCAGCTGTTCCCGGACTTGGCGTCCAGGCAGAAGGGCTTGGCAGCACTCTGCCGGCACAGCGGCGGGCACCGGAAGGCTCCCTGGCGCCGATGTCGAAGACCAAAAAAAAAACACAAATGGCCATGGGCCAAAATCCCGCACCCACTAAAGTAGACTAAAATGAGTGGTGCACCTAGCCCAAAATGGTACCATTGGTTTTGCCCCAGAGCCAAATCCGAATCCGAATTTTAGTATTCCAGGGGGGTTGGGTGGAGGGGGTGGGTTGGGTCGGTGAGTGGAGTGGCTGGGTTGGGTGGGCGTATGCCGCAGGATGGGTGAGCTCGCTATCAAATAGGCGGATCCCATCCTCCAAATGTTGGAAGCCCCAAGAGGAACCATTTTGAGCGGTGTGTCTTGAGGCGAGCCCTTTCTTGCTGGTGTCAAAGGGAAACCACAAGGAAAACCAGTATTTTGTGCATTCCCCTAAAAGACACACACACACACAAATGGTGTGAGCCAAATGTTCGAAGTGGCCAAATGTTCGTTGCCCACCAGACCCCATGTCTTGAAAAAAACGTGTCCGCGTAGACCGAAAAAAATCTTCGACCGCTGGCCACCGACCCAAATTTGATTTCAGCCGTGGGCTCCAGCGAGCCATGAATCATACTGTGGTCTAAAATTACTCTGGTGTTTCCCCAGGGTTCTTGGCGGTTTTTTGGAAAGACTCGGATCCCTGGGTTAAGAATGGAAATGGAAGGTACCCTTAGTTTGGGCTTCGTCTGACATTCCCATGGAACGGAACCCAGAGAAAGGAAAAATCAGCAGCAGGTGGTTTTTCGGCCGGGCGCTTTGGAGTGACACGGTGTTCTTTCCAAAGAGGAGCTGACCATATAGTGGTTGATCAAAAGGTCCCTTGCATAGGATGACCATTAGGCTTCGTGCTGGGGATGTGAACTCCAACGCACCACCGTTCAGAAAGCCGAGTGGCTGATTCGACTCCCCAAGGTAAATACCAACAAACGTCATGAAGTTTTAACCATGGTTTCATTTCGTGCGAACGGATCTTGATCCACAGTAGCTCTGGTAAAGGAGTTGTTCCCAAAGATGGTGAAGAATCAACAGCTCACTTCCGTGGATTGGCCAAGTACCGATTCTTATGTTGAACTCGAGTGAGGGAGGCAGTGACTGCCATTCCTTTTGCCAGGCCTACGGATCCAAAGCATCCAGACTTGACAAGAGTCATGAACATAGGTGATCTTTCTGAACAAGTTGATGGGATTTGCAAGCAAACTGGACAAAACAGTCTAAACCAGTGGAACCCCAAACTTACCCGATAAACAAAAGCGGCACTGGTCATTAACCTCTTGGAAACAAACAACATAAATGGAAGCGGCAGGGCCCCTGGAGCAAAATGCGGGAGCTTCCGGGTTCTTTTTTTGTGCTTGTGGGGAGGGCAACCCAGGCAACCCAAGTGACAGACAGTAAAATCTATCTCAACATTCACGTGGAACAGCCTGGAGTTCCAATGCAACATGCGAACTACGGCTTCCATTTGCTTTTTTGCGCCTGGAAAACATGAGAAAATATGTCCAGTGGTGAAATCGATTCCCTCTAAAACCAACAGGGGATTTTTTTTTAAAAAAAATGTATTCATTGCATTTTACCGGACGCTGGCGTCTTGATTCACAGCTCTTCCCATCTTCACAAGGCCTCCCCGCAAAAATTTGGCCGAAACTTAGGACTTGTCCTGGCCACCGTGGGGCCCCCGAAGGGGCTACGGCCTTGAACCCCGAAGCATCCGAATCGCCCCGGCGTCCGGCTTCGGCAAATCTGCTCCCGACCGCCTCTTTGTCAAACAGCTTCGGTCTTCCGCTTTTCCGTGGCACGTGCCATGATTTGGCAAAAAGTCTGTGAAGTTCTGAAGCGTCAGGTGCGGCTAGGTCCCGGCGAGTTCCTCTACAGATCATTGACTTGCGTTGAAAGTGTGGGGCTCTGAACATCGGCAAGAAGCAACAAGTTCCAACATGTTGGCGGGGTGTTTGATAGGCTTACCTGTGTTCTGCAACCTGGAATGGCAGTTTGGGTTCTGTGACAGATCCAAACCTTGCCCACGGGAAACTCCACACCAGGTGCCCACGGGTTTGCAACGAAGGCCGTTCCATTTCTGCAACAAGCACAAGGTTGAGGACTTCTCACAAGTGATGTGTCGTTAAACCTGAGGAACATCTGGTCCGTCCATTTTCGCAATACCACTTGCGAGGAAAAAAGTTAGCTGGACGCTCTCGAGGACAATGCCTGCCAAGAAGCCATTCTTTTCAGCCATCGTTCAATTCAAAAACCGGCATTTCTCCAGGGTTTTGGGTGGTTTTCTAGAAAGATTCGGATCCCTGGGTGAAAAATTGGAAGTTACCCCTAGAAACATGGCGGAACCAATCTCCACTAACATGCCCGGTTGGAAAAAAGGGGGGGGGACCTCCAAATGATTCACCCGGAGCCCCAGAAAGATGCCCGACATCTGCGCGCGACATCTGCGCGCGACATCTGAGGCTCACCCGGCCTCAGTACCCCGGCACACGTCCCCGTGCTTCTCTTGGCTGCTGTGGTCCTGGAGTCTCTCGCCCTCTCGCGGAACCAAACCCAAAACCAGTTTCCCTTGGCCCCCTGGCGAAAAAAGTCATAACATATCTTCAGCTCAGTTGCCCAGCTTGGACCCAGAAACAAAAGGTGATCACCTTTTGGGACCTTTACTACAAATAGACCAACTAGGAAAACCAAAAGGTTAAAAGGCCGATTCGGTTTGGGCAACTGAGTCAGTAGGGGAAATACCGTACATTCATTTCCTCAAATGGACGTCTTCCCTTCCTGAGCCCTAAGGCCTTAGGGCTTATCCTTGGCTCCTCATCCAGGGAGAACCTTTCTGGAGGTTTTGGTGTCCCTAACAACCCCTGAAGAAGGGCTCTCTCAAGAAACGACACACATCATGGTCGGCTCTTGCCATTGTTTTTTCGCGAGCAGCGGTGTCTTTTTGCATTATTGCCCATACCTGGAGTACTCCGAACAGTTAGTTTGTCACATCATGTTTAGTCTACCCTAATATGTAAAACCGTTTTGGAGGAGCCTGTACTGTGTGCGTTGTGTGCTCCAAGAAGTTGGAAAGGGGAGAAAAAAAGAAAAGAACAAAGTTTCCCTTTAAAGCCACAAACAAAGGGGCCCGGAAAAAAAAGAAGTAGTGGTTTCCCTTTAAAGCCACAAACAAAGCGAGGGTAAAGCCACAAACAAGAGGGGGCCCGGAAAACAACAAAAAGTTTTAGTTTCCCTTTAAAGCCACAAACAAAGGGGGCAAAAAAAGAGGCCCATTTGGGTTCCCTTTAAAGCCACAAACAAAGGGGCCCGGGGAAAAAAAAGGTGTCCCTTTCAAGGGGCCCGGAAAAAAAAGTTGTGGTTTCCCTTTAAAGCCACAAACAAAGGGGGAAAAAAAGAGGCCCATTTGGGTTTCCCTTTAAAGCCACAAACAAAAGGGGGCCCGGAACAAAAAACAAGTTTCCCTTTAAAGCCACAAACAAAGGGGCCCGGGGAAAAAAAGTGTCCCTTTAAAGCCACAAACAAAGGGGCCCGGAGAAAAACAACAAAAGTTGTGGCTTCCCTTTAAAGCCACAAACAAAGGAGGGAAAAAAGAGGCCCATTTTGGTGTCCCTTTCAAGCCACAAACAAAGGGGGAAAGAAAAAAAGAAGAAAAAAAAGACCATGTCTGTGCCCACTCCTCGAGCTGCATGCCCATGGGGCAAAGGTCCACATCGAGCCAAGTCGGCGGATCTGACACCTGGGTCACCTGAGGATGATGGCTTCGCTTGCTCGGAGGTCGATGGGCGCTTGATATGGTGGTGCTTTGCTTGGTTGGTTGGGTTGGCTTGGCTTGGGCTTGGTTGGCTTGGGGTTGGCGTGCGCTTTTGGGCTTCCTCCACCTCAGTTTGGCTCCAAAAACGGTCTGGGCTGGGCTGGCTGGGCTGGGCTGGGCTGGGGGGTGAATGGGCCGGTGGTGTTCGCGTGATCCTCAGCTGGTTTTCGACTCTTGCTTGGTTTGATTGGTGGTTCATTCCTCCCTTGGTCTCCGCAATCAAACTGAAATTACATCGGGGATCATAACTACTCAGATGCCCAGTGACCATGAGAAAACGAGGCAGCTGTTTTTTCGGCTGGTTGAATCTACAGGGGAACCTGTCCCAAAAAAGGGAAAAATGCGGAATCCACTGGGCAACTGGGACTCGCTCCGCGCATCCTCTCGACTCTCGACTCCCATCTAAGGCCAAGCGGCTGCTACCAGGGTATTCCAGGTGAGAAAGAGCGACGCAATCAGCACGAGCCATGACTTGCAGCAACATTGGCTGCATCTCAGTGCCATCCGCCCGAACACATGGGGTTGATCAATCTTCCATGGCTGACGTTTCCCATTTCGTGGGACAGATCATAAATCTTTCTAGCGTCCTTCCAACCAATGGTCTGCCCATGTAAAGGGCCTTTTGATCAACCTCCACATCTGGATTTGGCGCAAATCCTCATGGTGCAGCTTGATCCTCAGAGGGCCTTGGCTCGCCTTGTTTCGAGCGCAAGTGCTCTGCCGCCTCCAAGGTTGGTTGGAAAATCGACGGACCATGCCCTGGTCATTTCAAATGTCTTCTTGGTATTAGCCCCCAGCATCAACTGAGGTTTAGAAGCTGCTCTTCTCATTAAAGCGCCTGCTCTATGTCCGTCGCTTGCTGTGAGCAAAGTGCTCGTTGAACTCGTGTCTATGCTGGAGGATGGTTGTTTCCTACGTTTGTCTGCTAGCGTTTGAACTTGGCAATCCAGGAATTGATCGCTTTCGGCTGCGGGCGAGTCCAACAAGCAAAGCAGCACCTGGCACGACGTGTGTGTTTGTGTCTTTTTGAAGGTACCATCCATTTGCATAAGTCCCTTCCAAAAAACAGAACATATGTCCGGTAGTGATAGACTCCCTTGACAGCCACCAGGAAATAAAACATAAGCCTTTTCAGGCTGGCTTCAAGGGATCTCCGAAAGGACTGCTGCTGGGCTGGGGGGGTAAAGGGGCTCTCTCTCACTTGCCAGAAGTAAGCAAGCTCCTTCTTTGCCACTCAAATGGTCCCAATTTACGGGTGAGTTGGACAAATATCCCTTGGTTTCCTTATGGATGGCATAAAAACAAAACAATCTCAACCCAGAACCGGCCGATTTCTGGCCACCCCAACCCATCAAAAGCACACCTCTGGTCTGTCAGATCCCCTGCCGACAGCTGGTCACCTGCGGCGAAAAAAAAAACGGGCACCCAAGCACCAAACCAACTCAAGACGTCCAAAAACCCGCCCGGAACCGGACAACTCGCTGGCCAACACGAGGCCTGGAACCGGAATCCAACACGATCTAAGTGTTGACACTTTAAGTGAGCGTCTCAAGTCCTCAACTCGAGCACAGCTTCCCACTCTTCACCCTCTCCCCGATCCATCGATCCCCTCCTCCGTAACGCTCCTGGGAAGCGAAAGACGGGAGGGAGGGAAGCAGGCGCGACCGAAAAAAATGTGCGGACCAAGTTGCCCCGGTCGAAAGGGTGGATCCCTGTTGATTGAGTCTTAGGGTATCCAATTTGAAACCAATGCTATGATTGGCCCCGACTCCCGAAATGAAGCTTATTGGCTGTGCATTTCGGCGTTCAGGTGCTTTCTTGTGGGATGTGGCGGCCTCCAATCGATGCCACAGTTTCTGACTGCCTAAAGGCCACTTTTTCCAGAAGAACCCGTGTGGTCAAACAAGTTACTGGTTGGACTTTGTTGACGCTTTTCACGTCAACCAAATCACGCCTAAGTTCATGGCGTGTTCCCCTTCAATCCTGTCATCCTTTGTGGCGTTTGTGCTAAGCACACCTCAATACTCAAGTCTCCCCCGTGCCGCAACATTCCTCCAATGATGTATTTGGACCGGTGGCAAAAGGGGAGTGGACAACAGAACAGAATACGGGGCGTCTTGACGCCTTGCAAAAGAAGAGGTCTTCGCAACCAAGGAACCCGTTGTCCAGTTTAGCAGACAAATGGCCCGAAAGAACGGGCCAGCCAAGGTCTAAAGGTGCGTGTGGTCTGCGTGTGTCTCAGGATTGGGCACCCCGCAACACAGTGACTTTCCTTTGGTTTCCTTTTAACCACCCCACCTCGCCGGTGTCTGTTGAAGACACACCCAGTTCGGGAAACCGCGGAATCGATGGTTTGAGGTCGTGCTTACCCAAGCGCTTCCGCGCTTCCCACGTACTACGTGCCAAGTGAGGTTCAATTGCGCAGCGCTTTGCGTTCCACTAACCGCTGTGGATGGTTGCGAAATCCATTTCGCACCACCTTTGAACTCCTGGGGTGATTCGATTCCCCTACATAAATACCATCAAACGTAATGGCTTCAACCATGGGCTTCAAAGTGGTGCGAAGTGGGTTTCGATTTCAACCATCCACAGTATGCTCAAATTTTCAGGTGGAAAAAGGGCCTTGCCTGGCAACTGCCCTCAGATCCCCCGCTAAAAGTTCAAGTTTTAGTGTGTCAAATGGAAACTACCACTAAACCCTAAAAGCACAAAAGCCCCGAGACCTGTCCAGCCTGTGACTTAGGCAGAACCATCCCCACCCCCCGCTAGCACCAAGCGGGGGCTATTGGGGGCCCGGGCCGGTGCTCCAGCTGAGGGCCCAGCCACCACGGCCTCACAAGGACCGGCGGTCGAACCACTTCCCAGCCGAAAAAAAGAAAAGGAAAAACCTGCCAAAGAAGGTCCGGCCAATGTTTGTTTTAAAAAAACCTGCCCAACAAAAAATCGGGCCAAGCTTGTAGCTTTTAGCAAGCTAAAATGGCAACCGAACCTTTTTTTTCGTGAACAGTCATCAGCCGCCCGGACCTCTGAGCTCGCGATGTGAGAACGCGCATAACATGCGTCGGAAGCCGACAAAACAACAGCAGATCAGTCAAACGAAACAGAGGCCCGCGAAGAGAAGGCCCAGTGACCACGATATGCTGATTGGGCTTAGGGCGCCCAGAGACAGCTGAAACGGCATTGCGCAGCTGCAGCAAAATAGCGAAAAGGTGCTGAGCGTGCTGGTGGCGGAAAGGCTCCCTACCCCAATCGGGTGGAAGTATTTGATGTTCTTCAACGGCACAAAGGATTTGCCACGCCGTGGAGGACTCGCTTAAACCCGGCGCGAACCCGGGAGCAAATCAGCCCGATGGACATGGTCTCATCGATCCAGCCAATGAAAAAGCCATGAGTGGCGACAAACTCAACAGCAAGAGCCAGCCACGTAACCTTGCGCGCGTCACCCTTTCTGCCAAGCGACAAAAATTTGCAGAAGCTGCAAAGTTACAAAGCGCATTAAGGGCCTGTTGAGGGATATCTTTGGAGCCAGTTCTCTGAACCTGCCCCTGCACCGGAATGAGCGGAACAAAGTCGCGATTCGGAGGGTTGATGTGAGAAATCATACCCCGAAAGCCCAAAAGTTCCTTGAAACACTTGTCCGGGACCTGCCTGGTCTCGTCTTAAAAAAATATTTAGAAACAAGTCCTTAGGGTGGTAGAGGTTCTGAATTAAAAAAACCTTGGCACCCTTGGCACTGAAGTGTCTGCGTTCCAACGTTTTGGCAGGCTTACACGTGCACGCCAAAGTGGCAGGGCCAGTTTCAAAGTTCGAAAGCCAAGGGCGCTGCCTCAGCTCGTGATTGTCGTCAAACCATTCTCCCTGCAGGGTGTTGTTCAAGCGTTGTCTAGCAGCAACGATAGCCACCAAAGAGGATTGGCAAGCTACTGCGTTGGTCAAATGGAGGTCGAGGCTTTGCAAAAATTCCTTCTGCCACTCTTTTGCAACTTCTCTGGCAGCAGCATCTACGATACGGTTTCCTTCGGTAAATTCCGGAGGTTGGGAAGGGTCGCGTCCATGAGCTCGGACATGCACAAACTCAACGTCGGGGCCTCTTTCTTCAACCTCCTGCAGGCCCTGGATGGCTGCCATCAAGTCCCGTTGGAAATGTTGGCTAGCTCGTTCTTGGTCTCCACCTGCGCACTCTTGAGCGCGCCGACGTCGTTGCTCATCTCCTGCATCTTCTGCTCGAGTTGCTCTTCCCTGGAGTTCAAACTTGAAGCACCGAGAGGGGTAGCGGGAGGTCGGGTCGCGGAACTGGTTGAAGCAGTGGAGACACTGACGACTGAGGACGAGTTGTCCGAGAGACCCTGCTTCCCTTTCCCCTTGCCTGTTGCTGTTTTCGGGACACTGTGGCTCGTGTTGACCAAAGAAGGCTGCGGGGCTGTCATCCTGGGTTGTTGGGAAGCCCGTTGGTTCTCTGCCTCCTGGATCTGGATGACACCTGCCGTAGTGTGGATCCGTGCCTGTGGTGGGGCATGTTGGGATGTCACACACATCACGCTGAGCTGGCGGAGGTTGATCACTCGTACCGGGACACACGGAAATTTGGCAGCCTCCGCGACCGCCACCACTTCCTTCCACGATGTCCCTGACTGAAAACCCAAACCTTGCCACTCTTGATGCCCCGGTTGAAGTCGTTGAAGCGCTCGTCGTTGGGGAACAAAGTCCTCCGAGCAGCTGCCAAATTTGCATCAGCGAGTCTGATGAAGCAGGTGGACTTGTTGTGGAAGATGCCTAGGTAGCCCTCCTCTTGCTGCGCTTCTCTGCAACCTTGGAGAGGGGGCCGTCGGCCCAACTTTTTGTAGAGGTTATGCTTGTCGCCCTCAGGAATCTGAAGCCTCATGGCCAGGTATCCGGGCCGAGACAAGGACTTGTAGGAGGCGACGTTGTCCCCGTTAGTCACGCTTTTCTTGCCGAAAGCATCCTCGTCCCCGAAAGCCGCCCACGCTTCTGCGGTAGCTGTGTCTTTCCGCAGCTCGCACATAATAGGGACCCGGGCGATGGTCTTGATCGCGATCGCGTTCTCAACTTTCGGGAGCAGGAACCAACTACCCTCATTGATCGCCAAGTTGACGCAAGTCACGGCTCGTGGTTCTTGAACCTGGGTGAGGGGGTCGAGGAGGGTAAGGGTGGTCGCAAAGATGGAGTTCTGCGAGAAGCCAAGGTTCACCAGCCTTGTGATGGCAAGGAAGGGGCCGTTGGTTCTGAGGCCCGCGAACTTTTCCAAAGTGGTAGCATTCACGAAGGAGACGCCCGTCGTGTTCTCATGAATCTGGTTGGCGGGCCACTCCTGGAGGATGAGGTCTGGGTTATCGATCGGAGGCATGAGCTTGTTATGAGGAAGAGCAAGCTGAATGCCCTGGGCCAAAGCCGTAGTTTCCCATGTGCACCTGGTACGTGGGGCACCTCCACCACCCCGAACTTGGTTTTGCGCGCGAAGGTGGACATCAGGGCCGACAAAGGTCGCAAAGCTTCTCCTGGTCCGCGACATCCCTGACAAGGGTGTAGACGCGGTCATGCGTATAGTACTCTTGTAGGAGCACTGCAGGACTTGTGACTGCGGAAGGCCTTTAACATGAACTCGGAACTGCTTGTCCATTTCTTCCCCGGCAAGGGTGCATGTGCCGGGGCGTCATGTCCACAAGCACACCAGCGTCTGAAAACCTTGCTGCTTGGAAACTGGTTGACGAGCTCCAGAGGGTTCGCGAGCACGGAGCAAGCGATCCATTCTGAATGGATCGCTTCGACAGGTTCAGCCGTCATGATGGCAAAGGATTGGATTCTAGTCAGTGTTGGGCTTGCACAAGGGACAACCACAGTAAAAGGGCAAACGCCCTAAAAAAAGCACAGCAACCCCTCAAGGGTTCTCCGTTTCAACTCCGGTACATGTGAGGGGCCACATGACCGCATGGATGCGGCCCAAGCCAAGAAAGCAAGGGCCGCTCCTGGTTAACCCGCCCCTGCGTTGTGACAGCGCTTACCACGTGAAGGTGGCGGCCTTGGGTGACCCTGAAGCCTCCCACACGAGCTTTGACGCACTCGTGCAGCGCGCACAAGGAACCGAACCCCAAAAAGTGACTTCCCAGTACGAACAAAAACTGGGCTGCCCGTTTTCTGATCCCCCGAAAAAAGTGACTAACTTGTAGTGGTTTAAATTCGGAAACTACCACTAAACACTAAAAGGCTAAAAAGCTGAGGGGATGGCTGGGAGTCACCAAGAAAAAACTGCCCAACAAATCTTCAGGGCCAAACTGGCTGCCAACAAGCCAAAATGGCAGCCAATCCCAGCAAGTGATACTAAGGTCCATGAACTCAGGGAGTGAGTGTAGGTGTTTTTTTCTGTGTGAAGCCGTAGCCATTTGCGACTCGAAAAGGGTCTGATTTCCCAAAATTAAGCCATGAAGGGTCAACTAACCCACAAACTAAGGGTTTCTGCCAAGGTTGACAAAGGGCCATATACATTCAGCCTTTGCCTTGAGTGAGTGGATTCCGTCCCCCAGACCACTCCCAGGGCAAGGTGGAGTATAGATCCTTGTAGAGTGGCTAGTGGCTGTATGTTACATTAAACCCCTTTTGGTTGCGGTTTGGGGGTAGTGGAAACCATCTTAGCATCGATTCTAAAGATCTCGCTGAGAGCATGTGTCAAGACCCATTCTTTGGGCGTTCCTCCTGGTGTCCAGAAGAAAAAATGCCCCATACTGTGGATGGACGAAATCCATTTCACACCACTTGGAAACCATGGGAAACCATTGTTTGTTGGTATTTACAGGGGAATCATCATTCCAGGGTTTCTTGGGTGGTGCAGGATTTCGTCCATCCACAGTATGAAGCAAACCAAAGTTGGGAGCTTCGAAGGGTCCCAGACACAAAGCGGATCACCTCGTAACCTAAGACTTATCACACCGCACGCGGTTGGGGAAAATCCACAGCAACTTGCACGCGATACTCCCCAAGCATGGAGCCCAAAAGGCCTAGGAAATTGTAGAGGAAAGTCTTGTGGGAAATGACTCCTTTTTGGGGTCCCATGTCAATCTTGAGGATGGCTTTTACCGACTCGCACTGGGACCAACACGAGGTCACAACCCAACCGTAGCATCCGTGAAATATCGTGGATGGTTGCGGAATCCATTTCGCACCCATGGCTTAATTTCGTGGTTTCGCGGCTCGCGCGAGACTCGTCTAACTTCCGTCGGAAGGCCAAAAAGTCACCAAACTGTTCGTTCACCACTCGATTTTTTTCGGGGTTCTCCTGCCCAGTAACAAAGGCAACCCTGTTGACAACTGTCTCTGGGGGGAGGACGGACCCCAAAGAATCGTCCAATACCAAGTGACGAAAGTCCGAGATCCAACTCAAAAAGTGAGCCGCCCCGCGGGTGGCCTCACCAGATACTTGCCGGAATGTGGGGAATGAACGCAGGCCTTGGTCCGATCCCCTTCAGGAAACCGCCAGTGGGATGGAATTCTCAGGGCCATCGGCGGTTCAAATCTCCGGGCACCACCGGAACTGCTAACCATGTCCCGTGAAGGCCACAAGCCGTCCCGTGAAGGGTCAGCCCGCCCGTTCCGCCTGGAGGATGCATGCAGCTGCGCCTCGAAGTCGTCCCAGCCTCGGCCAAAGAAACGTAACCGCGCCAACCTCCGCCTCCCAACCCCCAAATACCCCAAATACCCCAAATACCCCAAAAACACACACACACACAAAAAAACAACAACGAAAAATCGGAGAAGAAGAAAAAACCGCCCCCAGCCTCCCAATCCATCAAGAAACCCAGCCCCCAACCCCCAAATAATGTTCACCCCGGATCAATAAATTCCGTAATATGGGTGGTTTTCTCTCCAAAAGCGAGAAATCCCCACTACCAGGGACACCCCCCATATTAATCAACAGGGGGTTGTTAGTCTGGGCAAATACTAAAAAACACAGCCCCAACCCCAGAATTCGCCAGCCCACCCCTTCGATCTGACGATCCTGGCAGCCCTTTCAAAGGAGAGATGGGGCGCAGAGCCAGGCAAGGGGTGCAGTTCAACCGCAAGCGAAGGATGTCTAGTGTGTCGCGCCCCAAATTGGCCTTTTTCGGGCACAAGCGGTAGGCAAAGACGCCATGAACCAAAAACAAAGGTGGTATCCCAGAACAGCTCTGGAGCCCCCTGGAACCGAACTTCCTGTTGAACCGAATCTCCTTCTTTCAGCTGCCTTAAACCACCGCTTCTGGCCGATTTCTGGGCAGCTCTCGACCCAAAACGCTTTCGGCTGTAGGGGAAAAGGGGGAGCAACAAAAATAGGACGGAGCCTTGCCATGGAGCCTCTCGTTTCAGGGTGGCTTGGACGATGGAACTTCTCTTCAAAGGGGCCGATTCTCTGCTGGGTTCCATGGAAGACGTGGACAGCTTGGTATCCGTTTGAATGGCGGAAGGGCCGATCTGTCAAAGATCCGATCCGTTTGCTTCTCGCTTCAAGGATCCCTAGGTTGACTGACATCGACCATGTGGAGGGCGAACTGAACGGGTTTTCGGTGTTGACAGCTCGCACTTGAGCATGGGGCACCAAGCCAGAGGCGCACAGAAGGCTGGAATTGGGACCCACATTTTTTGCCAGGCTAGTGGAAAACAAAGGGGACCCAAAAAAAAATCCAAACATCAAAAAGGGAAGCTAATTCTGGGGAAGCTGAGAGGTACCAGTGCGGATCATCCTCACGACGAAAACGGTTCCCTTGAAAACGATGTGCCCCGGTCCAGCGAGCGCAAGTTCGACCTGACACCAGAGGGGCTGATTCGCTTGCCTGATAGCCCCTCTGGAGAAACTCTCGTGCCTTCGAAATATATGGCCATGGGTCCAAATCCAAATCGTAATTCCAGTGAAAATCCCAATCCCCACTAAAATAGGTTCTGAAATGGGTAGTGAATTCACCTACCCCAACATGGGATCCCACTTCTTTTGCCAACCACTACCATATAGCAAATGCCAAATGGGCACAGGCAAGCAGCCCACTTTTTGAACGGGGGAACAGCCCTGTACCATTAATAAACCCCTGGTTGATTAATAGGGGGGTGTCCCTGGTTTTCGCGGGGATTCATCACTTTTGGAGGGGAACACCCCCATATTAACAAACAGGGGTTTATTAATCCGCTGTCAACATTACTCTACTTCCCAAACATCCCTCCGCGCTCGAAACCTCACCAAGGCGCTCGCAAAAGGTGATGGGTTTCTGGAAAGCAAACCGCGTGCTTTCAGCCTTTGGAAGGCCAAGGCTTGCATCCCTTCTCGGGATCAATCCTTCCCGGACAAGTCCATGGCACCTATGAAGCTTGCGAGAAAAAGAAGCCGGTGGGATCGGTGGACCCAGCTGGTTCAAAAAACAACCGGAGGAAAACGGTTCGTCCAAAACACCGGTACAAACTTTTGAATTCTTTCTAGACCTGAAACAAAGACTTCGATCCAACCAAAAATCCCTTTTAACCCGCATTTGTTGGCAAGCCGAAACCCTCACAACATGCGAACCCCCACCATCCCCCAAGCCATGTGTTCAACCCATTTGCACCCCGGATGAAACTCGCTTGGAATTGGTGAAGGGTGATGTTTATAACCACCCAAGAGGAAAATACCAGCGTGCCGGTGGGGGAGTCCTGACCCAAAAAGAATGCTCCGGTTGTTGTTCCTTTCATTTTCCCCAACTAAACCTCAGTTGCCCAAAGGACCCAGAAACAAAAGGCTAACCTTTTGGGACCTTTACTAAAAATAGACCAAACTAGGAAAACCAAAAGGTTAAAAGGTCGAGTTTGGGCAACTGAGAAACACGAAAACAACAAGGGTACCTTTCGCCTCGATAAACAACATCCACCGACCCGTAACGGGTGTTTTTTGGGAACAGGCGCCGAGCCGTTGGGTCGAGCGGGAAACCAAAGACACCAAAGGGAGGACTCCCAGCTCCAGAAAAAAAGGCGGGAGACCCGCAACCTTGGTGTTGTTCAGAAGGTGTACCCGTCCTCCATATGGCCATGGGTCAAAACCCTGTACCCCCAGTGAACATCCCAATCCAACCACTAAAATAGGTTCCAAAATGGGGTGGTGAATTCACCCATTACCCAACCAAAATGGGATCCCGTTTAACGGTTTTGACCACCACCGCCATCCAACAGACCCTGGTGTTTCTGGGAGGCGCGTCTGTCGTGCCCGTCCCGGGCGTCTGAAAAAAAAAACCTCCGGACCTTGCGGGCCGGGTGGCTGATCGCTTCTCCCGGCTCCGAGGGGCCCATTTGCATGCGGGGGTCCTGGACTGAATTCGCTTGGTGGGCTCGCTTGGGGCCTTCTTTTGCTTACCCCCGGAAAAATTCCCCGCGCAAACCTGGGGAAGTGTTCATCTTTTACAAACAGAAAAAGCCCATGTTGCCCCCGAAAAGTTACGAAAAGCTTTTTGTTTTTAAGAGGTAAGTTTGCGTTGGTACCAACTTTTGTGGCCAAGGCAAGCATAAAGAATACCAACCACTTTGTGGCTCACCCACATGAGGCCTTCAACTTGGAGCCCTCCAACCAGCTACGGGAGGGTCCTTGCTCCCTTGCTCCCTTGCATGCTGTCGGAATCCAAACGCACTTGGGCATGTCGAAGACAAAGAACGGAATGATCGAATTCCTCTCGGCCATCAACCTGAAAAGGCGATTTTCGCAAAAACACGCCGCCCACACACCCACAATTGGTTCAGCTTCGTCGCGGAACCGCGGGGCCGGCCTTGTTCTATGGCCGCGGTTGCAACATGGCCACCGTGTTTGCTCAAAAAAGCGGACGCAAACGGTGTCATGGCGCTTCCCTTGAACGAAACATGTTGTCTTGGCGCGATAGGAAATCGGAAATGACCGGTCCGGGTGTTGGGAATGAACCACAAAACCCTAGAATGACTAGTTTTTCTCGGGGTCAGCCCCCCTCGAACCAGCAAGTTGTTACAAACACCGAACCCGCCGCCGGCTCAACTCCACTTTCGCCGGGGCATGGCTCACTCACATCCATTGTACCAGCGCAAGCCATCTCCAGGACGAGGCTTTGTCACTTCAAAAGAGGTTCCCTTCGTATTACAGAAAGTGACCAAAAAAGAGCAACATTGGTGACAGCCTTTGAAGGGTAAAGCAGGGAGTTAACAAAGGCTTTAGGGAAGGTGTGAGTCTTGTTAAGGGTACCGTTTAGGTGGGTTTAAAACAGGGTTCACTGGATGTCCCCTTCAAAAGTTTCAATTTGATGGCGGTCTCCCATTCAAACAACCGCTTTTGGAGGTTCCAAAAAGAGAACAGGCTTTCGAACACCTGCTTCAAGGGAAACCCAAATGAAAGCCAAAGCCTGGTTTTTGGAAGGTGTGGGCATTCACAAATCCAACCTCTCAGTTTCTCAGCCAACCAACCAACCAACCAAAAAACCAACTGAAAAACCAACCAACCCACCCACCCAACCAACAAACCCACCCGCCCACCCACCCACCCACCCCACCCACTTCAGCAAAACCCCTCCTGCGGAGTGGCGGCGCTTTCGATCTGTCGGCCTTCAGCTTCTGAACGCCTCAGGGTGTGACCAGATCTGGGTGGGGACTGTGCTTTGAGGGTACCGCTTTCAAGGGAAGCCAAAACAACTTATTGTTTTGTGGAAGCTCCTCCTATTTGGACATATACATAAATATATATGTATGCATATATCCATGAAGTGACCTAGTTCATGGGGGGGTGTGACCATATATATATATATATATACGGTATATATAAACAGACACGTGTGTGTGTGAGTACTTGGGTGGGGAGAACCCACTGTTGGTTGGGTGTGAGGGCAAATCAAGAGGAACTAGCTTTGGGATCCCTAGTTTTCAAGGTGGCCCGACTTGTCAGCACCCACACACCTCAGTGTGATTCCCTCAGTGCAAAGAGACCGATGAGTGAAGAACCCCCCATCAAGGCATCCGAGAAGAAGACAAGCCACGCTTGTGGGCCTCTTTCGCTTGCAGGCTGGGGAATATCCGACTCACTTTGTCACCACTGTCGACTGAACCACCTCCCAGTGCCACACAAATTTCACGCCACCAATGGCAGGCTCTTGTGCCCTCCGCCTGACTAGGAATCGGTCAAGACCCCTCTGCAGAAGAACGCAAAGTACAGAACTGGGCGATCCCTTTTGAGAGCCGCAGCCAGTTGAAAACTTCTGGGCTACATATGCTAGACCCTCCAGATTCGAGAGGTTAGAATAAGGGTACCGTTCCTTTTTCCTGTAGTATATTTTAGTAGGGGAACCGAATCTCCCAACCAAAAAAGGGAAACGGTGAGAAAGGGCAGCACCTGGGTTACGGCAACCCAACCGCTAAACCAACCGAGAAATCTCTCGACGCCCAAGAAACCGGATGTTGGGAACCGCCAAGAGCCCCCCCGCCCCGAACTGAGCAGCAGACCTGCACGGCACTGTGTATACACCTCAGTGGCCACAGAAAAGCCGAAATGCAAAACAGAAAAATGGGAAAAAGAAGAAAAAGAAAAACGGAAAGACGGAAAGAAAGAAAGAAAGAAAGAAAGAAAGAAAGAAAGAAGAGAAGAAAGAAAGAAAGAACAAGAGAAAGAGAAAGAGGAAAAATCAAAGGAAAAGAGAGAGAGAGAGGGAGGGAGAAAGAGAGAGAGCAAGAGAAAGAGAGAGAGAGAGCGAGAGATCAGACAGAGACAGAAAGAGAGAGAGAGAGAGAGATGGAAAGAGAGAAAGGGAGAAAACAAGAAAGAGAGAAGAGAGAAAGGTTTACTTCTCGCGGCTATGGCGCACGCCAATCGGGGTCCCAATCCGTTTCAGGGCACTACAATGACACATGTTGCTGCTTTTTCTAGGCAAAAGATCCAAACAACTCCACAATTGGAAGTTGCCCAAAGGAAACCCCTCAAAGAAGCTCTCCAAGCACCTCACATACTGTGGATGGACGAAATCCTGCACTACTTGGAAACCCGGAGAAATCATTGTTTGTTGGAATTCACACGGGAATCATGGTGCAGGATTTCGTCCATCCACAGTAGGGGCCCTAAAACAAGAAGCATGATGCACTTATGTGACTCACTCCTGGGATATTTTGTATGGCACCGCAGGAGCTGGTACCGCCCAGGCGATCGAAACGCGATCCGGCGCGGGTGAGCTTGCCATGTGTGCCGGTCATGCAAACCAAGCCTTCTTCCCTGCTGGCAAAATTGAGGGCATCAACCATCGCTACAGGTGGATGGACAAAATTCGCTTTGGACCAGTTGGGATGGATGAAACCCGATTGAATACTGGTTGAAGAACCACCAATCCCGACTGATTTCTGGCACGACTTGTCCATCAATCCTTGTCCTAGGAAGTAACCCTTTCCATGATAAGCGGGATTCCCTTGGCTAGTTTCTTTGGGCTTATGCCATAGTCCAAACTCGTGACGGCATCCCCCCTGCCATTGCGGGGAGGGCTTGAGAAATCAAAGATCACCTTTTGGGGTGGCAAAAAGATGGACATCTGGGAAACCAAACGGTCGAAAATCAAAGGTGATCGCCTTTTGGGGAGATGACTAAGAATGGGCCAAATCAGGAGGTTCGTCTTGTGGGACCAAAAATGGGCACCCAAATCAGGGTGTTTCACCAATCTTTGGTCACTTCAATTCATTTTGGGCCTTGGTGACACCAAAGAAAGGTGGGGACCTCTGGGGTCGCCTGGAACAAAACGAGAAAACAAGCGCCACGTGTTCATTTCAGGTCGATTCACCTTGGGCCTTGAGACCAACAAAAAGTGGTGGGGATCTCTCGGGTGGCCTGAAACAAATCAACTCGCGGGCCCCGTGTCCCGACCTGGAGGACCACTGGAAGGAGTCGGAAAGGCCTCGCGCTTCGATCTGGGGAATGAGAATCGGTGAGAATCGGTCGGAGTCACGTCCACCAACCACTCGATTTTTCGATTTGAGAGTGTGTGTGTGTGTGTGTTTTTTCTTTGGGAAGGGGGGGGGGGGTTGGCAGGGAATGGACATGGAAGCCCATGTAGGTTTATCTAGTTCTGAATCTTGAGCGGTTGGACCCAAAATGGACATCACACTTTGGAGATTTGTTCTTCCAACCACTTTTAAGGTTCCCGAAGAAAAACAAAACATATCGCGTCTGGAGTGCATGATCGTGGGTAACTTTTCCCATTTAGTGGTGACAGTCATCTCTCTGGGGTGGTTTCCTGATGGTCCCCCTGTTCGTAGGACCTTTTGATCAACCCCCATGTGCTCTGGTATTGGAAACTCGAGCCCCAAACATCTTGCCATTGAATGCCTTTCGGGGAAGAGGTTCTATGGTCCTGGTCGGGTTCTCCTACTCCTTTGGCCTCTCCTTCCCAAGCTTAGGGAGCCATGAGCATGGCACGCTCGACTTGGCCCAGGCCCAACTGAGCGCTTGACTACAACGAGCCGTAATCAAAACCGGCCAGATCAAAATGGTCTACCCACCCGGTATTAAAATGGTCCACCCAGAACCATGGGAAAAGTAAAAAAAAAAAAGGCCGAAGGCACCCATTTATGGCCGGGACCGTCCCGTACTGACCTTCCCTTCTCTGGGGGTTTGATTATGGATCAAATAGGGTTTGACGTCAAGGCACCCTTTCAGGACAACCTCTTGAACGGGGTCCCCTTCCTTTTTGCCTCCAGGATCCAATGGCTCTCAACACGTTCCACAGGTGCCCCAAAAAAGAGCTGGGCTGTCCAAACTGATCCCCGGCGACAAGCGCTTAACTTGTGTCTGTTCAGTACGGAAACCTGACCGCTGACATCTATTTCTAACTAAACTCACCTAAAAACAGGCACCTACGTCCACAGGTATTATCTTTTTTAACTCACCTAAAAAAAAACACCTACGTCCACAGGTATATACTTTTTATATAACTCACCTAAAAACAAAAAGGAGACACCTGGTGTCCACAGCTATATATATATATATGTATGTTTATATAACTCACCTAAAAAAAAGAGACACCTGGTGTCCACAGGTGTATATATATATATATATACTATTATTATTATTATCATTATTATTATCATTATTATTATTATTATTATTATTATTATTATTATTATTATTATTATTATTATTAATTTTATTATTATTATTATTATTATTATTATTATTATTATTATTATTATTATTATTATTATTATTATTATTTATTATTATTATTATTATTATTATTATTATTATTATTATTATTATTATTATTATTATTATTATTATTACTACTACTACTATTATTATTATTATTATTATTATTATTATTATTATTATTATTATTATTATTATTATTACTATTATTATTATTATGTATTTAAAAAAAAAAAAAAAAAAAAAAAAAAAAACTCACCTAAAAAAAGGAGACACATGGTGTCCACAGGTACATATATTTTTATTTATGTATTTCTTTTATATAACTCACCTAAAAAAAGAGACACCTGGTGTCCACAGGTGTGTATATATATATATATATACTGTTTTTTTATATAACTCACCTAAAAAAAAGGAAACACATGGTGTCCACAGGTACATGTATATTTGTTTTATATAACTCACCTAAAAAAAAGAGACACCTGGTGTCCACAGGTGTATATATATATGTACTGTTTTGTTTTATATAACTCACCTAAAAAAAAGGAAACACATGGTGTCCACAGGTACATATATATATATATATATTTTTGTTTTATATAACTCACCTAAAAAAGAGACACCTGGTGTCCACAGGTGTATATATATATATATAGACTGTGTTTTTTTAATATAACTCACCTTAAAAAAAAGGAAACACATGGTGTCCACAGGTACATTTAAGATTGCCGGACCAGGCAGACACTGAAACACATGTTTTGAATTAAATTAGTGAAATATAGTGAAATAGTTTGTGAATCAAAATAGTGAATGAAATATTGAGTGAATCAAAATTGTGAATTGGGAAACATGGATTTGCAGATTCGCAAGCCCAATTTAGTGAAATTTAGTGAATTTTAGTGAATTTTAGTAAACATTAGTGAAATTTAGCGAAATTTATAAAGTTCAATGAAATTTTAGAACGAGATTCACTAAATTTCACTAAATTTCACTAAATTGGATTAGTGAAATTTAGTGAAATTTAGTGAAATTTAGTGAAATTTAGTGAATCTCTTTCTAAAATTTCATTGAATATAATTAGGTTCGCTAAATGTCGCTAAATTTCGCTAAATTTCACTCAAATTCACTAAAAATCACTAAATTTCACTACATTTCACAAAATTGCATTTGCGAAATTTAGTGAAATTTGGGGAAATTTAGGGAATCTCTTTCTAAAATTTCATTGAATTGAATTAGTGTCGCTAAATTTCACTAAATTTCACTAAATTTTAGTAAATTTCGCTAAATTTCGCTAATTTTCACTAAATTGAATTTGCAAAATTTAGTAAAATTTAGTGAAATTTAGTGAAGTTTAATGAACTTTAGTGAAACTTAGTGAATCTCTTTCTAAAAATTCATTGAATATAATTAGGTTCGCTAAATTTCACTTCACTAAATTGCATTTGCGATATTTAGTGAAATTTAGTGAAATTTAGTGAAATTTAGTGAAATTTAGTGAAATTTAATGAAATTTAGTGAAATTTAGTGAAATTTAGTGAAATTTAGTGAAATGTAATGCAGGCTAGTGTTGTTTTTTGCTTTTTCCTAGTCACCTCGCCATGTAGGCGTATGTCCATTCACTATTCCCATTCACTATTCCCATTCACTGTGTCCATTCGCAACTGTTTTAATTATCTATTCCCATTCACTATTTCATTTGCTAATATTCACTAAATAATTATTTTGATGTTTCCAATGTCTATCTCCCAGCGGCAATCTTAAAGGTACATATATATTTGTTTGATATAACTCACCTAAAAAAAGAGACACCTGGTGTGCACAGGTGTATATATATACTGTTTTTATACATACATATATATATATATAACTCACCTAATAAAAAAAAGGAAACACATGGTGTCCACAGGTACATATATATTTGTTTTATATAACTCACCTAAAAAAAGAAACACCTAGTGTCCACAGGTGTATGTACATATATATATATACTTTTTTGCTTTTTAACTCACCTAAAAAAAAGGAAACACATGGTGTCCACAGGTACATTTAAGATTGCCGGACCAGGCAGACACTGAAACACATGTTTTGAATTAAATTAGTGAAATATAGTGAAATAGTTTGTGAATCAAAACAGTGAATGAAATATTGAGTGAATCAAATTGTGAATTGGGAAACATGGATTTGCAGATACGCAAGCCCAATTTAGTGAAATTTAGTGAATTTTAGTGAATGTTAGTAAAAATTAGTGAAATTTAGCAAAATTTATAAAGTTCAATGAAATTTTAGAACGAGATTCACTAAATTTCACTAAATTTCACTAAATTGGATTTGCGAAATTTAGTGAAATTTAGTGCAATTTAGTGAAATTTAGTGAAATTTAGTGAAATTTAGTGAATATCTTTCAAAAATTTCATTGAACATAATTAGTTTCGCTCAATTTCACTAAATTTCACTAATTTTCACTAAATTGGATTTGCGAAATTTAGTGAAATGTAGAGAAATTTAGTGAATCTCTTTCTAAAATTTCATTGAATATAATTAGTTTCGCTAAATGTCGCTAAATTTCACTAAATTTCACTCAAATTCACTAAAAATCACTAAATTTCACTACATTTCACAAAATTGCATTTGCGAAATTTAGTGAAATTTGGGGAAATTTAGGGAATCTCTTTCTAAAATTTCATTGAATTGAATTAGTGTCGCTAAATTTCACTAAATTTCACTAAATTTTAGTAAATTTCGCTAAATTTCGCTAATTTTCACTAAATTGAATTTGCAAAATTTAGTAAAATTTAGTGAAATTTAGTGAAGTTTAATGAAATTTAGTGAAACTTAGTGAATCTCTTTCTAAAATTTCATTGAATATAATTAGTTTCGCTAAATTTCACTAAATTTCATTAATTTTCACTAAATTGCATTTGCGATATTTAGTGAAATTTAGTGAAATTTAGTGAAATTTAGTGAAATTTAGTGAAATTTAGTGAAATTTAATGAAATTTAGTGAAATTTAGTGAAATTTAGTGAAATTTAGTGAAATGTAATGCAGGCTAGTGTTTTTTGTTGCTTTTTCCTAGTCACCTCGCCATGTAGGCGTATGTCCATTCACTATTCCCATTCACTATTCCCATTCACTATTCCCATTCACTATTCCCATTCACTATTCCCATTCACTATTTCCATTCGCAACTGTTTTAATTCACTATTCCCATTCACTATTTCATTTGCTAATATTCACTAAATAATTATTTTGATGTGTCCAATGTCTATCTCCCAGCGGCAATCTTAAAGGTACATATATATTTGTTTGATATAACTCACCTAAAAAAAGAGACACCTGGTGTCCACAGGTGTATATATATATATATATATATATACTGTTTTGCTTTTTGTTTTTTAATATATATATATATAACTCACCTAAAAAAAAGGAAACACATGGTGTCCACAGGTACATATATATTTGTTTTATATAACTCACCTAAAAAAAGAGACACCTGGTGTCCACAGGTGTATGTATATATATATATATATATAAACTGTTTATATATATATATATAACTCACCTAAAAAAAACAAAAACACATGGTGTCCACAGGTACATATATATTTGTTTCATATAACTCACCTAAAAAAAGACACACCTGGTGTCCACAGGTGTATGTATATATATATAAACTGTTTATATATATATATATAACTCACCTAAAAAAAAGGAAACACATGGTGTCCACAGGTACATATATATTTGCTTTATATACCTCACCTAAAAAAAAGAGACACCTGGTGTCCACAGGTGTATATAAATATATACTGTGTTTTGTTTTTTTTTTATATAACTCACCTAAAAAAAAGGAAACACATGGTGTCCACAGGTATATATATATATGTCTTATATAACTCACCTAAAAAAAGAGACACCTGGTGTTCACAGGTGTATATATATATATATATACTGTTTTTTAATATAACTCACCTAAAAACATGGTGTCCACAGGTACATATATATTTGTTTTATATAACTCACCTAAAAAAAGAGACACCTGGTGTCCACAGGCATAATTTTTCGAACCCTCGAAGCCTGGAGATCCCTCGAACCCATCGAACGGCCGGCCGTTCCGTCGCCTGCTTCAGGTCTTCGGGGGCCTTCGCCGCCTGCGCGGCCTGCCGTCATCGAAAATGCGACGCGGCCCGGAGCGCGGAAGCCGCGGAAGGCGTGGCTCGTGGAACGAGGGGAAAGGAGACCAGGTCCAGTAGATCGCAAAATGGCCATGGAACCCCAGGCGTAGCATCAGTGATACCTAGGTCCTCCAGATTTGAGAGGTTAGAATAAGTTGGTACTGAGAAACGGTCAAAGGGCACTACTCAGGGATCTAGGAGAGCCATGGGCTGTTGCCTGGGTCAAAAGCCCGGTTACTTCCCAGTGAACATCCCAGTCCGCACTCAAGTAGACTAAAATGGGTGGTACACCTACCCCAAAATGGTACCATTGGATTTGACCCCCAGCCAAATGAGTCACAATCAAAACCCGGTCTTAAAATGGTCTACCCAGCTTCATGTATAGAACTAGGAAGGCGGCCACAGCTATTTGTGGTTGGGAGTGTCCCTTGCTAGCCTTCATCTACCCGAGTTTTGGCTCAAATCCTGTGGATTGCTGCGAGATCCACTAATTTCGCACCGCCGTTCGAAACCCTGGTTTCTCATGAGTTCCCTGTAAATACCAACAAACGTTACGGTTTCAACCATGGTTTCAAAGTGGTGCAGGACTTCGTCCATCCACAGTAGGGTAACTCCAAAATGGGGCAAGGTCTAGTACAGGCGCTTGAACCAAGGACTAAAACCTGCGGTCCAAATCCTGGCTTGAGTTGGACCCATAACCACATGGAGAAATGGAAGGGGTCACTGGATGTTGATCAATTTACTGGTGGCTTTGTTCAAACGATCGCCACTTCTGGAGGTTCCAAAATGGGAAATGGAGAAAACCCTAATGGAACCAATACGTAAATAAGCTAACAAAGACTGATAAATCCCCAAGCAAATCCACGATCAATTGGCACGACCCAAGGGGTCAACGTTGACTCCTGTCTGATTTCTCCAGAAGCTGGAGAGATAAAATCTGCCCTGGCTGCTTTCTGATGTTGGTCACACATCGAGTCGGCAAGCAAAGTCTCAGGTATCAACAAGTTGCACTCTTGGCGTTCTGATTGCTCATGCAACTCAAATCTCACGCTCACGATGTCAGGAACCCTACTTAGATGGTCTAGGAGTTAGCTAAATGGCTAGTAACCCTGGTTGTAACCGGCTTACAATGGTTGTAAGTCCCTGTAAGCAGGTTTACTGGCCCTGTGGCGATTTGTCCCAGACCATCCAAGTAGGATCGCAGGATCAGAAAAATTGCAAAAGAGCCACAAAATGCAAGCCAACCAAGCTCAAGGCCCACAAACCCATCTGGAAGATCGACGCCGGCGGAAAAAAAGGAAGAAAAAAAAAGAAAAAAAAAACCTAGCTGAATGAACTGGCTCCGAGTTGCGTTATCTTCGAAAGACCGACTCTCCTTTGGACAAGGACTCTCCTTTGTAGAGGGAGTTCTCTTTTGCGGAAAGAAGCCTTGGTGTGCTTCCATGTGGGTGTTGTTTCCCTTGATCTTCCCTTAACAATCCCAAAGATCTTCTTCATTTTGAAACATGGGGCCTAAAGCCTTGGAATGGACTGGGTACTGTTGCACCGAATTGCGTCACTATACGACAAGTGTGTATATGTGTAAGGGTGTGTGCATGTAATAGTTTCGCCCCCTACAAGTTGGCCCTATCTAAGCTCCAAGCCGCTCGCTTTGCTCTTCTCTTCTTTTTCAAAGCCAACCAAAAAGGGGGGAGTGACAAGCCGCTCGGTTTGCTCTTGCTTTCTTTTTCAAAGCCAAAAAGGGGGGAGTGAAGCTTCTCCCCCAAAAAGGACATGCCCATGTTGAGACATGATGTTAACCCCGGATTAATAAACCCCTGTTTATTCATATGGGGGTGTCCCCGGTTCTGGTGTTTTTTTTTCTCACTTTTGGAGGGGAACACCCCCCATATTAATCGACCAGGGCCTCACTTCCTGAGTTGATGGGCCAGAAAAGTTCAAACTTTCTGTTTACCACTAAAATGGTCTTCCCAACAAGTTTAAAGTCCAGGAACTCAGGGAGTGAGCGGGTGTATTAATCCGGGGTTAACATTGCCCGTGTTGCGGCGGCATCTCGGCGTCTCGGCAACGGCGTCTCTCTCGGCCTCGCCTGTCGCAGGCTCGGGTTCTTCGGCTCCCGCTCCGCCGGCCGAAAGTCCAAGTTGCCATCAGGCAAGCTCAGCCCCTGCGCAAAGGCCAGAGATGCGGAGGATGGAAAAGGGATTAATTTGTTGTTGATTTGTTTGGTTTAATGTGTTTTTCCAAAAAAAAAATGCGTGATCCTATTTACAAAACCATCGTCGAGATTGAAGTGGGAGGCTCAAACGCGACTCGATGGGATGCAACAACTCATGGCTTGACTTGAAATCCATCGGTGCGAAATTAAATCGGCAGGGAATGAGAAATGGAACGAACCCAGGCTTTGGTCCCCGAAGAAAGGAAACCACCAGTTGGATGGTTTATAAGGGTTGTTTCTTCATTCCCTGAGCACCAGTTGAAGGGGTGATGTGTCTGGGCTGTCCAGATCCCCTGCTAAAAGTGAATTACGGAAACCCAACCACTAAACCACACACACCTAAAGACCTAAGGAACCGGACGGCTGGGAACCGACAAGTTGTTGTGTTTTTGAAGGACATGAGTTTTGCCTTCAGATGAATAAATTGAGGGAATGAACCGTATCTACCATTCTGGGCAAATTACCTAAACTTCATAAACCGGAACAGAGGAAGACCGAGACCCTTTCTGGGTGAGACCGTTGTTAAATATGAGAGGCAAAAGAGGCGAAGCGAGCGATCGCTGGTGAAAAAATCCGGGAGCCAAAGCCAAGCAAGACAGGTGAGCCACGGTCTAGGACTACCGGAAATTGTGACAGAAACCTGTGCGTATTCGTGCAGCCTTGAAATGGGGTCCCTTTTGAATGGGTTTATGAATGGCCTTTCTTGGTCTGCGCTTGTTGACGGTTGGTTGTTGCCATGGCTTCCAGGTGGAGTCGAGCATCTTCTCGTTGAAAGTCCCGCACACATTCATCTCAAAAACGGCCCATCATGTGTTCTCCCCCCCCCTCCGGCTTGTTCAATCTCACCTTTGGGCCGTTTGGAGCCGAGCTTTCTCTGGGACATCAGCGAGCTCACCCTCTAAGACCGCATCCCCATGGGTTCACTGATTTGACCACACCTGTAAGGTTGATTCATTGATCCTGAGCCGATGCTTTTTCGGTCGAACATTGCCAAGCGCACGCACAAGGCAAGTAGAATGAAGAAAACGTTTGACGGGGGGTTGTCATTGCAGCACTTCAACAAGAGGCTTCCAGTCGCTTTCAGACGAATACGAAGGGCGAGCAAATGCTGCTGCTTGCGAGAAAACAATCCCAAAACCTGATCCTGTGAGAACAGCACCACCACCGCCACCGCCTCTGTCACCACAACAACCACGACAACGACCACGACCACGACCGCCGCCACCATCACCGCCACAACAACGACGATGACCACCACGACGACCGCGACGACGACCACGACGACGACGACCACGACGACGACTACGACGACGACGACAACGACGCCGACGAACACAACAAAATCAGCAAGACGAACGAGAGCCTCAACAGAGGCGTCATCGCCCCTTACAACGAGCACTGACCCCCCCCTCGCTCAAAGTTCGGCCAGCCTTCAGCTGGCGGGACGCGGATCGGGCAAAAAACCGTAGAACCTCCGGGCACTTCTCAGCGCCAAGGAGAACACAAATCCATTTGAGTCCAAGTCAAAACCTGGCACGGCCTTTTTTTGGGGGAAAAGCCCGGGTTTTGGGGGGGTGGGGTGCTTAGCTGCGCTCTCCGTTTTCGGATCCTCCGCTAAAAAGTGTTTAACTTGTGGGTTAAATGGAAACTACCACTAAACACTAAAGCTGAGGGGATGGCTGGGAGCCACCAAGAATAAGTCTACCCAAAACCATTGAAAGAATCAACAGGCCGGAGATCGGCACCGATGTTGGCAGCCTTCTGCCCAGGTGTTGATGGCTCATTTGATGCTTTTCGGTCGAAGCGGCGACCCGTAAACGCCGACTCACTGGGAGTGCACCCGATGAAGCTGCTTGTAGGCTCCGCTTAGCCCCAATGCAATGGCTCCCCCGAGTGGGCTCAGTGTATCTCGGTTGCTTTCTGCGAAGCCCTGCTAAAAGTTTAACTGTTAGTGGTTTAATGGAAAACAGATTAGTTGGCAAAAAGTTAAAGCCCGAACATCCAAGCAGAATGCACTAAAAGTATGGTTGCCGGAATCGGATGAAGAAGTTGCCAGCTTCATGCTCACGAAAAATCGTCTTGTAGCTATCTGAAAGGGAATGGACTGCCAAAGAACTCCCCAACGCAGCCCCTGAAGTAGGCAGCCCTCGTTTGCAGATCCCCTCAAATATTGATGATATGCACACTGCATGTATCTAGGTGAATGTATGAGTTCACATGTGTATATATATATATATATCCATATATATATATATATATATCCTATGTTATAAAAGCTATGTGTATATAAAAGCTGTGGGCAGCTTGTAGGTTGCACAGGACTTCAAATCTGGCCCCAAAAGCCCCCCCGAAAGCCCACCGCCTCTGCTTCCTCACAGGTACCTCAGCAACCAACGGGTGAGTCGATCAAGCCGATCCAGCAAAAGAACTTGAGTCAGAAGCAAAACCTTGCATTAACTAGGTCCTCCAGTAGAGAGGTTAGACTAAGGGTACCCTTTTTCCTCTAGTCTATTTTAGTAGGGGAACCCTCCCCAAAAAAACAAACGGTAAAAGGGCACTACTGGGGGACCTAGTTAAAATGGTCGGGACCCGGGATGCTTCAAGAATTCTTCCAGGGCGGCGAAGGCGCTAACCTTCATCTTGCCAAATCTCGGTTTTGAGGACGTGCGTCGCCCACGAGGTAGGCACGTGCGTAGCCCTCTGAAAAGTGAAGCCGGGTCAGCGGCCAAGGTTGCACCAACCAGGCAACCCTAGGCCCTAGACCTTTTAGGAGTTGGCTCAAGGAGCACTGTGCTGAAAGCAATGCCTCAAACACGCAGCCCAGCCACACAGGGATCCAAATGGAAAAGCTCAAATGTTCTGGGCCAGTTCTAGGCCATCAAACCGCCAAGTACCACAACACTAACGCAACTAGGCAATTTTGCCCCAAACAACGCCAGACAAACACACAAAGGAATCCAAAGGCAGATGACTAACTCTTGTTGGCCCCCGCAGAGCCGCCACACCTTTTTTCGTGTGGTTCAAGCCATCCGCAGTCATCCGCGAAGCGGACACTTGCGGCAAGATGCCATGCGTAGGCACCTGAGGCGGGCAGGGGAGGGGCGAATGACATAATCACAACAAGGACCGAAACGCAGCAACGCCATAGGTTTTAACAGCCACACTCAGCTTAGAAACGCGCGTTTTCGACGCACTCCTCTCATCACTTGTTTGACACGCTCATCCGTTACCGCTCCCAACCACATGAGCGGTGGAACGCATGAAAGCAGTTGATGATGACATCATAACACTCTACATTAGGCTTTTTAGTGGTAGCGGTTGCTGAGTCAAATATGGCTGGAACAAGTATTACTGCATTCCAGTTGTGATGCCTCGGCTCAACTGCTCTCACGCAAAATGCCATGTTGGCAACTGGCAAATGGGCATTTACCCCCAGTACCCGTACCCTCTAAAAGGATTAGGATGAGGCGAGCGATGCACGGATAAGCCTGGATAGCAGGCGACACCAAGCATCAGTGCCAAGCAGGAACTAAGAACCAAGCTCATGATGTTGCTGGATCAAGAGCTTCAAAACATAATGAAATGAACATCCAAAGCTGCATGGGTTTCAATTTCCACCGCGCAGCAATGATGATTCTGGTCAACGGCTCTGCATGGAAGCACCAGTAGCCCACACCACATGCTACCGATGCACGCGCCCATTCAATGTTCACTTCACTAGGTGCCTTGCATCTTTTGCAGTCTTCAGCAGAATGGGGGCGGTTTCTGAAGAGTTTGACTTTCCCAGCTTGTCCCTGACACACCCTGACGCACCACGCGCAACAACGTCAGGCTCACCGTCAGCGCCACCCTCAGCAGGGAGCTCATCACGCCTCTTGCCCTTGGACTTGAACTTCTCACCAGGCCTGGGAATCGACATCAGAATGCGCTTTGAGTCGAGTGGTTTGGCAGATAACCAGAACCCTTAACCAAGCAAATGGGCATAGTAAGGCAACCGCTACAAATAAGAGGAACAACAAAATGAAGCACCGAAACCACACCAACTGACTATTGTGATGACCAGTTGGCAACAATCCTCGCTTGAGGATGGCGTACGCCTGGCCACGCACGTTCTTCACGTAGCAAATGCCGTCTGATTTCTTGCATGGGACGAGGGCCCCAACATCCATATCGATCTTTTCCCCCTGAAACATCATGGTTGTACTAATGGTTGACCATTGCAAAGAGGCAGGCGCGTTCTCATCCATAATCATTGGAACCATCCACGCAGCACATGGAGATGAAACATCCAGCGATGAGAATCCGGCGCCGTCAACTGCGAAATTGATGCCCCCTTGGTCACGTTTACTGCGCTTACTGTGTTTTCAATGGGTTCGGTTTCAGCCGTTTGGGAAGCATTGCAAAAAGGAAACAAAAGGTCACCAATTCCTTGCTCTTTGCCAAGGCTCCAAACTGTGAGTCATTCTTCTTCACAGAGATCGGCACTTGGCTCACTGGTTTCCCTGGCCCGCGCTGCACTTGCGCTCGGGTCCGGGCGTTCGCAGGCACAAGGTCCATAGTGTACTCACCTCACATTGGCATCTCAAACATGTTACCAATCATCATCAAATCATCAATCATTTGGCCAACAAATACAAATCTAAACCAATGAAACAGTGATCATGTGATCAGAGACATTTAAAACAAAAAACGTATCAACCAGTCAACCGGCCGATTGCACCTGCTCTAATGTTGTCTAAGTTATCAAGCCGTCGAGTCACCCACCGAGCCAAAGAACATGAGCTTGAAGTCGGCCGGCAGTCGGTACATGTTCAGCGTCGCGTCAATTGGCGATGTCAGAACAGACTCAGCCGCCTCTTGGTCAAGACGGATCCAAATCTCACTGCACATGTCTACCTTGGAACGACCACGTGATCCTGTCGAAGAGTCGGTCACGTGGATGATAACCTTGTCACGCCAATCCTTCTCCACGCCGCGCGCCATGTCGAGCAGGTGGGTCTGCACCTGAAGCTGGAACATGAGCATCAAGTCGGACTCGAGCACCGCGGGCGACGAACCGTAGTTGAAGAGCTCTCTCCATGAGAACTCGGCTGTGTGTTCTGCGTCTGACGCGTCGTCATTGCCGTTGCCAGAAGTGGCAGTTGTTGCCATCTCCACTGCTGAATGCCCGCCACAGCTAGTGATCGCAGTTCGCGTGATGGGCTTGATGTTTTTGCTCATCAAAATCGCCTTCAAGTCGAACGTTCCCTGCACCAAGAGGTTGGCCAGTGCGCCGGCCCACCCTGCATACAGCGATTCGGATGAGAGCAAGCATGAGTCAAGATCAGCAAGCTGGTGTAACGTGATTCTCTTTTCGAGCCGTGCAAAAAGGAGCTTCAGGTTGGAAGCGGTGACCGAAGCAATGCTGGTGAGCAGCTGTGTGATGTACATGGCCCTGAGTCGAAGGAGTGTCGCCGCGTCCGATGGCTGGAGGCCCATGTTCTTGAGGACGTCGTCCGGCAAAGCCCAGCCTGGGAACAATCACATTGACGAGCAGCGACGTTGTGTTGGGAAACAGTCTGAAACAATTCACAAGTTATGTGCAGTGTACAAGTGTACAAGTACTACTTATGATACTACTTACAAACTCAGGGGGGTAGTTTGCGCATCACTTTGTTACTTCCACCCACCGAACCGCCACGTGAGCAGGGTCGAGCCTGCAACTGTGTGGTCGACCAGGATGTTGGCGAAACACACAAAGTTGTCAGTGAACACTGTGTGAACATGGCGGGTCACCTCGTAAACCAGGTCGGCCAGCGATGGCTCGCTCGCGTGCAGAGAGCACGTGGCTGATGATGCTTCATCCGAAGCAGTGCATGTGCAAGAAAGCATCACTTCAGCCTTTAGCCGCCCAAATGTGGCATGGGTTGTTACAGCCAGCTTGTTGTGGCCCGTGTTGGTGAAGTTGCCCTGCTCAGACGCAAGCCACACCATGACGTCGGGGCTGAACAACTTCAGCTTGTCAACCTTGCTAGTCTTGACATCCGTGAACAGTTTCTCACTGTGCTCTGCAACTGCCGCTTCCAATCGCTGCAGGCCAGATGAAGCACCTGCTGCCGTGTCCGCCTGCAGCGCAGAGTCCATCTTGCCCTTCATCTTCTGCGCAAGGACAGGCGGGGGTGGGGCGTGGGCAAGTCAAGTTGCAAGCTCTACACATCGGGGAGTGTGAGTGGCCGAGTGGCAAGTGGTTGCACGTGTGAGGTAAGCGTTCAACAATTCAACAATGTTCAATATTCAATGTTCTATAAACGTAAGTACATGTTTTGCCGTGCCTGGACCATCATGTGGAGTCCATGTTGCTTGAGCGCGGGGCGCAACGTGCTCCATCGCTTATGCTGCTTCGTTCCAGAAGGTGTTTCCAGCACGATGGAACCAGTCATCGCAAAGATCAAGCCAGTCCTGATCAAGTGACTCTTCAGCTCCATGACCGGCAAATCATTGTCCATCTCATGGATGCTTTGCGTGACATGGTTGACACAGCCGATCAAATCATCAACCCACAGCTTATTACGGACCCCAACGCTGCAGGCGATTGTGGCCATGGACACGTTCTGCTCCTCGGGCAAGTTCGGCACTGGCGCCCCCCTAGATTTGGCACTCGGGCGTGCCTTGGCTTTCTTGGCAGGGCGCACATTCTCCTTGTCGCCCTTCTTGTTTGGCTTCTGTCCAGAGGTGACGACAGACCCGGTCATTAGTGTGAAAAACCTGCTCACTGATGACTTTTTGCTCGTCGTGTCAAACACCCAGTTGGTGTCCGCATTCGGACTGTCAAGCATAGGCACCTGACTGCGCAGCTGACACCAACATGCCTCTTGTTACGCCTTGCTCCAATTGGTTGAACCCGAGTCTCCACTGGTCACCATAGTTACTCGTTCAACAAATTGCTGATGATCTGATGGTAAGAAAAATGGGAAGACTGGGAAGACTACACTAGGCAAATCAGTTTTCTGCAAAAACCACAACTTACAACTTAACTTAACATTAGCCAGGGAGCACATAGCTTGGCAGCTTCCATGATCAGCACCCGCAAGTCATCATCGCTGAGGCCATCATACAAGGCAGTGCAGATTGACGTCGTGACATGCTGGATGTTTTGCAGCACAATGCTGTTGTGGAGCCGCGGGTGCAAGAAGTCAACACACTCCCCCATGACCGTCACCAAGCCGTTAGGTCCGTCCAGAAGCTTCCACTTCTTCCCAAAGAAGTTGTAGCAAGCTCTTGCGGATTCAAACAAGCGCCACTCGTTGAACACCTCACCAAAGTCGGTGTGTTGCTTCAAGAACTCAGCACCTGGTGAGCGTTAGGATGGCCACAGTCGGTTAGGGGGTAACTCCACTGGATTACAGGCCTAACCCAGTGTAAGTAAAGAAGCCAGTAAAGTTTCGCAGCTACAGCCAAGGTAAAACTGGTAAACCTGAAGTGTGAACAACGCAAGCAAAGGCACACCGGCTCTCGTAGTCTTTCTGTGACCATGTGATGCCGTTCTGCAGCTTGTACTGCGTCAGTTCCGTTTCAACCTTATACAATGCGCAAAGTGTTTTTAACAAATTAACAAAACATAGACAGAACACGGAACGCGGAGTACTTGTAGAACGCCGCTAAACTCAAGCAAACAAACTAACTAACAAGTGAAAACAAACCCAAATCGGTCCCAGCCGCATCAGGGACGAGTTGAATTAACTCAATGAATGATGTTGATGACCCTGAGTGGAAGCGATTGTGCAAGTTGACCAAATACTTGCTGATGCAGGGGGGGATACGATGGTCGAGGACACGGGCCTCAAGGCCGCGTGTTAGCGATATCATCAGATTGCCGTTTGAGTCACCATCCTCATTGAGCGCGGTGTAGAAGCTCTCGCACAAAGATGCAAATGAAAGCGCTCGATAAGGCGCTCGGGCCATGTCGCCAGAAGTGGCACTGGCTGATTGGACCAACCATGCCTCGCCCCGTACAGCCTCAACCACTCCGCGGCTCTTGACGCTGGCCACATAAGCTTTCTTAACACCACTTTGGCACCTTTGGTTGTATTCGTGGCGCGCTATGTTCCGCACGCGCTGCGGAAACGGCGTGCCAGAAGTCGAATTGTCATCGATGAAGAAGCGCACTCGTTGTTTCTCGCCGACCTGAATTGGCGCACAGATACGATGGCACACAGGTAACCGTTTAACTACATCCAAACACTTGTTTTTGACGTTTCACATCCCAACCTGGCCCAACCCCGTCCGTTGGTCCATGCCATGCGCCATGCTCCGCGCCTGATAGGTCGACCATATCGCCTCCAAGAGCACCCGCCCCTTCAACTCTCCGAAGATGTCGGCAAGCGTGGCATCCTGCTGGTACACGTTAGCGCCTGGCCTCGCCATAGGCTTGAGCGGCGGTGCTGCCATGTTGCTGGGAGCAGTCGGGAAGTAAGTTTCAAGTCAAGACAAAACCAGAACAAGTGGTGGCATTTGCTTGCGGCATGAGTCAGTGATGTCACATGTCTTCTGACTCAGGGTTTTCCATGCGCTGTCCAAAATCCATGCACTTGCTGAGCCTTGCAAACGGCGAGTCGGCTCAAGTGTTGAGAAAGCGCACGCTGCAGTGCCGCATAGCTGAATGCACTTGTGGTCAGTGGTGGGCTTATGCCTTATGGAACCTGAACTCGCACAGCGGTCACACGTTGTTTGGAACCTGAACTAGTCTTGGAGTCGGTATCAGATCACTGTCAGATCACCAACTGGACCAACTGCGGGGAGTCACAGAGGCCCTGACTCTGAACCGAGGATGTTGACGGCCGACCGTTGTCATCATCACCGCCGGTGACCTGGGGACGGGGGCGCTCAGCCTGCATAAAGCACTCATAGACTCATAGGCTCACAAGTTGACTCGTGACAAACACGGTACGACTGGCTAGGTCATGATCATGATTCATGATGATCATGCAGCAGTTGACTCAGTTGATCAGTGTGACCAGAAAGCACTCAACACATGTTCACATTTGACCAGCTCTCGCAATGGCATTTGGCGCACACACGGAATCCATGTGAGACGACGTGGCTGAATTAGCAGCGACATCATTGGCGCAGCGCTCAGGTGTTCTAATGCTCTAACAACTCCGGTTTCACTTTCACTGGCGCACTGGCCAAAGTCAAAGAGTCAAAGAGTCGAACATCAATGTTTGCCTCCATTCAGACAGCTATTGACTTGACACACAAGAATGCGACTGTCTAGTTCAATTCAAATGGTAAACGCTGGGGTCTTTGATCTATTGAGTTTCTGAGCTATTGCACCCTGCGCCGCTTGGGCCTGGAGTCAATTTCAACTTCTTCCTGTGGTAATTGGCGGGTGTCTTTCACACTGCCGTCACCACCAACCGATAAAGCAACACCATCAAGTATGCCTAGTCGGTGTCGCCTATCAAAATCAAACCTGTGTACACTCATTAAGCCCGGATCCATCATGATCTGTGTGCAAACAAACAAGATGATCAAGCCGGAGCAAGCAGTATGCATGGAGTTCCCAGCTTGCGCGCAAATTGCATGCCTGCTGGGCCAAGGGTGAAACGTTAGGCCACGTCTCTCTTGGTCATGCCGTAGCGCAAACGACGAACACGGGGTGCCGTGAGTGAAAGACACATTTGTTGGCATTCCCTGTATGCTCAACATCTCGCGGCTGGTTAACCAGCGCCTGTGCAATGCGCTCATGAGCAGATTTGTGCTGGCTGTCAGTGTCATCAGAACCTGGCAGCGGTCAAGCGGACATCACGCACCTTCGAAACCTTGAAAAAATGGAAGGCTAAGCGTTAGACTTGCGTTTGTCAAGTCTTTTACTCGATCGAGAAACCCGTGTTCAAACAAATAACCCGCCTGCCCCTTGGCGTAGGTTGCGCGGCACGTTGGGTTCTGGTTCAATGAGTACACACTTCCAGGGAACTGACGTACATATTCAGTGTACGCGTTCAGCTCCCACCGTGTGAGGCATTGCTCCCACACATCATCATCATCAGCGCAGTGGGGGTGGTTGGTCGGGCACTCAGTGGTATCCGGCTTCCACAAACTCTCTGGGCGGGATGCTGCCCAGCGAAGCTCACCGTCAAGTGTTTCAGGGTCTGTCCTTGGTTGCAGGTTACCAGACAAATCATGGTGTGGAGTCCACTGGGCTTAGTTTGTATCATTGACAAATTGACAATACAAAAGGCAGGGGAAAATATGGAAATTGCAGTTGCTTCAGGTAAGGGCGAGGTGCTCCCAGAAAAACATCTCCCAGCCAACTGAGCAGCTTCGATGGAAGTTCGGTGTGAAGGATTGAAGCAGCGACTTGAACCCGAGCGTTTTGATCTTGTGCCGACCCCTCAGTTGAACACATATGTCGCTTCTGCCATTGAGTCGCATTTGGAAAGGCTGACGAATAGCAAGTTAGCCAGTCAGTGAGTTAGTGAGTGGAGACAGTGGATAATTAAGCTTCAGACACAGCCCACTGACGGGGCCTCCTCACAGGCCACCCCAGCTGCTGTGGAGAGATGACCTCAAAGGTCCAATCGTAGGTGGGCAACAGCTGACTGAACAGCTCCCGAGGGAATGCGTCTGTGCATTCCTGCACTATGACAGGTTCTTGGCAAAGTCCTCTTAGCCCTGCCCATGCAAGGAAATGGCAGAAACTGAGCGCTGTTTCTTTGTCACACAAACCAGCTGGGCTGTACGCAGTGCACGGTGTCCCTGCAACATGCACGAACCCAATGCGGTCAACCACACTGCACTCCTGCTTGTGCACCAAGCACCATGATGACCTTGAGTTGAAGAAGATGGGTGCATCGAAGTAACACGCAATGTCGCTACACAGAGTTGGGATATATCCACCCTGACAGAACCGCATGGCTGACCAAGAACAAGCATTTGCTGACACAAGCCAGGTTACCCTTTCACAGCCTTCCCAGCTGCCACCAGCGGCTGCAGCGTTGACTGCAGTTGCTGCCCGCTGCGAAGATCAGTCAACATGCTTTGGATGGCTGGCACGAAGAATCCCGATATGTCACCAAACATACATTGGGGTGGGTGTGGATGATGCAGGCATTCGTTGCAACTTGCCGGATTCCACTCCTGTCAAGTCGGCCAGGGAACCCAATACGGCTACACGTGCTTATTATGTATGGTTCAAGAACAAAGTCCGCAAAAGCCACATGGCCAAATGCTAGTTAGGGCCCCCCGTAGCACACATTGGGCAAAAAGCACCAAGGCGCCGCTGCATGAAGGTGCGGCGGATGCCGCGCAGACAACTGGTCTCGCCCCAAGAAATGGGTCGCTGCGCTGCGTAGCTGTGCGAAAGCGGTACCAGGACTGTCTATGCCTGAAAAGGCTGTTGAATAGCTTGTCACTTCCATCCGGGCTAGAAGACGCTGGATGATGTTGATCCTGTCATCTGGCGGGTCAACATCCTGTAGGTCAGAATCAAAGCTACACTGGTCCATGGAGTGATCATGCATAGCGGCATCCATGGTGGAGTAGGTCAGCAGAAAATCGGTTGGCCATCCTTGACATGGAGTTGGTTACATAAGCAAGCGTGGAACTATATGCTGTGTTAATGTGCCAAAGCACTCGTAAAACAGACTTGGACTGATGGTCGCTGAAAGTTTCGCCGAAGGTCTGTTTGCTGACTCAAAGTCAGACACATCAGTGGGTGTCAATGATGTCAACCTAGATGATGCCGCGCATGGGCCTGTGTCACCCAGGCCCTGATCACCTGCATCATCTGCGCAGTGTGACTCAGCTGGTGGTTCTTCTGCAGGCTGGACGTGCTGCGGTTCTTGCGAGTCATCAGCCCTCGCTTGGGTCAGCCTAGGCTGCTTGCATAGCTTGAGTGTGTCAGCGCATCAATTAATCATTCACACAATGCGAATAGCCAGGCACTCATTGACTCATTGTGACAATATTGTGACAATTGTGCTCATTGCAACGAAACGTGCAGATGAGTGCAGATGTTCCATTCCGAACAAAAGCTTGCGTTTGGATGGGTTCGATGTGTCTTGTGTCTTGGGGTTGCGCAATGATTAAAAAGCAGCACTGACACTATGACCCGGGCATCTCAGACACTGGTTCAGCACGTAGATCTGGCTCAACATGCTGGTGTTGCGGCGTGTGTTCAGTGGTGGCACACTGCTCGGACTGCACGCGCGAAGCCTGGCTGTCCACACTCTCCACGTCCACAGGCTGCGGCTGGATGTGATCTATCACATTCGTCACGTTGACCCCACTGCTCGAGCTTGAAGCCTGCTCCTCAGTCAAGTCAGTCAAGAGAGGGTCACTCGATTTCTCTTGGTGACCGGGATGCAATTAGACCCAAACAGAAATCATGCGGATGAGCACTGAGCACATATATGTATATATATATATATACATATATAACTGTCCAAATGTGCACCTAGGCGCAGGTGCTCAGAATTACGAATTGTTTGGTCCTTCAATCACGAAAATCATGCCCCCCCAAATGGATACTCAAAAATACGGTTTGGCTGGCCCTTCACACACAAAACTAATGCCCCCCAAATGGATGCTCAAAATTTGGCTGGCGATTCAAACGCGAAATGCCACCCAAATGGATGCCCCAAATGGCTGCTCAAATTTACGGTTTGGCTGGCCCGTCAAACACAAAACAAATGCCCCCCAAATGGATGCCCGTAATGCCCCCCAAATGGATGCTCAAAAGCGAAAATAATTCCTTCCAAATGGGTGCCCTTAGACTGTGTAAGGAAACTGACAAGACACCATTTGGGAATCTTCAAGGTGTTCAACTGGCTTTGATGTGTTCGGTCCCTTGCAGCTGCCAAAGATCTTGATCACGTCGGATGCACTTGGGGTGCGAGCAGGGACAAACTTAATATGAGCCTTGCCGTATCCACTTCTCATCCACACGTTGGACACCTCATACGTCCAAGGCCCCTTTGGAGTGTATGATTGCACCACAATAGCAAACACTTTGCTCGTTGAAGCCACACCCATGTAGCTGCGGAGGTGCGACACATGTTTGAACTTCTTGCGAACAGTTGGTGGCATGTGGTTCAATCTGTCAGTCTGACCATCATGTATTGTGAGGTAGGTTAGCGATGTACCAAAACCAGCTGCAGTGGTTTGCTTGTCACTCTTGTGCACAAAGGCCACTGGCATACCATCCGTGGTGTTGGGTGGCTTCACGCTCCTGCGCAGGGTGGTAGCTGGCGGCGGACTAACAACCAACTATCACACGTGTTTTCAATAGCCCGGCCTGTAAATGACGAATTCAGGCTTGTCAACTATCGGCAACTCGTCATACGGCATCGCAAGCACTAGAAAACATGGCTGAAACGAAGCCGCCACTGTTGCCTTTGGCGGCATTGCGCTAGCCAGAGCAAAGCCAACTGCAGATCAAAGATCGTAACTCACATGGCGTGTGACAGGTGGCTGGTTGGGTCAGGGTTGAGAAATGTGGATCTTGGAGGGGACTTAGGTTAAGGACCTACAAAATCTAGGGCCCTAGGGTTGGGGAGCCTAGGGTTGGGGGACCTAGGGAGCCTAGGGTTGGGGGACCTAGGGTTGGGGAACCTAGGGTTGGGGGACCTAGGGTTGGGGAGCCTAGGGTTGGGGGACCTAGGGTGGGGGCCTAGGGTTGGGGGACCTAGGGCGGGCGGGCCTAGGGTTGGGGGGGGGACCTAGGGTTGGGGGACCTAGGGTTGGGGGCCTAGGGTTGGGGGACCCAGGGTTGGGGGACCTCGGGTTGGGGGGTCTGCCTAGGGTTGGGGGACGGGGAGCCTAGGGTTGGGGGACCTAGGGTTGGGGGCCCAGGGTTGGGGGACCTAGGGTTGGGGGGCCTAGGGTTGGGGGACCTAGGGTTGGGGGGCCTAGGGTTGGGGGACCTAGGGCTAGGGTTGGGGGGCCTAGGGTTGAGGGACCTAGGGCTAGGGTTGGGGGGGCCTAGGGTTGGGGGCCCTAGGGTTGGGGGACCTAGGGTGCGTAGGGTTGGGGCCTAGGGTTGGGGGACCTAGGGTTGGGGGGCCTAGGGTTGGGGGACCTAGGGTTGGGGGACCTAGAAGAGCCTAGGGTTGGGGGGGCCTAGGGTAGGGGGACCTAGGGGACCTAGGTTGGTGGACCAGGGTTTGGGGGGGGGGGGGGCGGACCAAAGGGTCTGCTCCAACACATTTTTAAAACGTTGAGGCAAAAACACAACAACTCTACGGGCATCAAGAAACAAGACTTGCTGCAACACGTTTCAAACTGTGTTTGAACAAAAACAAAAACAACCCCAAGCGTCGGTTCCCTTTGCTGCTTGTGCGCGCCACATGTATGCACGGTGACAATGGTTTGCGTTTGCTGCTCAAGCTGCACTGGGAAACTCAGGACCGAAGACACACATGTGCGTCGCCTTGATGCGCTTAATGGGTATTAACAATTAACTGAACAAAGATAACGAAGATCAACAGTGGTGGGTAAGCATGCCCCCTAGTGCAAAGGCTGTGTATCTCAACCGCACTCGCAGGGCCCTGGCATCATCATCGCTTCCGGCGACCGCCAGGCCTAGGCACGAATGATGTCACTCCTAAGACGCTTGGGTGCATGGCAAGGAGCGGTGGCTCTTTGTCAGTTGGTTTGCGTTTATTTTGCGGTTTTCCCCGGGTCTCACTTTTTGTCTTGCCCAGTGCAAATGATTGGTGGGCTACCGCAGGCACACAAGTGACCTAGTGAGCCTAGTGTGACGCAACGACATTTGCAAGGCACTGGCATCATCATCCTCGTGATCTCCAGCCGGCGATCGTCAGGCCTGGGCGGCACAGACAGTGAAAGGGCGCAAACTAAGGTGACAACTGAGCAGTTCAACATGTCAATTGAACGACCCCCATTCTGCTCGTTTCAAA
Organism: Effrenium voratum; assembly: GCA_963377175.1. NCBI lineage: Eukaryota > Dinophyceae > Suessiales > Symbiodiniaceae > Effrenium > Effrenium voratum. Next base: position 1,538,117 of record CAUJNA010003794.1, read on the forward strand.
CGATTGGCGCATCACCACGCACACACACACACACATGCGCACACAATTGCGCAGCAGAGGCCGCTGCATCATCACTCCGGCAATCAGACCTGGGCGTGCAAACAGAAACTCGGCGCACTGTCACACAGTGGCAGCAGAGGTGGTGACGTGGTGCGGTCCATATGTGTTCAAAGGCAACCAATCCACATTGCTGCGCTTGTGTTGTCAAGCTCATATCAATTCTTTTCTCTCACGCTCGGACACACAAATATGTACGTTCAAGCCACATTTGATACGGCTGATGTCCAATTTCCAATCACTTGAAATCACTTGGGCACCTTTTAGGAGTGGGTGGCAGAAAGGGTGGTCGTGGGCTGGCTGGTGTAGATGGCAACGCGCGTACCCGGATCTCGCGGTGACATGTCAAACAGTGTGCAACTAGGACACAGCAAGCGCATCCATTTGCGGCACCTCCACCCGCAGTTCCTCCAGGACGGGGCTGTGCACCATAGCGATGGGGGTTAGCTTGGGGTCGAGGGCCACCTGAGTCAGAATCGCTTGATGAAGGCATGGTCTCCATGATGCCCCAACTGTCAAGCGAGTCATTGCTGTCACTTGGAGCCTCAGGAGGTCCCGCAGCTGCGTCGGCACACATTTGCTGCACACCCTCGCGCACAACGCGAGGTGGCTCGGCCGCACGGTCATGAGGCACAGGGTCATCGCGCGCGGCATCAACTGACATTTCACCAGACACACCTCCATCTCCATGTGGTGTAGCAGTGAGTTCGGCATCACTTCCATCAGGGTTGTCGCCATCAGGATCATCATGGCCATCAGCCTCACATTGATAGGCTGCGATGCCTGCTGGCGGTTGGTGAGCACTGTGCTCATGATGCTCACCCAAGAACGCAGAACCATTCGCGCCATTGCATTCATCATCATGTTCGCTGCCTTGTGACTGAGATGATGGGTCCAGGTCGATTCGTCCACCATGACCGTGACCCCATGGGCACGGGCGCTTCATGGCAACCTGATGGTCAACCCTAAACACACAGAAAGCTACTGGTTGCAGGCGCAAGAAGCTGCGTGCACGAATCCGGAGCAATTGAATCATGTGATCGCCATGGCCCATGGCAAACGAATGTTGTTCTGGGGACTAAGTAGCACCTCTTGTTACTCTTGTTTACAGAATCACCCTCGGCCAGGGACCATCCACAATCCAAATGTCACATATGCGCAACCGTATTGCGACTTATTTCTTAAGCACGCTGAATCACTCTGAGTCTGCGGCCACTCATCAAGCTGGAGCACAAGTTCAGCATGTAGCTACGCCTGTCACGAGTTGTGGATCGATCGAAACACGTGGCTCTCTTCGGGTTTGGCAAGGGTCCAGCGTGTTCAGTGTAACCATTGTATCCACATTGTAGGGACGCCAGGTCCCGGCTGCGCTCGAAACAATGTGTGCAACTGGCCTCCATGTTGGAACAGCGCAGCACATGCTTTGCACACCACCATCAGGTTCCCTGACAGCCGGCGTCGAACTTCTTGCCTGAGCAGGATGAGGCAGGGCTAGCAGACCATGGTGCGGTTCAGTCCACTAGGCCAGTCAGGTTGTTGCAGCTTCTGCGTGTGAACTACACACATGTCATGAAATTCTGTTTCATTGCGGCTAAAGCCCTGTGTCGCATAACAAGACCAGTCCACTGCAGCTAGACCACTCGGTGAACATGTCAGCAGCCATAGCCCGTCGAACGATGCACGCATCAGGAGCACGCTCACCTTCTGGACGCACTGCTGGAAACATCGATGTGAAGACGGGCGACGCATCATCACGTTCCTGCCTCGGATCGGTCGGATCGCAAAGTGATGATGAGTCTGAGTCAGCCATGTGTGCGTGAGTTGACATATCAAGCGCAAACGAACTGCAAGCAGCGTTCAATAACGCACGGTGTTCCCATTGCGCAAATACGAACACACTGACTGTCTGACAAACGAACACACGCATAGGAACTAACATATAACATGATCCAACAATAATGGTTCTGCCCAAGAGAATTTGTAACACGCAGCAAACCCCCAGAACGGCCACCATTGCCATCCGCTTGCCCAGCTGAGCGCCCGGCAGAAACACAAAAGGTAGGTGGCCAGCTGAAAGACCTACATGTGCCAGTGACTTCACATCGTGCGTTACCATGTAGCTGGACGTGTGTGCCCTCACCTGGGCAGAACACGGCTCATGCCATTGAAGCAAGCAATGAGCACATTGACGCAGCTTTGCTACGTCGCCGCCCTGACCGCACGCTGCGCACTGCAAACGCCCTCCAACATCGTCATGCGTGTCAAAATCCAGCTCATCATGTGTGTCAAGCTCGCCGGCCGAGTCAATGGCAGCGCAAATCATCTTTTGAAGTCGCAAGAACAAGCCGGACATTTGCTCGCGCCCCTTCTTGCGAACCCTTGCCCCAACACACGGTGCGACCATGATGGATCCAGCAAAGTCAACTGGCGGACGAAAGTTTGAAGGGTACATCACACAGTTGGTATCATCAAGCGTCACCACTCTGCCACGTAGCTTGTGAAAAGGCGTTGTCCACGATACAAATGACACTTCGGCTGTTTCTGCGCAATGCAAAACCAACGATAATTCGTGACTGAGGACGCTGCCCAAGTTGTCAGCTTCAAAATGATTCAGGGACTCTGCCATTCGCTCACACGCTTTCATCGATGTTTGAGCACTGCGATTCCATTTGTGTAAACATTCCTGTGTGTCCAGTTCACTCAACCGCGGGAGCGATGCGGTAGCTGACCTGCTAGGCGCTGAATGTGAACGCCCAGCGGTTGAGGCGGTTGATTCAGGCATGTGTTCCTGCATGAAGTGGTCTAAGACTTCTTCAGCCACGTTATCTTCAAATGGTCGGTCCTCGAATTCAGAAGTCTGACGGGAGCTTGCAATATCACAGAAATTAGACTCGTGCTGCTTTGTGACAGCTGCTGCAACAAACTTGGTGTGAAGGTCGTCCATGTCACAATTGTCTTTGCCTTGTTCGTCAACACGCAAATCATTCTCAAACTCTGCGAGCAACGAATCATCAATAACATCACCAGCAAGTTCCAACTCAAGTTGATCTATCAGCTCTTGTTCCAGCGCATCGTCCTCAAACGCAGCTTCTCCTGCAGGACCCTCAGGCAGCGTAGGTTGCGTGTCAACGTCGTTGGATGACGATGGGGCCCCTTCTGCACACAGCGGGGGCATGTTCACATCACTAGCGTTTGGCGATGAAGTGGGCGGTTTCACTGTTCTGGGCTTTCGATAAAGCAAAGTTGAAACCACTGATGCCTGATGAACCACGAAGCAGAACCTGAACACGGGCAACCAACAATCTGAAGGAAGATCAATTCTCCTCAATGTCACAAAGCACATCGGTACACCCTTCTTGCCAACTGACTTTGTGTCGCTGTGTGTGGAAGCAATAGCATCAATTGACGATTGAAACGCAAACTGCTCAGGCATCAGCCACACCTGCAACCTGTCAGGCGTCTCCATGACACGCGGCTCAAGTAGCTGAACCTGGCACGTGCGCCCAGCCAATTCTGCGACCAAAAAGGTAGAGTCATGAGTCGGGAACTTGAACATAAAACCCGCAAACATTGTAGAATCCTGTTTCTGGTGATCGTGGAACTTGCCCATCAGAATCTTGTTGTGCTTCACAGCCCAAAGTTGCGCGTGAGACAACTTTAGCGACGGATCATACACGTGTGGCTTCGAAGCGCTTATGGTAATTGGCTTGGGGGGGCTCCACCGGTAAGTATCTGAAATAATATCCTTCTCCATCCCATGGTACAACGTTGCGTGGGATGACAAACTGGACGCAACTGGCTTCACATCTCTTAGCCGTGTCCTTCCTCCTGACGCAAGTGTGATGGTCTTGCGCGAGTTGACCCTCGAGCTCAAAAGTTCAAGGCTCATACCAGTGTTGTTTGCCTGCGCCATAGATGTTTTAATCATGCTGTTCAGGCTTTCCAGCTCACCCGCATCAAGCGACATGTTGAGTGCTGACACGCTGAGAATAGCATGCAGCAAACTGCCTGGAGTCAAACATCCAGTTGCTTGAACATGTCGCAACTCCTTGGCACACATCAGCTTGATCTTCCGGGTGGTGTGGTCGACCTGAAGATCCGAAGTTTGGAGGAGTTGGGTTGCCACCTGCTTCCGCACGTTGGATGGCTCATGCAGCGGCCCGTCCATGAGTTTGAATAGCGGCCATGGCCACCTAGGCGACACATGGAACACAACACATGGAACACGGGTTCAACATGTATAATTAGGAAGAGTGAACCCGAACCGAATCTTGAGCACTTGCCAAAGAGATGAGCTGACCAACCCACCAGCCACAACAACAGGCAAACAAACGCGGCCAACTTTGGCACAACCTGCCCAACACTGCCCAACACTACAGTCCAGCCATTGCACGCTTGTTGTATCAGAGGGCGCTGATGGGGTGATAATGGCAAATGAAACACATTTAACCAGTTCCTCTACACTCTGTCCAACAGTTTTCGCAACAGCTCTGCATGTCAACCATTGTCAAACCAAGGCCTTGTGTTGGACTGAGGCGCCTCGTGAAAAATCGCCTCACCCGGCGGTCAAACGCAGCGGCGTTGTGCAACAATATAGAAACTGCTGCATCCAGAAGTCCATCTTTTTCACAAGGTGTAGAAACGCCGTTTTGGTCATGTGGCAAATCGGCTGAACGGTCAAGAGCTTCAGTTGACCATGTTGGAAACGTGGCCATGAGGTTGACAAAGTCAGACTGTGTGATGCTAATGCGTGTAGACACAAGCTCAACAATCATCATACGTTCCCTGTGAGGTGTGACGCAAAGGAATCTGTAAAACCTCAAAAGTGGCGCCCGGGCGTAGTGAATTGCCGTCATCACAAACCAGAAGCATGGGTCTCCAATGCACCGTAAGCTGTTTCGTATGTATTTGCTCGTCTTCTCTTGATAGTGCTTAGACTCATCCAATGCTAGTTCATCCAAGGCTTCTCGCTCGCGTTTGTCATCTGCATCTGCGATTGGCACTGACGACGTGCCCTGCGCCTTGGCGAAGACTGCCTGGAACAAATGGAAGACGTTGGCAGGTCCAGTTTGAAGATAAAAGTCCTCTGCACCTCGGGCGCTGAAGGGGCACGGTTGCACAGACACGTAGTCAGAGCTAACAGACTTAGACTAGACATAAAAAACATGAGGGGCCCGATCCATATGGGGACCAGTACTAGTTCATACCGCCAAGGTTCCGTCAATGCTTGCCCACCGGCCCGCAATAGCCAACGGAGGTGTGCCAAAGGTGGCCTTCATCTTTCCGATGCCAGATTCCCCTTGGTGTTGTTGCCACCACTTGGCCCGGATCTTAGCCAAGTGGCCACGCCAAGTGTGGCTAAGTGTTGCAACCGAAGTGAAATACTTCCAAGATCTGGCTAGCTTGCGAATCATGGTATCACACAGCCGTAACTGGCTCTGCACAGTGAGGTGATACTGGTGTTTGAGACACAGTATTGAAAAAAATAGCACGAACGAAAGGTTCGGGTTTGATGCAAACATCGTGTGCAAACTGTTTCGCAGGCCTCGTTGGTCGGGGCCATCATCTCCCGTGTTCAGGAACACATGCACGTACCCAGAAGGAAGTTCGCCATTCCTGAGCATAGGGGATGAAACCGTGGTGTTGGCATAGGATGTTTGTTGTTGGGTTGGGATGACACATTCACTCAGCTTCGTCAGCACGATTAGTGGGTCAGCCGACGCTCACGGAGTCAGCGCGTGGCACTAGTGAAATTTGTCCATCTCAGTCCATCGCATGAGTGGTTTGCAGGGGCGCATTCACCTCAGTTCACCCGCTTGAACCAGCCAAGCATCTTCTTTGCGGCAGCCAGCTCGTGCCAGGTTCTTACACCAAGCCGCGCCAGCTGTTTGCATGTGATAGACATGTTGCCGGCTGCTGTTCCGTGAGCGCAGACTTGGAGGTCTGACCTCAGTAAAGTCAAGTAAAGTAAAGTCTGAGTAGAAGCAAAATAATGCATCACCCCTCCCTGATTGCAAGCGGGGCTGAGGTTTGCAACAAGCGATTTCAGCGGTCGTCCGCCTCATCCGAGGTTGAGTTCGGGAAACAAGAACGACACTGTCAACCTGACAGCCTTCTGATGACCTCGTGTGTCGACCGCGAGCCAAAGACATGAAAATGGGTCCGGTTCGATGGGTGGAGGGTTCACACGGGCTCACATGTAGCAACGGCCAAGTGTGAGCAGCGGTGGTTTCAGTTTTCCCCAGCATGGGCAGCCAAACAGTCCTCACTTTGCTCAAACAGCTACTGTGTGATTTCCAGACGAAAAGGTAAGACACGCCAAGAGCAGCCGTCATCATCAACAACTCAGTAGAGTAGTAGAGCAATGCCAGGGTAGACATACCCGTGAAACACCTATATAAAGCACCCAACACAACACACACAGACTCATCTTTCTGTAGCAATTGTAATGGCGCTCAAAGAAAAAGAAACTTTCGTGTCCGGTCAAGGCACATCGCTTTCATGCTCTTGAACGCGCTCGCATAGTTCTGTGACACCAATGATGGCCAGTCAACCATTAGTGTGCTAATCGCCAGCATTCCCTGTAGTTTCTGTCGCTGCCAAATCGAAGAGTTTGTGGCATCGCCACACCAGTGCGTGGCACCAACGCTAAAAGCATTGCCTGATATCTCTGTTTTGGAACAAAGCGATGCCGCCAAACCGGACGAGGAAACCATGGGCAAACCTAGGTCTGCCGACAATGCATCATCATGAGATTGACAAGCGCCTTGGCCTGTCATTGAATCATCCTGCGTGTGGGGCACAATGGAAAGGGTAGCCTCATGATGCTCATCATCAACACCCGCTGCGTCCAACGGCTGTTCTTGCGTCGGCCGATCTTGCAAGGTAGCAATTTGACTAAGCAGCATGCCTACAATGCGGTTGAAGTGCACTGAGCGTGCGATAAGAAATGCCGCAACCAACACTTCGCTACGCGTCACTGTCCACCTGCTTACATCCAGCAATGATGCTTGGGGGAATGAGCTGGCCGACACCAGAGCTATCGCTTTGCGCAAGCCTAGGTTGATGCTGCCCCGCCATGTCATACGCTTCCCCTGACCGCGACAACGATGAACTTCTAAGTCAGAATCGCCCTGCGCCTGTAAGCGTAAGTCTCTGGAACGCGTTTTCTCAACACACAGTCGCTGCGTGAGCCGCCTTGACTTTTGGGATCCTTGTTTCACCTTGTTCCGAACCTTCTGCAGCTGACCTTGTTGCACTTTGATGAAGCGCTGCTGTTGCATTGCAAAACCCACCAGTCTGTCTTTTGTCATGGACTCGAAAAACGCCTTGGTCTGATCATCCGAAACCGAGGAAGTGGCGAGTTGAGCAGGCGTAGTTGACATGTCAAGCGCATGAGCGCGACCTCGAAGCGCGTTAGGGTTCCAAGGCACAACCCTGTTTTGGTCTGGCTGGCACGCCGGTGCTTGAGGGTCCGGCAAAACTAAGACCATGTCATGGGCTTCATCTATGGCTGAAGATTCCACAGCGGGCGCAGCACGTTCCCTTGAAGAACTGGCTGCCCCACTGTCAGACACATTTGCATCTTCAGTCAGTAGGAAAGGCCCCGCACGCGAGGTAGAGCTAAGCGATTGCGACCGTGACGATGATTGCATTGGCTCGTCACTCCCCGAGTTAACATCAACATTCATTGCCTCGAATGAGTGTTTGCGCGTCAGGCGCGTACGCCGTTCACGCAATTCTGACTCAACGCTGTCTTGCCAATTGTGTAATATCGCAGGACCTGAGCTCACGCCAGCTGCGTTGATGACTGATGGAACGCATAACACGTTGTAGAGCACGCCAGACTGCGACTCCACCACAGCCTTGGGTAATACATCAGCCAATCCTCAAGCCAGTCACCACCAACACAAGCTGAGCCGACACCAAACAAACAGCAGCTGACGCAGCCAAGCGGCATCCGAGTGGGATGCAAGTGATCGAGACAGTTTGGCTCCAGAAGGAAGAGCCTTCTCCAATGACAGAATCCTTGTTCAACTAGCAACTAATCACGCACTTTCGCCTAAACACCCACACGCATATATCTACATCTCTGACTAGTCGAGTGGAATGTAAGTTGGCAGAATAAGGCTACGGCTGATCCCGCGAGCATACAAGATATCCACCACGCAGCCAGGCAGTTTGAAGAAGCCGACGCAGTCGCAGAGTCAGATCATGGCCATGGCCAGTCGGAGCATGCATGAGAAATGTAATAACATCACCAGCGGCACATGACGGTAAGTTGTCCTTCACGCATGCTGTTACGATCCACAAAGTGTCGAGTATGGTATAAAGAGTGTGCTGCCAGCTTGGGGCTCATAGCTGACAATAAAATTGAAAATGATGTCTCTGCACACAGTCCTCGAACGTCCTATCACTGCGCACGATGCGCTCGGATAAGGTTTAAGACAATTCTTCCAAGCAAGCTACACCCAACACAGCGCGACATGTGATTCAACCTGTCAGACATGCGGCCGCCGCACATGGTAGCACTCCTAACATTGTCGGGGTCAAAACCAGAAAAAACAAGACGTTGACGCGTTGCACTAGCCTTCGCAAAAAACACGGGGAGAAAATCAAAGACAAACAACAAGACCCTGACATGTTGCAATTGCATGGCCATCACACTTGTGATGATCCACCGTTTTGAACTGGCCTTCTCAAAAAAACAAGGGGTCAAACCAGAAACAAACAACAGGACCCTGACACGTTGCATGGCCATCGCGCTTTACATGATCCACCGTTTTGAACTAGCCTTCCCAAAAAAACAAGGGGTCAAACTAGAAACAAACAACAGGACCCTGACATGTTGCATGGCCATCGCACTTTACATGATCCACCGTTTTGAACTAGCCTTCCAAAAAAACAAGGAGTCAAACCAGAAACAAACAACAGGACCCTGACATGTTGCATGGCCATCGCACTTTACATGATCCACCGTTTTGAACTTGACTTCCCCAAAACAAGTCGACTACAATTGGTTCTTCTGGCGGAACATGAAGGTTTGGCACAAAAAAAAAGTTGATGTTACATGCTCCTTCTTGTCAGACATGGTGGTTTGGTATGTTGCACATAACATCAACGACTGATTTTTTGGAGCCGCTACCAAATCACATCAAACAAAAACACCCGTGTCAATCGCCGCCTTTGTCATGCGTGCTCTGGAAAACAGATTCCCCACCCCCGAACTACACAACCTTCATACCTAGGTCCCCTTCATTACTGCGGCCCTTGGCCACCTGGGCGGCTTCAGACATAGAGTCACCTATGCACATGCTTACCCACGAGGTGCTCAAATCTGCCACGTTGAACTTGTTGCAAAACGGCCAACTCAAAATGGTATCATCCTCAAGGAGTGAAGTGAACTGCCCGCCTACCAAATCTTGACATGGAACCCTTCGACGTTCGGGACTTGGCCCCTCGACCAGGAAAATGGTCCAGCGTCAGGGGAGTCAGGATCAAAACCCGGTCTTAAAATGGTCGATCCCCAGAGCCATGCGAAGATTTAAGAAGGCGGCCGCGGCTCTTCATGGTTGGGATTGTTCCTTACTAACCATCTCTACTCTTGGTATGGTAGCTAAAAACTTTGTTTTTTGTAGACCCCCAGTAAAAATGAACAGAACCAAAAAACTAAAAAAACAAAAAACATGCCAAGAACAGTGAAGTAACCTTCATCTACCCGGGTTTTTATTGTGGCTCAGTTGCCGCAAATGAGTTGTGGGCGCTGGACATCTCCAATGCCCAAACCCCTGCGTGCGCACTCACGCAACACATATCTGTGTGTACCCCCTACTCCAAATACCCACTTTTTATGGTGTTTTGTGGCAAACCGATCGGTTGTTCAAGGTAAATACCTCCTTTTTTAGTAGAGGGTCGACATGATACCCAAAAACGGTGGGTATTTGGAGTCGGAGGTATGAGAACTCTCCAGGTGTATAGACTCCAGCATATCCAAAACACCAATTGACATGGAACCTGACGTGGGGTCCTGGTTTGCCTTTTCAAGGGGCCATTTCTCGAACGTCGAACGGTTCCATGTCAAGATTTGGTGGGAGGAGTAGCCTTCGGGGAGGCGAACAGGTTCACCTTTGCAGTCCCTGGAGTCGGGAATTCCGATGATTCGCCCACTTCAAGAAAGAAATGGAGCTCAACACTTGGCTGGAAGTAGTTGACCCCGGCAAAAATAGTGTTTTTTTGCCAGGCTAGTGGAAAACAAAGGGAACCGACCAAAAAAACAAAAACAACAAAAAGCGGAAGTAATTCTGGGGAAGAAAGATCAATGGGAAAAATGGGTGGAGAACCTTACAGCCCCCTTTGTGCGGGCAAGTGTCCATTTGCCCGGCAACATTGCAAGTGGGAACAAGCTTATTTCCCATTTGGGTTTTCGTGTGGAACCAACCTCCCAAGTTGAAGTCCCTGTAATCTCCCTGAACATGTGGAGGGTTGATCAATATTCCCTTCGCCCCCCAAATGACCATGCGCAACTTTTCCCATCCAGTAGAAACTATCCTCCTTTTCGTGGTTTTCCAACCCATAGTCATCCCACGTTCATGGGACCTTTTCATCAACCCCCACGTATAGACCTAAACGCAGTCCTCGGATGCATCGGACCGGACAAATCTAGGGGTACCTTCCCGCTCTTTCCAGGGATTCTTCTTTCTAGAAAACCTCCGGAAACCCTGGATAAACGGATCCGTTTTTTGGAAAGAACGATGGTTTAAAAGAATGGGTAGACCTTTGTTTTAATGGTGGTAACCGAACCGCAGGGATTAGAGGGATGCTCAAATATACCTTCGGGGGGTCTCTCTTTCTCACTGACATCACTTGAGACTCTAATCAACCCCTAGAACAAAACAGGGATCCTTACATTATTCACCTGAACATTGCCTTGTAAATGGTGTCCCTTTATTCTGGTGTTGAAAAAGCCATGCTTCAAATGGGCAAAATGTATCTTTTAAGGTAGAGCCTCTGTTGGTGTCCTCTAACTACCAAGGATGTTCACCAAAAAAGAAATGGGCCATGATGAGAAACCTCCACATGGGTGGAATCGAGAATGGGCAAGGAATCAACCACTAGACATTCACATTTGGGCTTGTCTATTTTTTGATTTCACCCATGGTGGATGTCCTTTTGGGTCCCTTGAAAGCCGGGCAAAATGGTTGGAATCACCCCTAAAACAACCCCTCCAACTACTGTGGATGGTTGCGAACATCCATTTCGCGCCACCCAAGAAACCCAAGAATGATTCGACCCCCCAACAAATTCGTGCAGGATTGCGTGCATCCACAATATTACAGAAAGTGACGTGACCCCAAAAATCAACATTTGGTCCATAACCCTGCCCCAACCCATGGTTCACTCACACAAACAGTACACACGGCATGGGAAACCCATGGTTTTGAGTCCGAGGCCCCGGCTTTCCGGCGCACTCCGTACAGCCCGGTACACTGACAGCGGCAGATCCCCCATGACCTGAGAGGCGGAGTGCCGCCGGGAGAGTCGAGCGGAGGCGCGAAAGAGGCGGGGAGTTGGGGGGGACAATGAAAAGAACGCCGTCGGTACGCGGAGAAAAGGAATCAAACAGCAAAAAAAGAAGAAGAAGGACAAGAAGAAGAAAATCAGCTGCTGCTGCTGCTGCCTGTTCCCCAAGCTGGCTCCAGGGGACAACCGCCAGGCACGGGACAGGGAAATTGAACTCCGAACTGGATGGTCTCAGTATCAGGTGCATTCCTGCTCTTCTTCACCCGTTGCAAGTTGCAAGTGAAACCCCCACGCTCAAATGCCGCTCCCTATAGTTCCCGTACATGTCACCTCACCACAGGAGAACAGGCATTGAATTCGAAGGCGGATGTTCAGAACCAACACAAGGACGCTACCACCCTTCAATACAGGTGCGTCTTGTTTAGGCGACAAGAAAATTGTAGGCGAATGTTCAGAACAATCAAAGGGATGTTACCACCCTTCAATACGGGTGCGTCTTGTTTAGGCAACCCCAAAAGTGTAGGCGAATTTTCAGAACCAACACAAGAATGTTACCACCCTTCAATATGGATGCGTCTTCTTTAGGCGACCCCAAAATTGTAGGCGAGTGTTCAGAACCATCAAAGGGATGCTACCACCCTTCAGTATGGGTGCGTCTTGTTTAGGCGACCCCAAAACTGTAGGCGAATGTTCAGAACCAACACAAGGATGTTACCACCCTTCAATATGGATGCGTCTTCTTTAGGCGACCCCAACATTGTAGGCGCATGTTCAGAACCATCAAAGGGATGTTACCACCCTTCAATATGGGTGCGTCTGTTTTAAGCGACCCCCCAAAATTGTAGGCTAATATTCCAAACCATCAAAAGGATGTTACCACCCTTCAATATAGGTGTGTCTTCTTTAGGCGACCCCCCAACATTGTAGGCTCATGTTCCGAACCATCAAGACGATGTTTCCACCCTTCAATATGAGTGCGGCTTCTTGAGAAGACCCCCCCAAAATTGTAGGCTAATGTTCAGAACCATCAAAAGCATGTTACCACCCTTCAATATAGGTGCGTCTTCTTGAGGCGACCCCCCAACATTGTAGGCGAATGTTCAGAACCATCACAAGGATGCGACCCTTCAATATGGGTGCGTCTTCTTTAGGAGACCCCCCAAAAATTGTAGGCTAATGTTCCGAACCATCAAAGGGATGTTACCACCCTTCAATATAGGTGCGTCTTCTTTAGGCGACCCCCCAACATTGTAGGCGAATGCTCAGAACCATCACAAGGATGTTTCCACCCTTCAATATGGGTGCGTCTTCTTTAGGCAACCCCCCATAATTGTAGGCTCATGTTCCCAACCGTCAAAAGGATGCTACCACCCTTCAACATGGGTGCGTCTTCTTTAGGCGACCCCAAAATTGTAGGCTCATGTTCCCAACCATGAAAAAGATGTTGCCACCGTTCAATGTGGGTGGCGATCCCCAAAATTGTAGGCGACTGTTCAGAACCATCACAAGAATGTTTCCACCCTTCAATACGGGTGCGTCTTCTTTAGGCGACCCCCCATATTTGTAGGCTCATGTTCCCAACCATCGAAAGGATGTTACCACCCTTCAATACGCATGCATCTTCTTTAGGCGATCCCCAAAATTGTAGGCGAATGTTCAGAACCAATACTAGAATGTTTCCACCCTTCAATATGGGTGCGTCTTCTTTAGGCGAGCCCCCTTAATTGTAGGCTCATGTTCCCAACCATCAAAGGGATGCTACCACCCTTCAATATGGGTGCGTCTTCTTTAGGCGACCCCCCAAAATTGTAGGCTCATGTTCCCAACCATCAAAAGGATGCTACCACCCTTCAATATGGGTGCGTCTTCTTTAGGCGACCCCCCCAAAATTGTAGGCTCATGTTCAGAACCATCAAAGGGATGTTACCACCCTTCAATATGGGTGCGTCTTCTTTAGCGACCCCCCAAAATTGTAGGCTCATGTTCCGAACCATCAAAGGGATGCTACCACCCTTCAGTATGGGTGCGTCTTCTTTAGGCGACCCCCGAAAATTGTAGGCTCATGTTCAGAACCATCAAAGGGATGTTACCACCCTTCAATATGGGTGCGTCTTCTTTAGGCGACCCCAAAAATTGTAGGCTCATGTTCAGAACCATCAAAGGGATGTTACCACCCTTCAATATGGGTGCGTCTTCTTTAGGCGACCCCCCAAAATTGTAGGCTCATGTTCAGAAGCATCAAAGGGATGTTACCACCCTTCAATATAGGTGCGTCTTCTTTAGGCGACCCCCCAACATTGTAGGCTCATGTTCCGAACCATCAAGAGGATGTTTCCACCCTTCAATATGAGTGCGGCTTCTTGAGAAGACCCCCCAAAAATTGTAGGCTAATGTTCAGAACCATCAAAAGCATGTTACCACCCTTCAATATAGGTGCGTCTTCTTGAGGTGACCCCCCAAAATTGTAGGCTAA